>SSNP01000050.1:1580334-1759657 GCA_006937955.1 Pachypanchax playfairii
CCCCCCCCCCCCCCCCTCTGAAAAGATAAGTCAAACTGTAGATAGGTAAAAGCCTGAAAAACAAATTCCACAACTAAAGAAAAAAGACATGTCTGTCACTAAGAAAGAGAGATTGAGAGATCTGAGAGATTCCCAGATTGGACAAGTGTTCTTCCTATGGTTGGTTTAAAACCTGTTTTGTCTAACATGTTAGAACAGTGGTGATCATTAGGGTCTGTAGGATCTGATCAGCTGAATTTAAAGATCACTGTTCTGGATATGTTGTAATGGATATATATAGCTATATATATATTTATATTTATCTGGTTATTTTCCTGTTAAAACCTTATTGAAAAAAAAAAAAAAGCGAGACTGCATCCATGAAAGGATGTTCCCAGTTTACTGCAGAGGATGGTGCAGCATGTTAATGATGTTTGGTTGGCATAAAGTGGTCCAATGTGTGCCAGAAAACACCACAAACAGAATAAGACCACAGTCTTCTGACATCGACAAGATAGATGTTATTTACAACAGTTTCCCACAATATACCAACATGGCACACCACAAAACAAAGAGTTTGTGTATGCTTTCTTGTATTCCATCATCTGTGTTTGGTAAATATCTGTCCTCTTTGGCCTCATTTGCCTTCTAGTTACAGACAGAAAGGGATCTTGTTGGCTTCAAGGTGCTGCGACCCAGACATTTTCAAGGTTCAACATGATGCGTCACCAAATGCTCCCCTGTACCTTGCTGTTCTACAGCACTTTTATTCATTAACTTACAACATTCCCGTTAGCTGGAACATGTCTTGACAATTTTCTTTTGACCTCAGATGCCGGAGAGTTTTTTTTTTCTGTCAGCAATTTACCACAGATGTTATATTGCTGTGAACCATTTCAGTTGCTTTGAACTGTAGACTTTGTAAAGAACCAAAATATCTCCTCAGAAAAACAGCTAAAAATGTCAGTGGTGAGTTGCAAACACAAAATTTGCTACAGCATTAGTACAAATAGGTAAACTTCAGAAATAAGTGAGTAATAATTTTATCTGAAAAGCCTCCCCCTGATTGAACCAAACATTTACCAGTGATAACCATCTGGAACAGAAAGTGTACCAATGGCAACAGTACTGCAACCGCACGATCCTATCTGTCAGATATCAGAGAGCGGATATATGTCAGTGATCTCTGATCCCCCTGTGGGAGTTGTGTTGTTTTTTTCTTCTTCTCCTTGGCTCGCCTCCTCAAGACCCGCAATTACCCATTTTTCACGTCAGAGTGATTGAATGTCACAACACAGTGTGCGTAAAGCTCTCAGAGAGTCAACAGTCTCACTTCTCCCAAACCACAGTCATTTAATTGGTGAGATGTACAGTGGAAGCTACATACATGCACACAGGAAGTGAAAAGAGACATGAATGAGTGGATGTTCTCTCTCTCTCTCTCTCTCTCTCTCTCTCTCTCTCACTCTATATATATATATATATTTATATATACACAGTATATATAGAATGTGTGTCTAGACTTATTTGTTTTCTGTTTGGCTTTAAAATTATATAAAAAAGAATGACAGCTCATAGTACTATCTTTTAGGAATACACACAATGCCATTTTTCATGGGTGGACTGTTGTGTAAAAGCATGAGGCTCTGCACATGAATGGAGCACTTTCTCTTCTGCATCTGTGAGGTTTGGTGCTCAGATGCGTTCAGGTTGAGTGGATGGTGTTTACCAGATATGAGGTTTCTGTGGTTGCTGTAGTATTAATTGTTAAATTGGTGAGATCCTGTCTATTATGTCATCTCAAAGTATGAGTTTTGTTAAAATTCCTTCCTAAATTTTAATTATTTATAAGACGTCCATCCATCAATCCGTCCGTCCATCCATCCATCCATCCATCCATCCATCCATCCATCCATCCATCCATCCATCCATCCATCCATCCATCCATCCATCCATCCATCCATCCATCCATCCATCCATCCATCCATCCATTCATTCACACTTGGGGATAATTTAATGTAACCAATTAACCTCTTGCATGTTTTTGAACATGTTCTTTCCTATTTTAAGTTTGTGCAGACATTTTTGTTTACATAAAATATATATATGAACATGGGCTACATGTTGTAAAAATATAATAATTTTGTACTCCTGGTTAAATAGATTCTTGTCTCATTAAGACTTACTACCCGATTACATAAAAATGCAAAAAAAAAAATTGCATTTGCAAAACTATGTAAGTCATTGGACTTTACAATATTTACATAAAGCCAAAACATTTGATTACCAGCATGTTTTATTGGTACATTGTACACTCATGCCGTGATGGGAAACAGTAAGACAAACTTGCAAATGTTGGCTGTTAATGTTTTGATGAAGGATAATTATGGTATAATTGTAGATTTAGCCTTAATAGAACAACATATTGGCACCTGCTCCCCACAAACTACACACTGAGTAAACATTAGGTTCCAGAGCTGAGCAGGCTGGCAGAGTAAAAGCCTTATTATAGCAAACAGTCTAAGTGGCATTTGAGTGAAAGTACGTGTTTTCCGTTTCAAGCCAAAATTCCTATTTTAATTTGATTGCATTCAATGCCTAAATTGTAGCAGCAGAACTCTTGCAAGTTTTATATATTGTCCTTTTTACTTTGCAGTAGCTTTTTTTAAGGCTTTTTAATTACCTTTTGAGATGTAGTGCACTGCAAATTAGTATATTTTTGCTTCTAGCCCTTAAATTCCAAATAATGAATTAGTCTTCATGTATATGCTGCTGCCAAAATGAAAAAAAAAAACCCTATTAAACCCTCCTTTTCCACAAATCAAAGAGAATACAAATCTGATACAGTTAATACGGCTATTGACTCTCATTCTATAGTATACAAAAAAACCTCATAAAAATCCATTTTGTTTTAAAGTGTCCAAAATTTCCTTCTGTGCAGCGAAGAAAGAATGTGATTTAACAAAAAGCTTCCTGAACGGATGTAACAGAAATGCTTGTATTATGTATCTAAACTAGTTATGACATCAGATGAGCATAAACAGTTAGGAGTCAAATTTCCCAAAGGAGGAAATCATTAACAGTACAATGTAATTTTAATTAGGTCTTATCACATTTGTAAGGGGCCTCCTCAGGTCAAGTTACTTCATCTCAGTGCTATATTCCTTGTTGTGTCTTTTGTATTGGTAGATTGTTCATAGATTACACAATGAGATGAAATAAAAACACATTGATAAGGATGGGATTGTATTTTAATATGCTTTAATAAACAACATTAGGCTGCATAATTGAAGCTGCACTGCTGCAGTACAGAGAGACTGCTGATTGAGCTGGTCCTCTGTTCCAGAAGAAGCTTTTAAAGATAACACAGAGCAATAAGTTTTACCAAGTACAAATCAGAATTATTGGCAAAACACGATGCGAGAGCTTTACAACATACAGTGACACAGTGTCTGATCTTTCTCTCTGCTGGAGGAAACTAGTGTGATTTGGATTTTCAAGTTGGCCTTTTTTGCCACTGTGGACTTTCGAATAGGTTTTTATAGGTTCAGATGGACTAAAAGGATTGAGATTAAGATGTCAGTTTGTTCCCTTACAAGATAATCTGGACTGACTTGCTTCAGGCTCAAAATATGTTTGAGTCAGCCAAGACTTTATTGCCAAAAGATGCAACAACACAGCTGAATTCATTGGAATTATAAGATGGGAATTGTTTTTGCCAAAATATAGATGACCCCTATGAGATTTTCTTTTAACAATAACGCCTTAGTTTTTAGATTCAAAATAAAAGACTTATTTAAAAGAACATGATAAAATCCATCCAAAATGTGGATGTGTCCTTTTTCTATTGTAGACACGTATTTCTTTCAAAGCCCAATCTCAGAGAATGGACATCCATTATCTCCGGTGCTGTAGAAGTAAAGAGAGGATTATCTGGCTCCTGCCAGTTTAGCTGGCGTCCCACAGTTTACAGACATCAAGATCCATCTCCCAACTGTCGATCTAAGTCTGGGCTTGTGTCTCCATTAGCACCTTGTGGCAGATGTTTTCTATCAACTATTTATTGCTTAGTGTCACACATCCTTAATTGGGCATGGTAATTATCTAATCCCGCAATATTAAGTATCCTATTTGTAGAAAATGCGGTTACTGAAAATGAATAGTTATTGATCAGCAACACTGACATTCAAGGTACTCCTTTTCACATATTAGCCTAGCATTGATTGCTGGCAGCACTTCTTGTGTGCATTACTAAGAATCGACCTGATTCCTAATGTGTGGTCCAGGCTTGACCATTAGAACCATCCATTATCACGCTCAGCATCCACAGGCTTGTCACTAAGGCCTTGTGGGAAATTGGCAAGTAGACATGATTGTGACTGTGAGGCAGAAGCAGATTAAGGCTCTCTAGTTTCTGCCAGCAATCTACTGCATAATAAATTAGCTATAGTTTGTATTGTATTGGACTGGTGCAGCTTAGAATATCTATGAGTGTTGCTTCGTGTGTTTGCCTGTTAAACTTTGCCCCAGTCACAATATGTGCATTTTAGAATAAGTAAAAAACTTGTGACTTGAGACTGGAAATTATTACTTTGTTTCTAGTTTTGGTCTTGTATTGTGTTGTATTGTGATCCTTTTTTTTTACAGTGAATCTTGTTTATAAAATAATCAGAAAAATAATTATAAACCAAATTGAATACTTAATTTTCTAAGGTGTGTTCAGGCTTTATTAGCTTGAATATAACACAAATCTAGCCCTTAGGCTTTCTTTACATTGAATGATGATCAACCTTTAACCTCCCCCTAACCCTAACCCTAGAACATGTTTGGATTGTGACAAATGAGGAAATTTCCCTTAAGTGTCAAGGCAATGATGGCGCTGCTACCCAATTTTTACTTACCAAATATGATTTTTCCATCTTTTGCTTTCTATTATCTCCAAGAAACTCTCCTGTTCTTTTGGCAGCAAGTTACCACAACAGTCACATGTACTCTGAAGACAGCACTATGCCCAGGGCTCTGCGCTGGCATGACGTGACATGTGTAGGGAAGTAGAGATCCCTTCATGCTAGCATGGCAGCATCATATGATGAGGTGACCAAGCCATGCTGATTTATACAATCTTCATATCATTGTGATGCTGCCACAGTAATTATAAACCTCTACAACCTTGCTAAAGAATCTCTGTGCATTCTTAAAACCAACATAGACCTATCACATTCAATCATGTCTAATGGGGACTGCACTGCATTCTTACATCGTACCTGAATACCTTGCAAAGACAATCCATGTGGTGGCAGATTTTTTACACTTTAACCCTTTCATGAATTGTGGTCACAACTGTGTACAGCTTCAAAGGCTGTTTTGCTGTACATATTTGGGTATTTTTAGTTTATTGCACACAAGCCACTATGTTGGACACTAGTGTGTCTCTCCACTGACTCTCAGTCATTGGTAGTGTATATGGATTCCTATGAAATTATAGGGATATGTCATAATGAGACAATAATCAACCTGTGTTTGCCAAACTCACGTTTTGTAGTCAAAATGTACATTATCCACCTGAGTAGACATATCATAATCCATGCATGAAAAGGTTAGGGCCGAGTCCTGTGTATCTCTATGAAGGTGATAATGAAGTTAGTTTGAAACTTAAAAATCAATGTTCGGATGCTGTAGAGAACTGGTCTCAGCTGATCCACATCTGTTTGGATGCTGTAGAGAACTGGTCCCAGCTGATCCACATCTGTTTGGATGCTGTGGAAAGCTGGATATACTGTCATGATCCTCGGGATTCTGTTTGATTTTGTTTTTGGTTTTTGAGCCCTTTTATCCAAGTTCAACCTCATGTTCTGCTTTCTGCTGTTCTCTCTTTTGCCCATGTCTTTTGTTATTATTTGGATCTACGCTGTTGGGATTTCATTATATCCTTTAAGGTTTATTCTCTTACACAAGTAGTTATTTTGATTTATTCTGTTCATGTACAGTTGTACAGTTTTGCATGTGCACACACCCCTCAAAGTCCTTACCTTGCTGTGTGCTTACCTTTCCATCTGGTCTAGTTGCCCTATGTCAAAATACAAAGCCAGTCAGCTGTGAGCAGCCTTACTTTTATTGCCTTGCTTTTACTGGTTGTCTGCACAAGCAATCTCTTTATGTTCTGCATTTATGGGTAACTGGGGCTTGTTTGAGGTCCAAAGTTTGGGGGAGATCTATCATCGTAACACAGGTAGGCAGTTTAATAACACTGCTGTGGACTCCAGAGAAATGCCAGGCATTTATTTAATGTAACATGGGCAATGGCAGAGATTTGACAGATGGCTTCTAAACTGGAAAAATGATAATTCATTGGACAGCAGCCCAGAAAGAAAAGTGCTGCTTTTAACGTCCTGTGGAGATTAAAAAGTACATATGAATGAAAATGTCTGATTTCTGTGTTCAGTTTCAGAAATATGTTTAGAAGTTGTCTAAATCTCACAGCTCCTTGAACATAACAGAGCTTGAACTAAGACAAGTAAATGATTTCATTCAATTTGTTTTCTGTCAGAACCCTAGTTGATCATCTCTTATTTATATTTTGTCTCCTGCAAAATTGGCTTTTGACACTGACAGATTTTTTTCCAGAGAAATAATCACATTTATTGCCAAGAATTTCTGGATCTTGGAGGTAAAAGGGGAATAAACATAAACACAGCTGACACTTGAGACTTTGGCCCATTTACTTCACCCCAGATGATTGTGTGTTTAGTGAACTCAAATTGTTTTTTATTAAGAAGTGTTATTGTTTTGGTCAAATAATAAAAAAACAATGCATAGCCTGTTTTCCACTTCATGCAGTAAATACATAATTTTAAATTACTGAATTGGTTTGCAGTGACAAATATTACTGAAGAACTGAAAATAAATTTTTAAATATAATTTGATACATGCCCTGTGATAATGCTTCCCATTATTCCAATTGAACAATAATATATAAATTAAATGTAAGTGTGGATTTAGCCAATTTTATTCTTTCAAGTAAGAAACTACCTATTTTTAAATTAATTTCTCTCCAGTTTTTCATAATCTTTGTAGATGTCAAAAAGATATGGGTCAGGGTTTTGTAAGATCTGCACTAACCTGATCCATCACTAGAGCCAGGTTGCACTCCATGACCGGTGCTAATACATATTATCCAGCTGAACAAACATGAGCTAATCTGCAGGACATATTGCAGGATGCCTTCATTATTAATGTGACATCTGTGATTCTGCTGGTGTCTTTTTTTCAGTTGTTTCCCTTTTCACCTTGAAACAGTTGTCTCTTTGTAAACTTGTTGTCTTATAAAATCCCTCCTTAATAGTTTAGTTTGACGACTTACTAACTACCCAGTTTAGATAGAGCAGTTCAGTTCAATCCAGTTTAACTTATAGAGGACCAGTTTATAACAAAAGTCACTTCAAGGCACTATACAGAAACAACAATTCACATCAACACTCCAGATTCAAAGTTTTTATATGGAAACATTTCAGTCAGTTGTAAAAGGTAATGTAAGTCAGTAAGTTATTGAATGCCAAAAATAAATAATTTCCTTTCTAAATAACCAGCCGAATCAAATTCTGAATCAGAATTGGTTTATTGCCAAATATAATTTGCACAATAGAAGAAACTTGTCTTAGGTGAAGATGCGCAGAGAATGAAGCAGAGTAAGAATAATATAAACATTGACATGTCAGTTCAACACAATCCCCCATCTTGAGCAGCACAACTTCCCTTTCAACAGGAAGAAACCTCCAATAAAAGTGGACTCAGGATGAACCTTCAGCCTCGACCCACGGGGTTCTGAGAGGACAGGAAGGACACACAGACAAACACAAATAGGGTTGGACCAGAGTAAGGAGAGCAGCGGGCTCTCTGATGTCTACATATATGAAAAAATGGAGGGTGACTGAGATGGATGAAAATTTGAGTAGCATACTTCCAGAATATCCCACTAACTACAAGGTGTTCATTACTCGGTTCTGCATCTTCATTTTTAAATCCTCACTGACCCTCCCCAATATGTTAATGAAACCAATGACTTTACAACCAGTAAATCACTTTTAACTTTACTGTCTGAAGAAAAAAAGTCTTATTTTAGACAAAAATGTCATAGTGATCTTTGACAGATGTGCACAAGCATGTTTTATTACACTACGGAAGAGCAGCATTAGTAGAAAAGTAAAGAATCAAATATTTGGTCCATCAGACTATTTATAAGATTAATTAGTGAAAATAAGTGTAAACCATATGGAGTTTAATACTGTCTTTCGAACATGCAACATATTTTAATTCATACTTTCAGATTCATCTTCACACAGTATTTTCATTAATAAAACAGAAGCTTTTAAGAAGGAAAAGGTGTCCTCTGAAATTTAGTTCTCCCCAGAACAGCAAAGGTGTATATGCTTTGCTTTGCACATAAATATTTCAAATTAAATGACAGAGAATATAAAACAGAAATTTATATTCTGAAATGAGAGATCAAAAGAAAAGTTATAAATAGAGAATCCTCTAAATTTGTCATTTTACAAATCACTTTAAATTATGTCTGGATATAATATAAAAATAAATTTCTGCTTGATCAAGTTGTTCACATCTGGTGAGTCAAGATTTTTTAAGTGTCTGTGCGGATTGCTTATTTCCTCTGCTGTGCACACTACCTCATGTTGGTTCTTCATATTGTAGGGGAAACTTTCAGTGTCCAGAAAGCAGCTTGTAAATCATGCATATTGGATGAGACGTGCAGCAGATGAGCCTGGGCCCTGCAGTCAGGCCTAACATTAATTAAATATCAATTGGCCCTGCTTCCGTACCTCATTTCATGCCACATTCACACCTTGTCTGTGCTCTTTGAGGGAAAGTTGAAATGAAATGTGTGGTCTTGCAGCTTTATACAATTCACAGCAGTTCAAGCGATGTCCCAGAAATTTTAACTTGATTTCTACAGAAAGCATTATAAGAAAAGAAGAAGAAAAGCAAAAGATTTACAAGAAAATCAATGCACAGTATAGTGTTTTACTGAAAAAATTTTGTTTTTTAAGGAAAAGATGTGTATCATGTCTGTTGTAGATGTTTAGATTATCATTCTTGATACTAATGGCCTGTTAAAAACTACACTTATTTTTGTAGACAGAAAGATGCACTGAATATGAAGAACACAACTAAATAAAGATTAGGAAACTCAGATGTGCTTAATTGCAGTTATTTTCAGTAGCTTTAAAACCACATAGATCAAGTACTTTTCATTTTTTCATCTAATATAATAGGACGTAATATTTACTAGACGTCCTCAGCTTCTGTTTCTCTGTTCCGAGGTAATATTTACAGCACAATACATTCACAACTTTTCAATTTGAAGACATTCCCCCAATGTTCCTGAAAAAATACTATCCTATTTTTATTAATAATGAAAACTGTTAATAAGTTTGATTTTATGACGTGAGACTGGTGAATCTTTGCAACATTAAACCAACATATAGTCTGTACTTTAAAGTGTATTCAGCAGGTGCTGCCCTGTTCAGTGACATTTTAGAGAAACTCAGCAGTGCTTTTCACCTTGGAGTTCCTTTGATGATGTCTAAGGGATTCCCCTAATCCTCTGAGGGTAGGCCTGAGGGCACGTTCTCCCTGCTGACGGGATGAAGCCACTTAATGGATCACAAAGTTAATCAACCACTGGGAGAGCTTCTCTGAACTGGAGGAATAGGTTGAGACGCTGGACTGACGTCCTGTGGGACACACAAGTACATACATGTCCTACTTTTCAAGAATAACAAATTATTGTTATCAGTTCCATGTAAATATACGAAAACATACAATATTTGCGATTCTTAACCTAAAAATTAGGTTTTACTCAAACACCACAAGCACCTCTTTCACATTCATGGAATGGAAAGTGCAAGTTTATTAAAAAAAATCTCTGTATAAATTGAAAAGTATTCTTGTTAGAAGAAAGAACGGGATAAATCACAAAGAGACATCATGCAATGTTATTTCCAATTTTGCTTTACAGTATGTGCATAAAATGTTGTGAAATTTAATCTACCTCACTAATATTTCTGAATCATTAGAAGTATTTTTTTGTTTATATTTTAACCTCTAAAATGAAGGAAAAAAATCTAAACCACAAACCAGTGCAAACGTAATACAGTTCAACCTTTTCATGGTTAGAACCATAATACACAGAAAATGAATAAGTGAGCAACCATTCAACATGTGAAACAATAATGTTTAACTTAAGAGGATAAAATAGTAACAGATTGTGTGAAAATGAATGCAGCCTCACAGCTGTATTGATATACTTTGGTGGAGGAAGCTGTAGATGCTGCAGGCAAACTCTGTGCTCCAGATCAACTGCCTGCAGGCATATGATGTGGCAGTGTGGTCATGCATCGCTAAAACATGGGAAAAAAATCTTATAAACACCTATTTGTATTCAAAGCTATAAGATATGCATATAATTGATAGAAAAGCAGTTTAAAAATTGTGCACATATGTTCAATCATGAATTAAATTATTCAATCTCCCTTTTTTATTAGTATATTTTTAATTTCTTTAACTTTTTGCCTATTTTCTGCACACAGTTGGGCTGTACAAAAGATTTTCTGATTTGCACTGTCCATAGAAAATAAAATAAATGGATTTAGTCTGTTATTCTGACTCATATCTGTCATGGCCAAAAGCTAAAGCGTTATGATGTTAGCATTGTTAAATCCACAGCCTTATTTTGGACTGTCTCGGCCGCTGTGTGAGAATGAAAAAGCAAACATCAGATAGTGTGCTTTCAAAACCCTGAAGGATTATTTTGAATATTAAGATGGTAAAATTCATCACACATACAGTACATGTGCAAAACCAACATGTTTGTCTTTATTTTTTCCAAATCCTTTGGTTAAAAACAAACAAACAAAAGAAAAAATTTGACAGAGGAAAACACTCAGCTTTTTTGTAGCTTGTCAAATTTTAACTGAACTAATTCTTTTATGAAGTGTAAAGCACCAATTTCACAGTAATTTTCACAAACATACCATATTCCCACATGTACTTTTAAGTGTTTACTGCACTCTGTTCTCTAGGAGACATTTATTGTTTGCTTCACCGCATAAAGCTGTTTCCATTCATGTGATATATACTGTATATATATATATATAGCTTAGTTGCTATGTTAAAGAAAGAACAATAAGTCATAGCTAACTTCTATGTTAATGTGTACCACCTTATTTTGTTTGACTGGGACAAAGACAAAACATCTGACAGCAAATGATGAAAAAAATTCAGATTGTTTTCCATTTCTCAAGGTCACCGCAGGGGTTTGTTCATTTTGACATCAGATATAAAGAAACAGGGCTCACCTTATTGATCTGCCTTTGACAAACTATTAGTCATTATAAGAGACAAGACAATGGACGGGCGAAACAACAACAAAACAAATACATTTTATTGGCGTGAAATACAAGGTCAGCTACCCCGGAAAACAGCTTAATTTAGAGGTCCAACCCAACTTGTATGTTCATTCAGACGCGACCACGACTCTGATGGAAAGAGTCACAACAAACACAAGAAAATTACTTTTTAGGTTACAGTGGGCAACAAATCATTTTAGTTATTATTCATGAGGTCCAACTTTTCCAGCACGCTATGTTGCTATGACAACACAAGACTCTGTGTTTTAGTGTGAAGAGATCTTTGCCGCTGAATGTCTTTTCTGATTTTTGCACATGGATAAATTGTTTCTTTGCATAAATATGTCAAACCTGGAGAGCTTTTATCTTGAACTTTACGTGGATTATCAGGTTTCAAAGGGTTCCCCCTTCTTGCTGTCACTGCATCTGTATCAAGTCAAGACTTCAGTGGGGTTCGTAGCATGTAGCATTTTTCCTTTTTCATTTAGCTGAGATTCTTTCAAAAAAAGACTGATGCAGCATCTAAATTTGTAGTTCTGTCATTTTCCAGTTTGACATGATGTCTCAGATTTTTCTTCTAAAGCATGTTACATACAATATTCAGAGACCCCCACTGTGTGCTGCGCTGTTAATCTGACTTTTGTCACTTCTGAGTTGACTTGTGGTGAAGGTGATCAGTTGATGCCACAAGGTCTGACCTAGTAAAGTTGCTTCTGTGACTTCTGATATTCATTCAGTTTGTTCAGTTTCTACCAGATCAATGGCAAAAAGTGGATGTAGAAAAGAAGGAAATAATCTGAAGTCAGACAAAGTTGGTGGTGGATTTCAAATCAGACAGATTTGCTATGATTGTTTTAAAAGTAAGTTGATTCTTTCATTTTCTGTTTCCAATAACTGATGTTTTATTTAAAAATGCCACAAAACAAATCAGTTGTGGACATGTTCATTTGCTTAAAGCTCCCCTTACACTAAATGAAAACCCTGCTACGATGTTAAAAAAAATCAAGCAGAAAATCTTCTTCCGACTGAAAAAGTTCTTCAGTAGGATGATGAGAATGCCGTGGAATCCCAATTAAGAGTGCTCGAACATCATAGATTCAAAACAGATTTTTTTCCTTAACAAAACTTCTGTAGTGAGGTTGTGGTAGTTTATTATCATGTTAGCACCATATCAGAGTCCTGGGTACAGTATACTGCAGCGCAGTGGGCAGCATGTTCATGACATGGAGCCATACTGTGTGTATGTGGTGGTATAGTTGTATAAACACAAAGTGTGGTGTGGGTACAGCAAAATGTCTCAGGTGCAGTAAATACCAGGTAAAAACTTATTTTCAGAGTACACAAAGTGTAGTAGTAACGTGATTTTATTCACACTGAAGGAAGTTTTTGAAATTTACTATGATCCAGTTATATTCTGATAGATTTTATAGGACTAGGTGGGCATGGCGGGGGTCATCGCTCAGTGTGAAGAGGCTTAAGATATTTGACATGTTTCCAGATTGATAAGTTACTTTAGCAATTAGATCAATGATGTAAAATTCAGAATATTTTCTCTCTGTTAGTGGAAAATACAGGACAATATAAAAGTGTTTCATTATGCAGGTAACACAAGAAATAATCATCACATCTTCTCCATTTGTTTTCTTTTTCTATTACATCTGAATAGCATTGTTGTGTGAGCGTTCTTGAACAACAATAATGCTAAAATATCTTTTTTATTCAGTTGAATAAACTAAAAGAAAAGTTCCAAACTGTTGCGACCAGCATTCCCTCTGTTATTGATGTACGAGATACAGATGATGACCTCAAACTACAGTATATAAGTGATAGAAGCCACGCCTGGCCCAAACGAAGCTCCAGATGTTCAGCTATACTATCGCTGCTTCCGTGAGAGCTTCATCTTCAGTGAGGCGAGCCGCTATCAGTGTCCTAATCACCACGAGCAATTCAACAGCTGCTCTGATGAATTTCGGCCAAGGCTTTTGGTGTGTGATCTCTGGGAATAATGCTCAGAGCTGTCTATGTTTATCTAAAGGTTAATAGAAGGTTAATAAGAGAGGGAGCAGTGAAAATTCAATACCTTATTATGCAAATTGTGTTTTGTGAAAAGATTAATATGAGTTTGTGGCTGCACAAATTAGCAGACTGTCGCTACACAGGTTTCAACAGAGCCACCTTTGTGGGATAATTTGTCGAGAAATAATGTTTGTGAAGCTCAGATTAGCTGATTACTGACGCAGTGAAATAAGATTAAAGTGTTTTATTAAAATGTGTTAAAGGGACAATAATATGCTTAGGTTTGCAATATCTTGCTTTTTTAATCAAGTCTTCTCTGACTGTGTGTGTAAGTCTTGTTATGTAAACAATCTAAACTGAGGCCAATGTGTTCCAATTGGTTGGTGATGCAGTTAACATCATGCTGAGCTCAGCATCTAACCTGAACAAATGCTGGTGAGTCTGGAGCAGACTGCAGTCCACTCCTGTGATTCTCATTTGGAGGCAATGATTCCTACACAGATACAGACACTTGTGTAAAGATCCAGAAGCTAAACATTCACTGATCATCAGCATGCTTGCCCCATGGCATTTTATTACATCCTATGAAAAACCCAAAGTTTTAATCTTATTGCAAACAGTTTAATCTTCTAAAAAAGAAGTTTAAATACAGCAATTTAACAACATCTCGTCTCAAATAGATCGTAGTCTTTAATCTCTGGAAACAGAAATATAGTGAATTGTATGTTTTGTATTTTGCGCATCTTTATCACATTCATGCTATTTTCCTTTTAATTTACAGGCAAATTATTAGGAATAAACTATTTTTAACATTTGTAGTCCAATAAAAATGAAAATCTGAAAAATATGGATAAAGTAGTGTATAAAATTAAAATACTGCATCTAAAAAATAAAAAAAATGGAGTTAAAACAGCCACTCTTTGCATACAAATAGCGTGTTAAATGATAAATGACTAAAATCAAACAGGACAGACAGCAAGTATTAGGGCAACAGCAACAAGTCAAAATACCAGCAAGCTAACAGCAGCTGTATTAGTCAGTGAGACGACTCATAACATCATCCATAAAATTAGGTCCAAAATCACTTTGTCCAATTTTGTCATTCTCTTTTAGAATTTCCAGTCTTTAGTGGTAATAAATTGAACTAATCTACTAAACACCGTTTAACCCTTAAATTATATTTGGCAGACTGTGAACTGAACTAAGAAGGAAGCAATGAATATGGGATTTTAAAATGGACCAATTAACAGAAAAATAAGGAGTGTGGAGGTGTATTTGAAAAGAACATTTATTTCTAAGCAGGAACATAAAATAGAAATCATGCTTCTGCAGAGAAACCTTACTGCCTGATTTATAAGATCATCATGATGGTCAGTTCAACAAAAACCCTCTTGCATACCCAAATACATTTTAACCAGAATCTTAATGTCTTTCTTTTACTAGACTGTTATTCAATCTACATTTAACCTTAACAGGTATATTTTGCTTTAACTTTAGCCCAGTATTTTTTTGGGACCTCACCTTCTTAGATTTGTACATACAGTATATGTGAAACCAAAGATTTCAAAGATAATTAAAATCAAGGAGAAAAGATTCTGAATAAGTGTTTCACTGTTCAAAATCCCGGCTGATCTATTTTATCAACACCAAATTAGTTGAATTGTATAATAATTCTAGAACTTAAAACTCTATTGGTTGAAAGTGGGTGACAGAGAAAGATTTTCAAGGGCTTTAATGTCCCTGTTTCTGATTGGATTCATTTTTGGACACAGACAGGAAATTGCTGGATGTCCTTGTGTTTTATAAGAAGCAGAGAAGGTTTGTTTGCTGTTGCATGAAGCTGACTTTCATGAGGATTAATTCGGAGGATGTGAACTGATGGTGGCAATAAAAAAAAAAAATGGAAAGGTAGAACTGAGAAGACATTCTGAGACCTTTACCAGCATGCGAGTTTGATCGGTCCTGTAGGTTTTGTTTTCATCTGTAGAAAGAAGCTGTGCATGAAAAATTGAACAAATCCCCTTTTGTTAACACTCTCTGACTTCAACTGTTAGAATATTAACGGGGGTTATATTCAGATCATCACTCATCGCAGATTTCTACTTAAATTTATGGATTTGCTTTTGCCAGTTAAAAATATTCTTATCTGACATCCCTATAATAAAATTGCTTTTGTTGCTTAGCAATATTGTTTTTCATCAGTGCATCACAATTGTCTCTCTCTACTATTAAATAATTAAATGATAAATTTCCCACAAAGACCAAGTAAAGAATGAACATGTCACTGTTATTTTTGCAATTATTAATTGATCGAAGCTGTTTCAGGTATTTCCATCAATCAGATAATTAATTTATAGATTAATTGTAGCAGCTTTGGCTCCTTCCTAGTCTTGTATGATTTATTTTTGGGTTTCGCAAATGTAACAGGTAATTTTTTACTCTGTATTTTTTTGTTGTTGCAAATTTATGACTATGTCATGTTTTTATTTTGACTCATTTATATTTCTTAGGCAAATGAAGAAGGATTTTTATGCCTTTTTTTTTTTCTTTTGGGAGCTGAATTTTGTGTTGTTTCTGGAGTACAAGATGTGGAATCAGGTGGTGTTGTCTAGTGGTGTTAAATAAAGGTGTGAACACACAGGATGCTGAGCTTTTAGTTTTCCAAACTGATTTGTATTCTGCCTGTGTGGATTGTGAGAGTGACTGACTGGTGGTCAGAGTCAGTATTGACTGCTCCGAGGATGTAATAGAGGCCAGGGTGATAGGATCCTGGACATGAACACCCTCTTTGTGGCATGTGCATCAGAGCCATAAGGGATAAAACCGAGGCACTTAATCATTTTGCTGGCTCCATGCAGAGATGCACTTGGCACTCTGTTTTAGAATAATGCTTCTGCCTTAAATTAGAGCCCATTGATCCTGTTCGTCTCTATAATAGTATATAAACGATGAATGCTGGTTTATTGGGGGTCAAACCAGATATCTGAAACACCTTAGCTTTACAAGCCACGTCAACCAGATTGAAGATGATTGATCTGAGTTTTTAAATTTATTCAAGAATTCCTTAATAGGGGAGCAAACCTTTGGCTGTATAAGTCAATGGAAATTGTTAGATGCAAACTTGTGCTAATCCATTTACTTTGCTTTGCAGACATCTTAAATACTCAGATGTACTGCAATTTTCTGTGCTGTAATTCCAGTTGTAGAGGGCATCCACTGGAATTTACACTTTGAACAGCCTGAAACCAAGAAACAAATAGGATTGTTAAACATGTGCTTGTGTTTACTAACCTAAAATATATCTTACTGCTTTTTGGTAAGATTAAAAGAAATCAAATATATGTACTGTCAAATAGCCCAACTGCCCCTTTAAATGCTGATACAATGGTAATTACTAAGTTTTGTGTTCATTTCTTGAACTGATTCTACCAGTAAGTATTTTCCATGTAGCAGAATCCTGATGTAACTTGTTACTCAGTTCTGTAGAGCTGCTTTGTCTCTGCAGAATTGTTAAAAAGGAGAACATCACCTTTACCATGGATTATGTTTGAGTATCACCAGAAGGATTAATGCTGTGCTTTACGTTTCACATATACAATATATTTTACCACTGTCATGTGGTCTCACCCAGCACAGATTGTTTATTAGCAAGTATTTATAGTATTTTCTAATGATTCAAAAAATCCTAAAAAACGAAACTACAATCTTTCACAATAAATTGCTAGTAAAATAAATATTTCAGTGTTTAAATACTACATAAAAATGTTTCTGTATCACATCTTTGAATTAAACAAAATATTACAGAACAGACAAAATAAATGTAGCTTCCTCTCTGAAAAGTCAAACCAATGCATTTTTTACCTTGTGATCTTCCAAGTGAATAGATAGGACTAGTTTTAACTGCTTCAAAGAGCAACTAAAACCTCAGTTTTTAACATTATCTGTGGTTTGGACTTCGGCAGTGAGGAATTTGAGCACATTCAGTGTATTTTTTTGCTGTATCACTGTCTAGACGAAGCTTCTCTCTTGTCTTTGAAGTTTACATCCTTGAGTATTGATGACTTGGAAGTTAGTTCTGATCCATAGCTTCCAATTTACCAGTTAATTGAAAAGAGATGCCTCTTTTTCTCTGAAAAGCCACTTTTTTGCCAGCATGATTTTCAAGTCTGTGTAGATTCTCAGTCGTCGAGGAAGTGGCAGTCCCAGAAGTTTTTTTTTGTACAAAAGGCAACGGGACTTTTTCTTCTTATTTTGAAGATGGTTCTCCTTTCATCCAAAAGACTTCTGCAGTTCTGACCAAGGTTTGAAGTTTCAGGTTTATTAGTTGGGACAAAGAGATGACTGAGGTCATGGGAGTCACAAGGACACCTGGTATACCCATCTGAACTTTTTAAATCAGTTGTATTATGGGATGAATGTTGTAAACCAACAAATACCAAGGCCTGAATTTAACAAGGGATTGCATGTAAGTGCAAATGAAAGTTGTGTGTTTCATGACTGTTGTCTAACAGCAACGTCTCTCTATGCTGTTGCAGTTTACATACATTTAATGGGATATTATGCACTTAAATAAAATAGTTTTTGAAACAGCATGAGTGTTTATCACCCAACAAATCACACAGTAGGCTTATAAGGTAAAAAATATTCGACTGATATTTTAACAATGAATACAAATAAGATAAACCTGCACCCATTTGCCATTGCCAGAAAAACAAATATTTGTACTTTTACTTTGTATGACTTTTAGACCAGCACATTGTAAGAGTTATAATAATCCAAACATTTGTATTTTTTGTTTGTTTGTATGTTTTTAGTGTGTGATCTCAGTTTGGATTTGATTCTGCATAATTAAAACACTGGCACAAATTGAGGTGCCAGAAATTTTATTTAGGCATCTTGATGTTGTCAACATTCACAAGCAAAATGATAAAAGGAAGGAAAGCAAAAAAAAAAAAAGAGCATTCACAGTGAATCCGTCACCATAACACTGATAATTCAATAAACACTGAAATTATCCAGTCGCTGTAAATTAATGAATTTACAATGAACTTCAAAATGATGCAATGTTGGAGAAAGACAGATTTAATTTCTGTGGGTGCCTGAATCTAATTGAAAGAGCGTGCTGCTTTGACACAGAGCTGTATTGAGTTGTTTGAGAATAGGACCAGTGAGCTTTCTCTCCAACAGGTCTCAGGTGGTTTCTCTTCATCTGGCTACTCTCGTCTTGGTTCATCATTTTTCTACATAAACAAAAACTCTGGGGGAAACAACTAGGAAAAATATGCACGTCTTATGTAAACTGCTTGTCATGCTCTATTTGCCTCTCTAGATTCAGCCATTCATTGATCACTGAAACATATTTTAAGTAGCTTAGCTGCACATATCACAAGTGTGCATGTGCTGTGATTATGTAAGCGGGAATATGTCTGACAGTATGACAGTAAGCTTCTCTCTAAGCACTTGCATGGTGGGAAGTGAGGGGTTTGTAGCTCTTGATCGGGGTAAATCTGCCACCGTACAGCAGCAAGGCGAGACATGAACATCTTTGTTGTAGATATAATAACAACACACATTCATATCATGCTGTCAAGTGTTATAGACACGGAGTAGAAACATCACTTTTGATAAATTTCTCTGTCAGAGGTAGTTTCCAAGAATATCTACTTTTTCAGCTGCCTTGACCGACAACATAATGAAGATATTACAGAGGATGACAATAGAGTGAAGTTTTGAGATAAACTACTGGACACATTGGACTTTGGTCGCCACAAAAATTAATGAATTTTAGTTTCACGTTAATGTAATAAATGTCAATAATGTAAACTGTCATGCAGAACTTCCTTGTTGACTTCTGTTAAAGTTTACAAGTATGGAAAAAGAAAGGAACCTTTTTTTTTAAAAAAGGTGGTGTATGTGGTAAAAATATAGAACCCCTTCACACAGGACTATGATCCCACAAGGACATACAAAAGTAAATCAGAACATGGACAGTCTTTGTAGGGTCTTTGCAAGCTCTTCAGTTGCATATTAGGAACAGAGTATGATAGGTTCACACAGTGTTGCGCAATGCATCAGTTTTTAGGTCACGGGGGTTTGCCATTGTAGTGGCAACATATTGGAGTTCAGGGTAGACTGTGGTGACAGCGACTGCTTAGTAATCATCTGCACACACTGGCATGACTTGATCAGTGAGAATTTGAAGCAGGACTGGACACGTTGGCCTTATGCCTCATCGTGCTATTGTAGTTTGGTCACCTTGTACATAACTGCATCCTTAACATGTTTGAGAGAGTGCTGCTGTGGTTCCACCTGGTTCAGCTACAACCATGGTCATATATAGAATTATCTTTGTGGGAACTTGTTGCTGACATTTAGAGCATGTTTGCAGGAGAGGAACTCAGGGTGTACAGAATAGCAAGGAAAACTACTCTGAGTGTAGCAGCACTATGGTTGCTTTAACTCTAAAGAAAGTTTTACAAATTTGCCATGATCCTGCCACACCTTAATAGGTTGCATAGATCATAGAGGACATATCGGGAACATTTTCCCATTGTTAGACAGCTTTAGCAAGAGTAATAAGTAAAAAAAAAGCTATTTTCACTTCAATACCAAACAAACCATAGCTTATTTTAGATGGTTACCCTTCTTATTGGTCTGAGAGGCATAAGGTTACTTTGTGATTCTTTCTGTGCCTGTAGGTTTTGATGATTGTTGAATAGAATTGTGTTGCGGGGAACTGTCCTTAGAGTTTGATTCACCCCATTTATCTCAGAAAGCAAAAAAGGAAAATTATTAGGAATGTACTCCATGTATGTTTATGTCATGGGGATAACTCAAAAAGCACAGGAGTTGTAAGGAACATGTCCTTACCAATAAGCATGCATATTATTGCATACAAAACAATACAAATAAAAAAAACACATTTCCTTTACAGAAAAAAAAGTCCTTTCAAAGACATCAGCAGCTCCCACATAACTTTGTGATGGTCAAACATGAAAGGTGTTAAAAACATGAACAAATGTCGGACAAACAGCTGTGAACTATGTGAGAAATGTGGCTGCTAAAGAACAGACACTTCGCACTTCAATGGATTCCTGTAGACATGCGGCGCAGCTCACCCTTGGGACACATGTCATTAATGAATATTGTGAAACACTGATCTAATTGGTGCCTCCAACTCGAGATCAATCTGTTTGTGTCCAAGTTCAAGGGAGCTTTTGAATGTAAGTTGTTCCAGTAAAGTTGTGATTGTTGCAGTTCTGCTAGAGGTTTAAACAGCTTCATTATTATGACTTATTCAGGCATTGTTCCAGAACAATCAGAAATGGTCAGACTGGACAAATAATTGAAGAAATGTTGATATACACCATTCATACCTAACTGTACACAACACACCCCTTTTCTAACTAATGTATGTACATGAATTGTATTGAAGAAAATACAAATGAATCATCAAGCCTCACCTATTTTATTATTATCAAAAGCGTCTCATATCATAAACAGCAGAAGGTCCTTGAAATGTATTTCTTTTTTAGAGATTCTCAAACATTTGCACAACCTCAAGATAAACTCATTTGCAGGATTTAGCATTTCTGCAATTATGCACATTGATGATTTTTTACAGGTTAAAAACCCATCACATTTAAAAAACACTGGTACTTACAAATACATTTAAAACCACACGCATACACATACACACACGTGTATTACACCCTGAAGAAACACAATAGGAGCTCTTTTTTCAGCCTATTAATAACAAAACTTCTATTCAAAAAAAAGGCTGTCATCCAGTGTAGAATCCATGTTGGATTTCTGTTAAGGATTAAGATTTAATAAGAAATGTCCTCAGAGTCTGTGTGGTGAGGCATGATTTACTTATCCGCTTACCATTAAAATATATGGCAACATTTATTGGGAATGAAGGATTAAACATGTGAGTCAATAGTTTTTGCTTTTGCTTCACATAATATTGTGCTTGTTTAATCTCACCAACCAAATTAGAAGAAGGAAAAAAAGACTTCTCACATTAGTTACTTCCAATGACATACAAAACAGTGTTTGCCAAAATAAAAAAGTGGGGATTATTGTATTTTTTAATTTACACTTTGTTGGCCACTTTATTTGCTTATAATATTTAGTCCCATTTTTGGAAAAGGTGCCTAGAGTTCTTGATATAGTCTAGTACTGTGACACTGTTCTAAATGAGTCTTTCCATAAACATTTAACAGTGATAAATTACTAGCAAAACTGGTGTGCTTAGAGCAACAGTATCTCTTATTTTGTTCTTGGAGGTGTCCGAGAAATTGTAAGTCTGCATCTATAATGTTAAGGATAGTTCACTCTTAAAATGCTTTTCTACCACAAATAACGGTAACGCTTCCTTTTACAGTCCCCTAATTACTAAGAAATTGTCTGGTACTTATATGGTAAATCTTAGTGTGTTACTGGTAATTACCATGTGTATTAAGTAGGTAATTACAGAGAAAGTACAGCAGAAATTACTCGGCATTTACCTGATATATATATGAAAAATTATAGCATGTATGGGGTAATTACCACATGTAATAAGGAGGTAAATACAGAGGAAGAAAAAATTAGCTTGATATTTAAAAAAACAAAAAAACAAACAAAAACTACTGGACATAACATCATCTCATGCATGTGTTTCTAAAAACTGAACAAGGCTTTTGCACAACTTGGACAGATATACTGACAACTTCACTGAGATCTATTGTTAAGATATTGTTGATATGGACATGAAAGTGCACTCTCACCTCACACAGATTAAATATGAAGACAACAGTGTTTTAAAAAAATATGCACATTTTTGTTTTCAGTAAACTGAGCTTCACAAAGTTCAAAAGTTTAGAGATAGCATTTAAAAAGTAAAGTTGAAATAAAGTGGCTGCTGGTTTACTCAAACATATAACACAGAGTTGCTCAAAATGTTTGTTGGGTCCGGACTTTGAAATAAAAAGAAATTGAGCAATAAAAGGCAAAAGCTAAACATAATAAGTTTCTGTCTGGAACTGAGAAAACAAAAGCAAGATACCAACACCAGTTTGTGACTTCAAAAAAAGTTTAAAATTGCAATAGAGGACAAACCAGCAACATTTCTCAGTCTGAGAGGAGGTTAAACACTGGGGCTAACGATCATCCTTTTGTTGACACCCATGGTAGAAAAGACAAGAGAGAAACCAAAAGGGGTTCTCAACGATCACGGTAGGAAGAGTTAGAGTGATGGGAGTGGAGAGGTTTATATGATCAAGATCAAATCAGCCAATGAAAGCTCTGTTCACCAGACAGACCTCTCCAAGTTTTATGATTATTTATCTAAAACTTGTGTGGGAAGTCACATAGGCACAATATGATAAACTATTTACTTGAAAATCCCTAAATATTTTTTTGGTTTTAGTTGGCAAAAATTTGCTCTCACAAAAGCCTTATTTTGAGTAGCCATTATCTTGACTTTTTCATGAGAATCTCTCCCTAATAGTCCATTTCAATATCCTTCTGACTGCTGTGTAAGTTGCAAAAAGCCCCACTTACAAAATCTAAACTATCTATTTGGGCTCTTTACTGAAACCTTTTGCACAGTTTGATTTGTAATCAGTCTTATTATTTAATAGAGTGTTTTCAGCACTAAGCTGGAGTCTGTAAAGGAAGTGGATAATGAGCTGCCAGTCTCCATGTGGGATAACTTGGTAATAATGATGCTTGTCTAATGGAAGGGAGGCTCTGTTTTCCATTTCTAATGATGTTGTTACAAGCAGAAAATATGACAAATATTATTTTAATAAAATACATTTTCCGTCACTTTCAGATATTTTTCCTGGTTCTTTTAGTGTATGATTGATCATTGTTGGTACAAGTCCTCAGGAATCAGCTTGTAATGATTTTGCTTCAGTTAAAGTGTTTTCAGTCTGACATGTGCCTCTTTTCAGCCTAAGAACCTTTTCTAATACTCTAACCTTTCCCCTGAGGACTAACTAAAACATATCATTACGACAGCAGTTTCCAAATAAAGTTCTAAAATAATAAAAAGTAGGTCCATTTTAGCTATTTTGAGCTGTTAGCTGTTGGGGACTAAACTTATCATGGTGTTAGTCACCACAGTAGCACAAGAAATGTGTGTACCTGCCAAATGAGAAGGGCTCCATTAATCACATGTTATTCTGAGAAATGATTCCACAGTTTTGAAGATTATTTCTCTCACACAGCTGGGTGTTAAATTGCAGAATATTTTTTTCTGTTATTTATTTTTGCTTATTATTAAATGTAGAGCAGATTGGTGTTTTGTGACTTGTCTGATTGGTGTGTGAACTCAAAACTTAACCATCACATGAAGCTGTTTGGGATAAATATTCTATGTTTAACCAGATCTTATCCACATAAAATAAAGTAAATCCCTTCAATCACTGATTTACGTATTATGACAGGTTTTTTTCTTAATAATACTTTGGCCTTAATAATGATGTTATTAATGACACTGTCTTTGTTGATCAGCACTGTGACAGTTGTATCAAACTGTATTGTGTGTTGTCATTAACATAAAAAGGAAGGATATGTTTTAAATTACCTACAGAATAATTTGTGTAAAATAAAATATTCATGTCATAGAGGACTTTAAGGCTGGTTAACTCTGGTTTATTAGTAGCATTAAATCATACGTTGTCATTCACACATAGATACATTTGGTTATACAACAGTTTTGCATAAAATTTAATTCATTTGTTATTTTTTCAGCGATCATGAGGTAGTTTCTAAAATGTCTTGAAAAGTTTGCGAGGATTTTCAATTATAGGGCTTTTCTCTTGAGTCACTGGAATTTTGAACATGTAATACTTTTCTCTCATAATAGTCACAGAGATTTTGGGGCATCTTAAACCATCTCAAAACATGTTTTATATTTTAGAAATATAAAAAAAGTTTGAGAGGGATCGTGACTTCTAATTTGTAACTAATTGGAGATGAAAAAGAGAATCTTGTATTTTAAATGGAACAAAATAAATGGCACCTGAATTGGGGATAAATTGTAAAAAAAAAGTGGCAACTCAATTCAGACACTTGTGACTAACCTAATATAGAATATTTGCACGACATCTTACGTTTGAATGTTAAGCGAGCATTGCACAATATTGTACAGCTATTTATTTTATTTATTCATCTTGTCACCGACAGTTGCAGTCTAGTGAGGTACTTTCCTACAAAACAAACAAAAAGTATGATATGGTTTTAAAATGGAAACATTTTGCAGCAAGTTCTTATGTCAGTGAACTTCAAATGTTTGATATTATTTATAAAATAAAAGCCTGCTCTCATAGTCTTTACCGTATAGACATTCTGTCATTCTGTTTACAGCTTGTTGCTACATTAGAAACCTCAAAGCTTCAGTAAGAGGAATTGATTGAGGTGTTGAAGTTCAGTGCTCTTGGGTAGAAACTGTCAGTGAGCTGTATACCTTAAAAATCTTTCCTGGGGACACTGTTGTAGTGAATCAATAAGCAGTTAACTTCAAAATGTGATCATATGCTTTTACTTTATTTCACGAATACTGAAGAATCATTTAGAGTAATAAAACATGTAAAGACTTCTATGTGGATAGTTAGTGGAATCTGCTCAAATAGAAGTGGCAGAGCACATTTATTAATTTTAATGGAAACAAATTGCAGATTTATTATGTTACTATTGTATTGTTAGTGCTGCAAGATCAAACATAACAGTTATACAATCAAGCAGTTGTTGTAGATACTGCTGTGAGAAAAAGAACTGCAGTATATTTCTCTTGCACCATAAAAAGTGGGATTGAATCCACAGAGAACAAATGCCATCTGCAGCCGGTCTTATTTTTCTCCTGGTAAGATAAACTTTGATAGCAGAGCCTTTGTAGCCTTTGAAAAAGGGCATTGGAGAGACTAATCCTGCCTATGACAGACTTATGACCCTTGGGCCTAAGTGAGAAACTCAAAAGTCCTGGAGCAGCTGGTCATCTATTTGGGTTCAACCTCACTTTTTCCCCTGTGGGGATGAACCACAATGGAATCTGTGGCTCCATCAGCAGGGTTAAAGAGGATGCTCTATTTCACTTGGCAAAGGGACACAGAATCTCCCCCCTCAAACACTTCAGGCCTCCAAAGGCATGTAAACAACAAGATGGATGTTGACTGCTGGTGTGGTGCAGCTGTCTGCATTGATATCTGTTAAGGTGTCATTTTAAAGGTGTAGTTACTTTGGGGGCATTTGAGTTCATCTCCAGGTAATTTGAAATAGATCATGAGAATGTCCAAGGAAACTAAGCTCAATCACAGGGTCAGTGTAGATACTTTTAAGCCTTTAAGTTCTTGTGATTTAAGCTAATATTATCATTACCTGTTTCTTTCTCTCTCAAACATTTATCACTGCCGCTAACTGATTGCTATTGATTCATAATATTTTAATTCCCAGATGCAGGCCAGCTGGTATGAAACAAAAACATGGGTTTTAATTCCAAATACATTTTGAAACGCTTCAGTGATCAACCTTACACAAACAATAACATTCAAAAAAATATATAATAAACAATATATGCTAAGATTTTCTTTGTGTTCTAACAAACTGTATCATTTTTGAAGATCAAAATGTTTTCTGAAAAGCCCAACCTGGTTCTGAATCTGTAAATTCGCCATTGGCTTTAAAGCTGTACAAAGCAAAGTTATGGCCTAGATGCTAGTTGCTAATCATCACACCTGCTCCTTGTTAGTCATCAGCACTTTTTTGCTTTCTTCTTTTAATTTTTGATTTTTGCTATCTTACTTTTTTAGCACTTTGTGTTCTGTATTGTGTTTATTTCAGTAGAAATTGTTCAAGTCTGACCTGACACCTTAGCAATTTGGTTGCTATTAAACGTAAACACTGCAGCCACCTAAACACAATTATATAAAAAAATAGAAAGTTGGGCTTTTAGTGGCTCTACAAGCTGGAGTTTGTGCTATTGAAAATCCTCTGGTGATCTATTTTTACAATAATTGTTTGTATTGCTGGATAATAGACTTTAACACCTGTAATACCTTGGCAACAGTGTAATGGCTGTTGACACAAAGATGCACCCAAGATGCTCCCTGTTGCATCTCTGGGGAGGAGATAGATGGTTAAGGTGCCCTGTGGTTGCAATAGCTCACTATAAATAGGCACAGTGGAAAATCAGACTCCTTAATGATTTAACAAATCCACTAATGCATTGCAGCTGTGAAATGTGTAAAAGGGATTATTGCTGTGGCAGTAATTGTGAGAAATAAAAACATATGACAACTTACTTTGTCATTTCTCACAAACAAGGTACATGTGGGATCAATAGAGGAACTTGTGTTAAGCTTTACTCAGTTTCCAAACCTTCACTGTAAGTGCTTTCCCACCTGGTTTATTCCTGTCTTTAGTTCCTGATTTGTCTGTTTCATCCATGCTACAAATTACAGCTGTGAAACAACATCTGGGCCAGACAACAGGACTTCATTCTGAAATAAACAGGCAACCTTGGTCCATATCACATCAATGATTCAACTTAATTCAAGTGGGAAAATATTTCACTGATGATTTATTTAAGGGCTTTCGATTCAGGCCCAGAAAGTGATGAATAGCTAACACGAACACTGCTGTATTACTTAAAAATACAGAGTCAAACAATAAAGATGTTCATTCCCCTAGTATGACGTACACAGTTATACTTTCCTCAAGCACAAGTTTAGCCAAACATCACCCATGCAAGTGCTTTTCTCATGTTTTTCTTTTATATCTGTCTAAATTGTCTTTTATTCTATTTGCATGAAAGTACAACGACCACTTAATTAATTTATTCATTCTTTCATTGAAAATTAATTGATAGTTAGTATTCCTCTGCCACCAATTACTCACTTCTTCTGTTGTGACTCATATTATACTTGGAAAAGAAACACTTGGGTCAATAACAATAAAGGTTGTTATTGACCCGGTACATGGAATAAGCTCAAGAGTTCCTTGTCTCCTTGTAGATTTACAGTCTTAACAGAAAAACATAATTTATTGTCCAGTTACCAAAAGTTTAATGTTGAAGCAACAGCTGGTCCAGTGTTTCATTACTGAGATGTCCAGAAATACTGCTAATGGTGTAAGAAAGACAGTTTCTCATAAATAATAAAAAAATGAGTTTGTGTTTTCTACGCTGTCCATGTTTTAAAAATTAGACTGTATACATATGTTTTAGACTGATTCTCCATAGATAATTTGCAATTATTTAGCAAAATCAACTTAGTGCATTTTTTAAATTATATAAACCATATGTAGGATGTGTTCTGCTCGCAATGAGTTTCTGGCATGAAAATGGCATCAGTTTACTACAAATTACAACAAAAAAAAACATTTTTTACAGCAAATATAAACAATCTTTCATAAGACTGAAAACAGGCAATGACATGATACTTTTAAAGATGTTATTCATTGGAATTCAATCTAATATTTTAAAATAGAAACATTTCACAGTCTCAGGGTCAGATTTATTCTGTTAAATTGGCAACACGTTTTTTATACAGATAAAAAGGGGCTGGAAATACTTCAGTGATAGATTGACTCCCTTTTTGATTTTATGGAATTTGCTGACAGAAACTGTAAAATAAACAAAAGTGTGTATTTTATGTCACTGTTGGAATCTGTCTATTGTAATGTCAAGTTAATAATGAGCATCCTTCAGTCGCTGATTTTCATCTTTGCTGTCTTCACAGTGAGTCCAGATGTGACCAGTGATTACAACCATCATCATTATCATCATCCACCTGCCAAGGATTCAGAAATAGATGGCAGCTCTGGCAGCCTCAGACTAACCAGAGCCATCTGGGTCCCGGTGTTGGCTTGTTTACATATGATCCTGGCCTTGTAACAGCTGTCTTTTTTGCAGCATTAAACTTTGAATCTTTTTGAAGCTTATTTATCCTGAAATAAAAGAGCCAGTGGATGGGATTGACTTCAATATATTATATAAGACTTCAGTTCCCACAAAGTACAGGACATGTGGCAAACCAACAACTATGTGGAAAGACTGTGGATAACGACAGACTGCATTTTGTGGCTTTAAGAATATTTGCTATTTTTATGAGGAAACTGGCATTTATGGGCACTAATGATGATTTATTTATAAGGTCAAAAAATAACTATGCTGTAAATGTGTCATGGATTATGTTTCTGTACATTCAGTAAATCTGTAAATGAGTAGACATTTAATTTACCTATGTATTTTATAGTAAACCCCAGAAAGTGTTTGTTTTCAAATGAATCAGCTGCTTATGATATTGTGAAATATGTCAAATGGCCTTATGATGTTATTTTGTTTTAGGCATCAATCTTGTGTGTATAAACCAACTGATTCTTTTCGACAAAAGTGCATGAAACCGGTCATTACAATATCAGTACTTCATATGGTGTATATTATATACTATACGTGAAAATAAGATGTGGTTTTTTTTTCACTTTAAAACTGTAACATAAGCCTTCTTTCCTAAATCTATTTAATTGATATGTTCCAGTTGTAAAGTTGTGCAGTAATACTACAGTAAGGATATGTCCTATAAAAAAAAAAGGTGGACAGGCAGAGATGGGGGATAAGTGAGAGAATTCATACCCCTTTCTTCAGAAATAGATTAGTTTCCTCAGGAGTCTATTATCATCTTTCAAACTCAATCCAACTTGGCCTTCACAGGCCTGGATGGGGGATGATAGCTCCATGAGCTGCTGGTGAGGAACAATCTGATTGCTTCAAGTTGCTACCTGACTGCATAATGCTGGTGTGTTCCTGACATGTTTCAGTGTAGATAAATGTAAAAATGACTTGTTTCACTGACGCTGTGCATGTCCAGTCAGTGGCTCAGACAAAAATACACTTCATGACTGTGATAACTGCATTTTTACTCACTGTTAGTATAAATTGATGCTTTTTAATTTTGTATGTATTCTGATAATATTTATAATGTTGATTAAAAAACAGCATTTGGCATATGTTTATTTAGAACTGTAATAAACAGAGAAATTAAATTAGAGATATAAATGTAAATTAAAATACTCCATTTAGTATCATTGCCTCACTATTTAATCATCTGCAATTTTTCTACACCCTGTTTGGATTACAATCAGGATAATTTAATCAACTGTTCATGTCTTGTGTCTTTCTGTGCACGTTCTTGGTATTTTTATTTAGCATTTTTCATAAAAACAGAGGGTTTTTTTTGTTTGTTTTTAGCAAAAATTCTAAGCTTGTTTGTTTACTGAAGGGAGTTCAGCTAATAAGTTTAACTTTAGCAAGTTTAATGGATAAACATGCCAACAGATCTATTGTATGTATATGCAAGGAACAGCTGATTGAGCTTTTCAAAAACCAAATAAGAAGTCAGACCCAGATGAGTTGAACATGAGATGTCCAGGATCTGGAGAACAAGGAAGAGGAATTTTAACAAACTTTCTTCGTATTTGTTTTGAAAATATGATACTGGGTTACTGATGAGGACTAAACACCGTATCTGGAATTCATTATTAAACGTTTGACCAAAACACGGCAACAGGAACATATCCTGTTTTACCATGTCTCTCTGCAGAACTTCCAAAAACAACAACAATGAAAATGGCCAGATTTCATTTTTTACTCCTGGACTGTGTAACTCTGGAACTTTTACTGCTCTTTGTTCTACTGAAATATTAGTTGTAAGTTTATGACAATTTTGTTCTCATGGTTTACTTGTGTTATATGCTATTGGTGCATGAGAATATAATCAGCTCAGTTGTTGCCAGGCTCCAAATACAACAGTCCGGTATTCAACTGCATCTCTCTGAGACAACACCCTAATTCAAAAAACATTTTTCAGCATTTTTATTGTATCACAGAAGAAATATTCAGTTCAAGTCAATTGGACTGTGTTTTACAAGGTACGTGTTATTTATTGCATAAGAATAGATTGCACAACTACAGTGGATGTCTCTCAAGTCAATAAACCAAAATAAACCATTCAAACAGAAACAACACATTTTTGTCAGCCAACAGATGGTGGAAAATGTTTTAACAAAAAACTTTTGTTATGACGAAGATTTCCTGTTTTTCATTGATTATAATTGGAAAACAATTGGAACATTATGGTATTTCTTAGACCATATTTGACCAAAATGAATGATTTTAACCCTTGTTAGACAGAAAACTGGAGAAACCTCCAGAGACACACATCTGCACACATCTTCATAAATGACTGACTTTTGCCAAATATTTAAAAGTAACGTCAAAACTAAAAACAAATAATGATGTGTCTGGAAAATGATGATGCAAAGAGTGCAGTGATGTTATATTGATATATTTAAGCTAAATTAATCTTTGGTTTTAACAGTGTGAGATAGATAGATAGATAGATAGATAGATAGATAGATAGATAGATAGATAGATAGATAGATAGATAGATAGATAGATAGATAGATAGATAGATAGATAGATAGATAGATAGATAGATAGATAGATAGATAGATAGATAGATAGATAGATAGATAGATAGATAGATAGATAGATTAGGTATATGTATATATTGTGTATATCTTCTTATTGCTTACGCCGAGTCACTGAGCTTTTTCAGAAACTAAATCAATAAAACATATTTGTTACAACCTCAAAGTAATTGTCTAACTTCTGGAAAAAAGTTTTCCTTTAAACCAATTATAAGAGAAGTTGTCACCCTCACAGTTAGTTTTTTATTGCCTTTTGAACAGCTGTGTTAATGACACCACTGAAGAATAGTGTCAAGTCTCATGTGACGCCCAGCAGACACAGAGACAAAGGTGCCTCAAGGATAAATATGGAAGCAGAGTTATCGTGTTGCTCATGTAATTAAAAGAATCAGTTCAGTTGGATTTCTTGTGTGATTAGTACAAAAGCAGAGTCCTGGGGATTATGACATGTTAGGGATAATGCATCCTTTTAAAGAGAAGTGTTGTCTCGCAGACGAGCGCTGCTGCGGCATGTTGAAATGTAATTTTTTAAAACATAATCACTTTCTAAAAAATGTGGAAAGCAAGTGTTGTTTCTTCTTTTTACCTCAACCAAAGAAGTGATGTTTTTGTGTTGGTGGTAGTTTATTATTATTATTTATTGTTTCTTTAATTACGAGGTGACTGAACATGTAATGAAATGTTAGATTGAAAATGGAATAAGGATCAATCAATCCCAAGATTTTGGGAACAATCCAGATCACTGAAGACATTTAATTAAGGATTATTAGTTATTGAGAGACAAGACAAACTTTTTTCTCTTTATTTCTACAATTAACACTAAGAAAATGTAGTAAGCATTTACATGATACTTCCTGCATCAATCCTTCCGCAACACAAAATAAGATCTGGTTACTGGCAACATGCTGGATATGGTGATTGAGAAAGCTTGGATTTGTAGAACTTATGAAATATTTTATCTTGTAAGGAAACAAATAAAGTTACAGATACACAACCAACATCAAACTGTAGTTGAAACTCAAGCTAGATTTAAAATAAAAACTGCAATTGTGAAGACACTGAAATAATTTGATGTCAAAGTTAATTCAAATACTAAATGTGTGTTTTCATGGACTCAATCCATTATTACTGATTAAATAAATGTAGGACAGTTACTTTTTGGTGCGCTGGTCAGTTCTTCATATCACATATCACATATCTAAAACTGAAACTTAAAAAAAAGTAAAACTTAAGATTGCTTAATTAATAATATTGTTGAACTGCTTCAAATCATTTTGATTGATTACCGGCACACGAAGCCAGTTTGTTTCTATTGTAAAGATTCCTTTCTATTGTTTGAGGATTTTGAAGCTTGCAGTATAAGAGCAAGTCTCTGTGTTCTGCTGTGCCCTTATGTCGACACTTGATTTTGTGATCTCATGCTTTGGTGAGCAGTCATGACCTCAGGCGAGAGTTGGAAAAAGGATTGAGCAGAACATTGAGATTCTTGATTAACAGCCTCACTCTGACCTTGAAATCCATTTACAGCCAATGTCCAAAAGTTGAATTTTATATATTTATTTGTCTGCTTTCATTGAAAAACAGGGTTTTAGTACTTCACTGGAGAGCTTTAGACTTTTTGGCTTGGCCCAACCTCAGAAACTGAATAATGTTGCTGTTGGGTGGAAACTTTGTACAGTATCTCTAAAAATAAGATTTTTAGCAAAAAGAAAAAGTCACAAGCTTTTTTTTTTTCCACATTTCACGAGATATTCACCCACTCAACCACTGACAGGTGTCAAAGGTGACAAACAGAGGTGTTTTAAACAATAATAATAAAATGAGAAAAACAAAACCTGACAGAGGTGATAATCAAAGGTGAAGGTGGTTCAATACAACACTGGAGTTTGAGACTTTTTACATTTACAATATGTTTATGGTGCATATTTGATTTAGTTTCCCAATTATAGACCAACCTAAGCACTAAAGAATTTATAATCACATCAATCACTGTGATTTAAAGTTGAATTCTGTGACTGTCAATCAAACTGAACAGCCTAAGCTTTCTGGTTTTCTAATTACTGTAAATTCTGTGTTGAAGTAAAAGTATTCACATGTTGCACAGACTACAAGCAGTGAATGATAATTTAATTTAAAAAAACTTCTGTTTTGGGAGTGGAGATTTTCTTAAAGCAGTACAGTTACTTTTCTGCAGTGAGTCTAATTATATGAAACTTTTTGGTCTTTCAGCTTCCTCAGAGTTAAAGCCTTAGATAGTTACAAGTCTTTGTCTTTGGAGTCTTTTATCTTTGCACACTAAGGAAGGACTCCTGGGACCTTCTAAGTAGAATAATGCTGAGTGCTGCTTAAACGTATACAAAGATTAATTTCATATTCCCGTTGAGGTTTCTCTTTTACAAAAAATGATTACTGTGACCTTGCCAATAGTTAGTGTTTAGCCTCAACTTGTAAAGGAGCTTTAATCATCACAGTGCAGATGCACACAGCACTAAAGCTGTTCACAGTAAAGACTGTTTTTTTTTCTTCTAAAGGCTTAACGCTCAGCACAATATGTGCGTTAACTACAGAAATAAAGTTCAATTGAAAATTTCAAGAGGGTCTGAAACTTTTTCATTTTTTATTGTTTGAAAAATCTAAATATTAAATATTTTTCATTATATATTTTCTTTTCTTTTTCTTTAACCGGCTTCATTTTCACATTATTTATCCACTCTGTGGGTTTATTGGTCCTCTTTCATTCAACTATGTGTGCTTCGGAATTGCAAATAAAAAGGACAAGTACAGAATATGTGGATTCATTCTTACTTTAGTACTTCATCATAATCTTATATAGGATGAAAATATTTCTTTACAGGTTGTACAAGTATTTGAACGGAGCCACTTTAAACTCTAGAGCTGTTACAGTTCTTTGTTGCAAAGATTCAAAAAGTTAATTTAATCTTTATTTAGTGATTTTGTTCCACTTTGACAAAACAAAGGTAAAGCACATCATTGACAGTTCCTTGATGACATAATTATGTTGTTAGACATCTACTTGAAATGATTTATTAATCTGACCTCTGACTTCCCCGATCATTTGAAAGTACTGAACTTATTGCCACGTTAAGGAAACCTATATGAGTTGAACTTTGTGTAGGAGCGATTAAAAGATGGTGACCCAGTTTTACTTCCAGTTAACGGACCCAAATGAGACCTACAAACATTACACCACCACCAGATGCATGTAAAGTTAGATTCTTTCTCGTGGTCAACAGAAAGGCCGCTATGTTTCATATACTTCAAGATTTAACACTTTAGTTTATCTTTGTGTCATATGATAAAGTTTTCTGTCTGAATTTGGATTTTCAGTATATTCTGATCATCTACTGATTGCAGCTAAAGTTGATTAGCTCTGCTTTCCATGTGGATTTTCATGTATCTCCTTAGTTCTTCTTGTTGTCCTCACATCTGTGTTTCATCATCAGTCTGTTTCTAATTCATTCACCTCCGCCAGTTTTTTCTCCCATTCATTGTTGAATTATCTGCCTCTGTTTGGGCCACACGTCCTTGTTAGTTTTCTTTTTGTTTTTTTTAGTGTGGTTTTAAAAAGTTCTTCTCTGGACCAGTACCTGAGTTGTGTCCTTTCCGTTTTGGCTTCGTTTTCTCTTCAAAAAGGCCTTTTAACAGAAAACAACAGCAGAAAACTGAAACACTGTGATTATAATTTAGATTGCCATTGAATAACTTGCAACAGCAGCAAAGTAAGAACAAAGTAAATACTTAAAAAAATATTTGAGTTATATTTGTTATCTTTTCAGACTTCATCCAAATAAAGGGGGCAGGACAACAAACTTATGATTTGATGTCGGACCTTTTAGCTTTAGCTGTTAGGTCTTGGGGTTTTGTTTATTTCTTTATTATTTCTTGAAGTTATTTCTCCAGATTATTATCTGTGGTTTTGTGCTGGTATTTCCACCGGTTCCTCCTTGTTTCATGTTTGGTCTTTGTCAGATCTCATCCCCTGTCTTCCGGTCCTACTTTTATTTTGTCACCATCCTGCTTTTATTTTGTTATCATTGTCACTTCCTGGTTCCCTCATGTGTTTGCCAGTACCTTATTCCCTGCAGCTGTGTCTCATTGTGTTAATTAGGTTGCTTGGTTTCTGTTCCAGCATGTTTGGTGTTTGTCTTTGTCGACTGGTTTTTGGATGTTTTGACGTTTTGGATGTACTTACCGTTTGGATTACTTTGTGCGCTCGTTCCTCCGCTCCCTCCGGTTTCCCTGAGCACCGCTCCCCTTTGTAAGTTTTGCTGAGTTTGTCAGCTCATTTTTTTCCCTTATTAAAATTCTTGTTATTTTACTCCCGGTTGTTACTCTCCTGCATTTGGGTCCTGCTTATGGATTATTGTACAGATTAACATTAACTTCTCTGTGATGTTCGTTTCAGTTTACTACATATACTCTTTATGATCATATAAAACAATAACATCAAAGATAAATGTGATCAGTAAATATCATCATCATTTTATAAAAGGAAGAATAAAACATGGAAATAAGATTGTTGAAACCTTTACAGAAAAAACACAAATTTACCAAAATCACATTAACATTTACTGATTTTAATTAGAACAAAGACTTTGAGATTAGGTGTTAAACTTTCTTCAGGAAATTTGAATATTGTTGCACTTTATACTAATTCTGTTTTACATATCTTGAGGCTGATTCATTAAAAAAAGGTATCATCTTAAACATAACAGTTTATGCTGTGAAATTGTTCTGTTTCTGATCAGCTTTGAAACTGTTACAATTTAATTAGAAAACACACTGACAGCACCCCAAACTTAGAATCTTATTTTATCTTGAAACTCTTTAATTCCATTTCCATCTCGTCATTTTATTGTTTTAATGTTTCTTAAAGAAAGATAGACTTCAGAGGTTTTAGTTCCTGGTGTTGATCCTGTTCAGGTTTTTAGGATTTGCTGTTTTTTAGTGCTGTTTGAATTTTTATATAAATCCCTCCTATACTGATCTAACACTTGTCCTTCTACTGCATGCAGATGAGCATATAAACCACAGTTGCTGTTACTAAATGACACACGGTACCGAAGTAATGAAAGCAACAGGTAGAGTTCAGGTCAAGTGCTGCTGTTGACCTGCACAGCGTAAAAACAAAGACGTTATAAATGTGGATTCGTTTCACTGAACATTCGCAGCTCAGATTCAAAGAGAGGTTAATCACATGGATTTTTTTCAGATTTTCATTTCGATTGATTTATTTCACTGTAGATCTAGAGGGCAGCAACAGTTGGAAAACTGATGCACCCCCAGATTCAGATGAGAATAGCAGATGAAGGGTTAATAGGATACATAAACACGGCTCTGCCTCCTCCTGGATACAAGCCTGATTCTTCTAAATCTCTTGTTTTCTGGTTTTGTGGTTTTCTTAGACAATGGCATAAACAGTCTCATCAATATAGTGTTTTCTGCTGTCTTCCCACCTACTGCTTCCAGATTATCAGACAGGACTGGAGCACAGGTTTTACAATAAATCATCCCCACCCTCCCTTTTTTCCCTCTCTTCATGCTTCTGAAGCTCGTCTTTATTCTGCACCAACTCACAGCCACTAAGGAGAAATTCAGTTTCATTACAGAAACATTATTGGAACAGAAATTTTAAATGAATTTGAATAACTGGATTTACCTTGAGTAGATAACACAATACCAGACAAACAGTATGTGTCTGACACTTCGACCTGAAAGGATCTTTCTTTTCCCATTTGCATGTTGGATTTATTCCCTGTGAACCGAAATGAAGGTTTCAGGTGTGAGAATAAATGACCATAAATAGACTTGAAATATGTATGCAGAAGTCTGTCACTTTCACAAATGATTTGATATACTGTTGAGGTGTCAACTGATCCAGCTGTCTGGTAATGCAAAAATAAAACACAAAAAAAACCTCACCTAGACTTGTTAAAAGACCCCAGCAGAAGATTTAAAATTGTGTCCGACAAAAAATAGAACATATTTTGAACCTTCTGTAATTTGTGATAGAAAATGTTCAGAGATAAATCTTCATTATTGATGTGTTCTGAGCCTGATGAGAAGAAACATGTCTTCTTGATCTACAGTACAGCATCTTTTTTATCTTTCCAGAGGGTTCAGAACACAACAGTGCCAATTTGGCACAGAGTGAGAGGTAGTTATCACTAATCTTTCAAGAGTGAAAAATCACTTGCACGGTAAATGCTTTTTGGTTTGAGAGTGAGGAAAGATTTAATTAATCTCTCCCCCATTTATGCAGCGCTACTGAAAGAGAGTTCACAGTGTATGACTATCCTCTGTGTTTTTACATTTAAATTAATGATGCCTTTTCAGGATTGAGCCATCAAAACTCCATGTCATGTTTTTGGAGAAATGTTTCATTTTTATTAAGTGACCTATTTATTACAGCTCAAAACAAAACAACAACCAGAACCTCCCCAGCTCGCCTAATGCGCACTGACCCATTTGTAGGAGAAGCCAACCTTTGAAATTTCACAATTTCAGATCACATAAGTCATGCTCATATCTCCTCACCCATATTTTACCCCCCTCCCCCCTACGCACCCCCCTCTTTTCAGAGCTCCATTTTCACCGTAGTTCCACTGTGCAAGGTGGGTGTCCTGCTTAACACAAGCTCACGACTGAGGTCTGACACATCATCTGTTTGCTTCCAGGGCAAATGTTCTGCCAGTTCCATCAGTGACGCAAGCCAACAAATATATATAGTAAATATATGTCTTTATATACATGTAGATATCTTCATTTATATGTGTCTCATGGCTCTTAATTAGACAGCAAAGGGGTTGTTTACAGAAATGAGACATTAAGTAAATCAGGGTCTTGGATACAACTTTCAACATGACTTTACAGCTGCAGAGGAAAAAGTGTGATAAGAATTGGAACTGTGACAGAAGCTGGCACAGAGATAATATTTATAGCTTCAAGCAATGAAATCGTTATGATCATTTCAGTAAAGTTACAAATGAGTGCAAGATGTTCATGAACACAAATTAAATTCACACTGAGGTTGTTAAATATATTACAACACAAAGAGCCCAGAGAAGACATTAACATAAGAGGTTGCATTAAATAAACTATTTTTTACTTTTCAAAAGTCTAAACCAGAAATATATTCTAACATTTCTGGCTAAATATACACATTTTCTATACACACAATAATTATACATATAAGTATTTAGATCTATGAAAAGAACCAGTTACAAACACAACATAAATTAATAATAATAAATGAAGATTCACATTATTTTAAGCGCATTGTTTTGACACCTTTTTCCTTGTCTGTTTCCTGTGATCATCATATGAAAGGGTTTATGTATAAATTATTTAGGAAAAAAACATCTGATAAAAGCATTCTATGTGTTGGCAGACCATCTGTTTAATGATTTGCAACGCTATTTGAATACATCAAACATTTGCCCTGGAATTCCACCTTGGAATTCAAACCATGGAAAATATAAAGATTTATTTTTTATATTTCTTCAGTCTTTGTTTCTTTGTCCACAGCCAGGCAGAACTCCTTTTTTTGTTGGTGTGGTGAATTTCTTCCTGTCTGGATATGAAACAGATATTAAAGTCAAAGCTAGACCAGGAAACACCTTTTTCCATTTTCCAAAAGTAAAGAGGATTGATCCTGTTTGCAGGTGTCTCCATGCTGTAGATTCGGTGTACCAGAGACATTGAAGCTGAAGAGTAAGTTGAAAATATCTCAACCAGGGCTGTCTGTTAAGTCTCCAGCACGAAGAGCAGGTAGGAACGAGTGTTTAGACCACAACAGCTCATGTTGCTGCTACTTAACCTTTCCCAGGGTTCAGATAATCTGCAAGCAGAGGAATCTGACAGGAAGTGAATGAAAACCAGAGGTTCAGGAGAGCATGCTGGTACAGAGGCAGAAACAGAAAAACACACAAGGACAATCACACAAATAACAAGAAACTAACTCAATGAACACCAACCAAAAATAACCAAAAAACTAGAGAGGTTGGAGCTGAGCAGTACAAACAAAAACCATACACCATGCTGTAGTGAAGAACAAACTCCATGACACTTTGAGTAGATTTTCTATTTTTCAACAATAAAACACTGACATAATGGTGCAAAATGGAAAAACTCTAAACCAGCAGAAACACACAATGTGTTTAATGTGAGCTGCTTGTTTGTTAAACAGTAAAAAAAAATCATCTTGTTTGAACAATTTCCAGTTAAGTGATTCACAATGTGATGCAATGAAACTACCAATAGAATAAAAACTAAAGAATTGATGTTCCCTACATGAACAACAGTTGGCAAACCTTTAAGTTCTGTCATTTTTTTGTCCTTCAGTAATTTTTGTACTTATCTATTGCAGAAGTCTAAACAATGGCAGCAAATCTATTTTGTAGAGCTAAATATACAGGCAATTTGAGAGGTAAGCTGTGGTTTTTCTATTGTCGCTTAGAAAAAGGGAAAAGGCCGTTTGAGCTGCTCTGAAATGGAGCTATGCAGCACAAATCAACCTGCATGGCGACAAGCCTAACATCCACAGCATTGACACCCTTGATTCCTCTCTTTCTTGAGTAAAGTAATAGGTCAAAGAGGATAAAACCGTTTTCTATCACTTCTGTGATGCATGCTAATGCACAGTCTCTCAGTACGGAGGTGGCAAAGCCCTCAGGGAGGGTTCGCACTGAACTGTTTCTTGTCTGTGAAAAGATCAGGGTGGGTAATCTCTTTCTCTGCTATCCAGGACTGTTCTGCTACGTAATTCAGTCTTTATCTTAAATCCCGATAGAAAAATACAACAGAGACAGGAAGAAAGGCAGAGAATGAAATGATGTAAAAACCTCTAAGAATTTACACATGACTGCAAATTTGTTTTTCTGCTGAAATCCTGTAAAAAAAAAATAATTTGCCGCATAAAGACATTTATAAAAGTCTAATGATTTTGTGTCACAGGTAGAATTTCAACACCTTAAATGAATAGAAGGAGTTAATTAAGTAACTGCAACCAAGTTTGGGTTGTTAGACCTCCAGTGTGTGTCCTTAAGCGATACATGCACACAGATACAAACATACACACACACTTTATTTATGTCTTATTATACAGTTCTAGGTTAAATCCATTTAATTGCTCAACTCTTGTGGGAGTGAAAATTGAAAACCAGGGTTTAATTTCACAGGTCTGTATTTTCATGGGATTTTTTTTTTTCGTTGTCTCTTAAGCCCCCACACGATTAGTTGTCATGTAAAAAGCAATTACAATCTGTGCCAAGATGAAGTGTGTCATCGGAGAATCCATTAATAATGTCCTCAGACCTTAATATTTACAGTCACCACCCTACTTTTACTAGCGTCAGTGGGTTTTATTAGTTGTGAAGGACAATTAGAAGGCATCTTATTGTCAGATCGGTTGTTTTATGGACTTTATTTCAGACAATTTTGAAGCCACAAAGTGTCATTAACTTGTGATTGTAAAGGGAAATTGTTTTGGAGATGTAATTACAACAAAATCTGTTTGAAAACATTTGAGAAAATGAAGCACCATATTGGAAATAATTTTACTTTTTAAACCATAGGCCTATACATGATGAATAAATAAAAACAATGACTATACAGTATATAACAATGCAATGATGTAAGCTTTTGACCAAATATAAAAATTTTCTATGGCTAAAAACATGTAAAAAAAAAAAAAAGAGCAAAAAAAAGAAGTATAAAGCTAGCAGAGGTTGTTATTGTAAAGTCTAAGTTATCTACATTTAGGACAAATTTAAATTTTTGTACCCCTAACTCACTGTTTCTTTTGTTGTCAGCAAGTTCAGAAACCTTTACATGAATGAAGAACTAAAGCACATTTTATAAAACACAAAAACTTCAAGATGCTCATGATGCGTTCCCTTTTATAACCTTTTGTGTTTAGGTTCAGCATACTACAACATAAGTATTTAGCACTGTTATTGCAACATGGAAGATCCCACCAATATGGAGTTTGAATTAGAAATACAAGGACTTTGATCACCAGTTACACATTAAAGTAAAAGACATACCCCGACAGTGCAGAGAGAGCGTATACTACACATGGTGTGGTGTAATACTATGTAATGAACAAATCTCTGTTAAAAAAACCAACAACTTGGATTATGAAGATGGATCTGTGAGATATTTGTAACATTTCAAAGTTTCTGCTCTCACTCCATGTAAATTTTGTAAATCTGTGGCAGATTATAACTGCTCCCAGACACATAAAAGAGTATCAGATAAATAACAAAGTGATGTAACTTTACTTTCCTATTTTCTCATTTCCCCATTTAAATTGTTGATAAATAATTCCCCACTCAAATTTCCATGAAATTCATTTTAGGAATAAAAATATACATATTTATGGAAGGATTAGAAACACAGATCCAAATTGTAGATCACCCTCTGAAGACAGACGTGCTGTGCAAATCTTCAACATCATCGCTTGATTCTTAGAATCTGGGACTGTATTTTTTCTTAAAAAAAAGGGGGGAACGACAAATTCTAATCCTATAAATCTGAAATTTTTTTTATTCTAATATGATGATGTTCTAAGAGGATGATATATAAATGTAATAGAAAATAATAATATCAATAACAAGGTTTATTCTGCAGCAGAGTAATATTTGATTATTTAGTTGTGCTGGAAACTGTTTCTACTGTTTAGCTTTTTGTGTTGTTTATAAAAGATCTGATTTTTTTCATTCTGTTTTCTCTTTGAATCCCACAACGTAGCTGATGAAGCAGCACCAGTAAAACATGGTCATGAGCCAGATGCCCCACTGTGCTAGTGAGATGAATAATAAATCAGTTAGTCAGACAGACTGAATCACAGTGCCAGAGACAACAAAGGCCAGGTCAGCCTGGTCACATGAAAAAGCACATGAATAACATGCCAAGTCACGTCACATGTCATTGCAAACCAATTTGCTTTAGTTGAATGTCACTGCATGCCTGTATGAAGACATGGCACCCTGCAGTGTAGTAATGACAAGACAAGTAATGATGCATGTCAAGAATACATGTATGCGTGTTCACGCTTTTTGTCCAGGATGAAACTCTGTACTCACCCAAAACATTGGAAGATTTGTTCTAACAAGAACAACAAAATATTTACAACAAGCTTAGAATGCACCTATAGTTTAATATTTACACACATGACCATTTATAGGAAGTTTTTCTATATTCTATTTTTAGTATGTTTGTGTAGTTTTCTTGTTTAAAAACATGTATTTACTTCACTGATGTTCTACGTTATTTGGAGCTACTTCCAGCATGTTTTGTGCATCATGGTAGAACAACTGATCAGCATCATTGCCTCCAATAGCTGTTGCAGATGGACACCAGTTCCCAGCAGCCATCAACAGGATCAAGTGGGGCATGAAAACTGATGGATGCTAATGGTTTTTAATCAAATACATATGAGATGGATCTCCAGCTCTGTGACAACATGACAACCCCTGTGAAGGACAGTTTAGTAACCAGAGCCACCTGAGCTACATGAGCACCTTATCTTCAGAGTATAATTTAACAATTTAACCATGTAAATGATAAGAAATCTCTTCATGTTAATGTCTTACTCTCTGCCACCTCCCCCCCACACACCTGGTTTATTTCATACCTGTATATACTATCCTGACTTTTTATTCTCTCAGTCCATATTCAGCCCTGTTTTCTTTATCCTTGGCCATTGTTGTTGCTGTTGTTGACCTACTTCTTGGTTAGTAGTAGTCTGTTGTTTTCAAAACCTTTTGGCCTCATGACTTGTTTTTTTTTTCTGTTTCTTCTGTGTTTTGAGTTTGTTTTTGCCCTTTTTAAGTTAAACTTGTATCTCAATATTCTCCTGTGGTTTCCTAAACACCAGAGCTGTGTTTTAATCTTCCACATTCATCATGTCCTGTGACAGGATTTAAGTTACTATTGGTGGGTAAAGTACACAAAACAACTTATGGTTTTAACTGCTTACAAGCTGTGCAATTTTAGAGATTTCCAATTTCATAATTTCCCATTTGAAGTCTTGGTGCTAAAAAACTGCAAGTAGATGTACAAGTTAGGTGTTAATTTATTAAAACCTCAACGTTCTGTCATATTAGTAGTTTTTTATATCTGTGGGATTGTAATTTATATTGAAATTGAAAAAACAACAACAGATATTTAGCTCAGAATTGTGCACAAACCTGGATATGTTTTTGGAAAGATTCCAGTAATATATTTAAATGTGCACTTGAAGAACTAGCAATTAAAACTATAAAAATAAAATAATGTCAAAGTAAATTAAAAACTTTGCCTAGATATGTCATTAGATCTATTTACATTTAATCATTAAGTTTAGAACATTCCAAAACACATAGATATGGTATTTCAAACATAATTTTTATATTTTTTAAAACAATTGTACCAACAAACATCCATTTAAATAACTTGAAGCAAAGAAAACAGTAAAGTAAAGAGTTTTTTTTTAGTAAAATGTTTATTATTACCATTGTAGTATTTTCTGTATACAAGAATGTGTAACAAAAGCCAAATAAGCAGTCCATTTTTAGTCTTTTAAAAAATGGTAAGGCATGTCTGCTTGAAGAACCATCAACTTCAACCCCCCCCACCACACATCACTTTTAACAGCGTGTACTGACAGCCCCCAAAATCTCAATGTGCTCCTTTTAGTCACTGAATTTTGCAAATCACAACAGTACCACACTCACAGCATAATGTTTTAGCAAAGGTGCAGCAAATAATTCACATTAAAATGGAGAAGACCTTGCATAACACATCTGATTCAAACGGTTCAAATGTCTGCCCAACAGGATTTTATTTTTTCTTTATTTTTGAACATTTTCAAATGCCAAATATAACCAAGGAGACAAACAATATTATAAAACATGAATCGGAGGCAAATTAAGTCAAACACTGCTTCCTCACTGATAATGACTCTCAGACCAGAGTAATCTAGTTTGTCAGGAAAGAACAGAACACACACACAAAGGAAAACGGACAAAGTTTTTCTCATCATCATAAGAAAAGAAAATGCTGTTACTAGATACAAGATCTTTGGAAAAACTCCAAAAGAAAAAGAAACCCTCTTTTTTTTTTTCTCAGTTCAGTTTGTTTGCTGTGTTTCAGCAACACCAGCAAAGCCCTGCATTATCCTCACTCATCCACAGCTCTGATGCAATCACAGATCTTGCTGGAGCTGTAATAGGTATATTCGACCTTTGTAGGTCTGCAGATGCTTACAGGTTTTTTTTTTTCCACACAGTGAGAAAACATAGTTGTTAAGCCTCAGAGAGGAGGCACTTTCTCCAAAGCTCAAATAATGCCAGTATCTGAGGCCACACTGCTGACGTCCTGCCTTATTATCAAGAATCCACCAATTCTTCTGCATCACTTCATACTCTGACTCAGAAACATCTGCTTCCACCACGTTTTAATACTTAATAACTCAATTTATATGAATGTTTAATATACAGTGGGGCAAAAAAGTATTTAGTCAGCCACCAATTGTGTAAGTTCTCCCACTTATAAAGATCAGAGAGGCCTGTAATTTTCATCATAGGTATACCTCAACTATGAGAGACAAAATTAGGAAAAAAAATCCAGAAAATCACATTGTCTGATTTTTAAAGAATTTATTTGCAAATTATGGTGGAAAATAAGTATTTGGTCACCTACAAACAAGTAAGATTTCTGGCTTTCACAGACCTGTAACTTCTTTAAGAGGCTCCTCGGTCCTCCACTCGTTACCTGTATTAATGGCACCTGTGTGAACTCGTTATCAGTATAAAAGACACCTGTCCACAACCTCAAACAGTCACGCTCCAAACTCCACTATGGCCAAGACCAAAGAGCTGTCAAAGGACACCAGAAACAAAATTGTAGACCTTCACCAGGCTGGGAAGACTGAATCTGCAATAGGTAAGCAGCTTGGTGTGAAGAAATCAACTGTGGGAGCAATTATTAGAAAATGGAAGACATACAAGACCACTGATAATCTCCCTCGATCTGGGGCTCCACGCAAGATCTCACCCCGTGGGGTCAAAATGATCACAAGAACGGTGAGCAAAAATCCCAGAACCACACGGAGGGACCTAGTGAATGACCTGCAGAGAGCTGGGACCAAAGTAACAAAGGCTACCATCAGTAACACACTACGCCGCCAGGGACTCAAATCCTGCAGTGCCAGACGTGTCCCCCTGCTGAAGCCAGGACACGTCCAGGCCCGTCTGCGGTTTGCTAGAGAGCATTTGGATGATCCAGAAGAGGATTGGGAGAACATCATATGGTCAGATGAAACCAAAATAGAACTTTTTGGTAGAAACTCAACTTGTCGTGTTTGGAGGGGAAAGAATGCTGAGTTGGATCCAAAGAACACCATACCTACTGTAAAGCATGGGGGTGGAAACATCATGCTTTGGGGCTGTTTTTCTGCAAGGGGACCAGGACGACTGATCCGTGTAAAGGAAAGAATGAATGGGGCCATGTATCGTAAGATTTTGAGTGAAAACCTCCTTCCATCAGCAAGGGCATTGAAAATGAGACGTGGCTGGGTCTTTCAGCATGACAATGATCCCAAACACACCGCCCGGGCAACGAAGGAGTGGCTTCGTAAGAAGCATTTCAAGGTCCTGGAGTGGCCTAGCCAGTCTCCAGATCTCAACCCCATAGAAAATCTCTGGAGGGAGTTGAAAGTCCGTGTTGCCCAGCGTCAGCCCCAAAACATCACTGCTCTAGAGGAGATCTGCATGGAGGAATGGGCCAAAATACCAGCAACAGTGTGTGAAAACCTTGTGAAGACTTACAGAAAACGTTTGACCTCTGTCATTGCCAACAAAGGCTATATAACAAAGTATTGAGATTAACTTTTGTTATTGACCAAATACTTATTTTCCACCATAATTTGCAAATAAATTCTTTAAAAATCAGACAATGTGATTTTCTGGATTTTTTTTCCTAATTTTGTCTCTCATAGTTGAGGTATACCTATGATGAAAATTACAGGCCTCTCTGATCTTTTTAAGTGGGAGAACTTACACAATTGGTGGCTGACTAAATACTTTTTTGCCCCACTGTATAGCCCTGCTACCTCGCACTTTTAAAGCTGGAGTTGGTAATGTTCGAGAGCTAGCAAGATTTAAAACTAGCAGCTCCTCTAAACTCCTCCCCCTTCCCACCATGGACTTGCTTCAAGCCGCGACCCCCCCCTAAACTTGGAACTCGCATCTGCCGGCAGAACTCAACAGGGTACTTAGCTTTACCAATGTTGACTCTCGTTTGTCCTCTCGTTTTATCCAGAGCTTTTCTCGTAGCAGCTTTTTCTGCCTCTGACTTTCTTTTTTTTGGCAGTTTAGCGGGGCGAGCCGTGACAAGTAGCGAGGAGCGAGAGGGCGTAATAGAAGGGGTGCAGGCAAGGTATCTGATTGGTTCCTCTCCTCTTCTCTGGAAATGACCAATCACCGCCATCCGGTGCGGATGACCGTGGTTGGTCAGAGTTATTGTAGGCTTGCAAGTCTCAGAGAGGTCTGATTTTTTTCGCTCCTTTTTATGAATAAACAATGCATTAACTAGTCTCAGTATGGAAGGACCTTTTCACCCAGTATAAAAAAAAGTGTTTCTGAACAGGATTACCAACTCCAGCTTTAATCAAGTATATATATTTCTTTTACTTTCAAGTTCTAAAGTCACCAAAGAACACAAATTATCTGGACTCAGGTTTTTTAACTCTCTCCTTCAGTCTCGTTTTAGGGAACATCACACTCACCTGTGATGCAAAATTGATTTCTTATCTTATCGGTGGTTGAATTTGTTGATGAAAAAAGTTCAAATTATTCTTCCTTATATCTTACTCGTACCTTTATAGTTTTATCTAGTTCAGGTTTACAATAAAATATAAACTCAACAAAGACCACATTTCTCCAGTACTAATGCAGGTTTTCTTCTGTTATGTACCATATTGCACAAGCATGCTTGCAGGCTTTGAAGTTGAAGAGCTCAGAAGACGTTAAGGACCCCTGCGGTTTACATAGAATTTCTTATTTTCAATCAGACCTTCATCAGTGATCCAGAGCTTGAAGATGCTTGTTACTCTATAAAGAGTGTACAGGAGCAATGAGGCCAATAAGATGAAGATGGTCTCCTCTGCCTCACGTTTTAATCTGATTGGTGTAGCAGAGGTGGACGGATGCAATTTCTGGCTTGAATTCTTTAATTTATTTTCTGTTTTAGGACTTTCAGATTTTTGGATATTGACTAGTTAAGTGTGAAACATAAAGGCTCCTTCATCTTTAAAACAACAAAATTATAATTAACATTCAGTTATCCTTAATACATAATATTTATTGTCTTATCTATTTTGATGTTTTCAGTTGATCTAAATGACATAGCACTGATGCCAGAGAAATAATAATTCTCCTTTTATTAGCATTAATGCTCATAGGACCAGAACGGGGTACAAAAACTTATTGTTCAGGCTTCATTTTAGATAAAACAAAGTCCTGACAGCATTTCTGGTTTTAAAAGGAAAATCAGAATTCAACCTATTCACATTTTGCACACTTTTTTGTTTAATTTGCTCTTTTTTATTTGAATTTAATTTCAAAAGTCAAATTTGTCTGTTCTCTTTTTGTTACAGTTTTGGAACGCTGAGACTGTTTATTCTTCACTTTTAGTGCTTTTCCCTTTAATATCTTTATTTTGTCATTTATCTCTGTGGTACAATTTTCTCTCTGTAAGGATAAAAAGTTTCATTGTGTGATGAGAATGAAGCTGAGTTGAGCTGAGAGTTGCATGTTGTTGTTGTTGAAAAACGAATGTCTGTTCCAGGAAAAGATTACCTCTTAATAGCAGAACAGCTCTTTAAAATGTTTTTGTACATGTTTTTCAATGCTTCCATCACAGGGTTGCAAATTACCTTTTCAAAAGCAAAATAATGCTCTATACATTGAAAGATCCTTATTATTTTTCATACTTCTGAAAAAGGAAGGTCTGACTGCCTCAGTGTCTCACAGACAAGAGAAGTCATGACGTCAGACTCTAGACTAAGTTTCCATAAAGGGGTCATATTTTATACCACAAATTTTTAGCAGGTGCTCAACAACAGTTTTTCCAAGTAATCTGTAATTTTATGTATTTTTGGGGAGCAATCAGTGCTGTCTGAGAGTTTATGTGCCCAAAGCTCAAGTTGGTGTCTTTTTTTGGTTATGAAAGTCCTCCAAATTCTTCAAATTATTCTGATGTTACTTGACAAACACTGTCTTGAAACTTAAATATTTTTTCAAACATTTACTGGCAAATGTCTGCAGGTACTTTGTATTTATTGATGTGGCCTAACATCCTTAATATAATAATCCCATTTAAAAAAAGTTGCTAGCCTGAAATGTAGATCTATATTAACAAAAAAAAATAGGCTGATGAGCAATAAAATTATAAAACTTCATATTCTTAAAAACATAATTGTAAAATAGTTTGTTTTTTATTTGAATTTTGTTAACAGTTTTGTATGTGGTACTAAACATGCTCAGATAGATCAATACATGGAACAGGAACTTTTATGTCTGAGCATTGATTTATTACAGGACATTGTGACATTAGAAGGGACCTTATGTTAATCACTGCAGTGTTTTTCCTCAGGCTTTGGCCTGTTGCATTCTCCAATTAAAGTTTACACATCAGTGATTTAATCATGTCATGCTGGTTTTGGTGGGAGGCTGCTGTTCAGTCACCTTCTCCTAAATAGATTTCTGCGAGGAGTGAGGTGAAGGGGGTCAACTGTTGTGTGTTGGGAGCTTCCTGTGGTGCTTAGGGCCTCTATTGTGAGTCACATGAGCACACTGAGGACAGATTTCCCTTCTGGTGCTCTGTGTGAAGCCAGCTGTGATGCTGCCACACTAACTCAGTGCTTGATACTGTTCTCATTCTCACCTCGCGCTTTTATCCAATGACTGCCTTCATATGCTGCAGAAGAAACTTGTTCTCTTTGAGAACATCTGTTAATCTGTTACAGTAATGTGTTTGAAGAGGTTCCTGTTATGATAAAGATATGTTTATGAGCACCTTGCAGACACAAATAGCATGAAACATGTTTTTATTTTGAATGTCATTATTCAATGTTGGCTGGCAAAATTTATAAAGATGCACCTTTCTTCTATAACCAGGGGGCCTGTGTATTATGTAGTGTTTGTGGTGTGCAAAATATTTACTTTGCACTCAAAGACTGCACAGCCTGTTGAAGGTCAAAGCCTGTAGGAGACAGACTGAAGGTTAGGAGAAGTAACCCTAGCACTATGAGTACTTTGAGTCCTCTGACCTTGACATTCTCTTACTTTTTAGAGGTGACACAGTACATGTCATGTAAACTTGTTACCTTGTTGTAGTCTGCTCTCTTTGCTTTTACTGCTCAAACAAAAACATGCAAATTTTCCGGTGTTGCATCACCTTATGTAACCTGCAAAAGCTGTTGTCGGAGGGCTGCTTGAGAGTTCAGAAGACAGTACAGAAGGTACAATTTGTAAGCTTACATAAACCAAGAGGATACAAAATGAATAATAATCTTGGCTTATTAAAGTGTGGCATCCAGAGAATTACATGAAATTAATTTTCACTTGCCATATATTCAGTAATGTCGTTCTCTCTGTCCTCTGAGAATAAAAGAATTGTGTAAGTTCATGTTAATGACCCAAACAAGAAAGAATAATCAGGTAACTTAATACCATAAACAATAATTTGTAGCATAATGGCTTAGTATCAGTGCCAACATATTGTTTTAATAAGAATAAAAAAAGTAAAAAATAAAAGTGTAGTGATTAGCTAAGCCAGTAAGGTTACATTACAGTATTTTCCAGTGAACTACATACTGTAACTGCTTATAAGTACGATACAATCAGTTAAATGATCTGAAAATATATATTTTTCTCTATATGGTGGATGCTTCTTGCAACTTTAAAGACATGAAGCCAACAAAATAATCTGTGCAAAGTAGTTTTTCCTATAGTGCAGTGCATTACACTTCTGTCGAGACAATCAAATGTGCAACAGTAAGGTGGCTGTCAGACCTCCTGCTTCCCGAAGCCACAAAGACACAACCAAGGACTAAACCAAATAAACTGCTAGTGCTGTACTGTCCTATGCCAACGAATCCAAAATGATGTAGCCTGCAAACATAAAATAAAACATAACTAAAAATATATTGTCTGTTTACATCATATCCAATGCATGCACACAGTAAAACTTTCTCTTTTTGTTTGAGGGAAGGAGAACTAATAGGATAAAAAAGGTATTGTCTTTTTTCATTTCATCATACAAAGGAAAAGAAAAATAGGTTTCCCCTTTAAGTGAAAACTCACTGACGTAAACCACTCGAAGGTAGTTTGATTTCCTACAAGAGAAGCATGTTTTTCAAAGCTCACTTTAGAATAATGAGAAAACACCACATTTTCTTTTTTTTTCAGAGATGTGAATGCTGGCTTACTGATGGCACAGAGCATTCTTTGGGGGGACAAGCAGGACGCAGCACTGCACTCACTTCCATCCCAACCATAACATCCAGTCAGCCATTCTAGACATGATTCCAGGAGGCTCTACATGTCCAGTGAGGGAACAGCAGTATAATATGCTGTAAAACATACTGTTATGTAACAGTTTAAGAGTCACTGATCAGCCCACACTGTATTATCTCCACTCAGTCTGCAATGCCCAAAGTGGGAGAGTGAGGGAGGTCATCACTAGCAGTGTGGAGGGTCCACAGGAAAGTGACTTGCCTGCTGCGGCTGCTGCACGTTCGTCACTTCTGTCCGCTCCGATCACCGGAGCCTCTGTTCCCACAAAAACAATCTCTGTTGTGCAGCCGTCAGAGCAGCCGCTGCCACTGCCAGAGCTGCTGCCCTCGTCACCTGCAGCGACAAGATCACACAAATTAACATATACGTGAAAACATCTGATACAGTTTGATCACACCAAAATGGGGAAGGAAGCAGATCACAATTAGAATTGTGTTTTTTTGATACAGACTGGAAAAGGCAAGGAAAACTTGTTTATTTACACTGAAGTGTTAAATACATACAGTATGTATCTGCAAATGATCCCTGATCTTTAATTGATCGTGACTACCTGATTTTCATTGTTAGATACATTTCTGTTGGTTTTGAGTGAATTTAATACAGTTTTCTACCAATTCTTTTGTTTTGCATTTTATTTTGTTTCACATACATGTATGTTCAAAGTTTAAGTAAATTCTTCTTCTTCTTATTATTATTATTATACGTAGCCACAGTAAATTATTGGATAACACCATAAAAAAAGTATAGAAAATTAGGTAATGCAAAACAGTTTTAATTGACCTGTTTATTTTTACAAACTGTATGTAATCATGAATGATATGATAAAGTTAATTAGCTCATGAACAATGATATCTTTCTCTGTTCTCTTTAAATGGAGCCGTCAAGGCAATTTAATTCCATTCAGCAACGAACATCTGAATTACAAAGATAACCACAAACGTCCCAATAAGACATAACCTGGTGTTCAGGATAATTTAATTACATGCTGGTGTTATGAGCCTGGCAAATATGAAGTAAAAAAAAAAAGGATAAATGCTTTGAAAAAAAGCTGGTCATGGATAGCAATGTGCATAGAAAGGTGATATGTAACTAACAATGCACACTGAATGGCATGTTAATTATGTTCCTCCTATTCGTCTTTTTCCTGGGAGGGATCAGCTTGTCTTTTTGTTACTTGGTCTGAATGTAAACACTAAAGGAAAAACTAGTATTATAGAAGCAGCATTCTTGCAACCACACCTTTTAGTTTGAGCCTTAGACTTTTCTTTCCATCTTGTCGGCTCAAACAGATCAGCAGAATCAGAAATGATTGTCTTTGTCATGACAGCGTTTGTAATGTACATCTTTGTAAATGTAGACTTGGCTGTCTGTCACTGGCTGTGTCTCCACACCTAGAGCTATTTATTCTGCTAATAATGTCAGTCTTGCCTCGGTGCTACACTGAAAACCCACTGGCGTTGGTGACATGTTACAACAAGAATGACAAATGAGATCTTCTTTCCGGAGCTTGTGCATCTGTGAGGATGCTGTTTTGGTGTGTAGTCCAAATAAAAACATGCAGTGAGGGAAACAAATAGAAAAACTTTTGCTTTTGCACATCGAAAAAACCTGTGAGGTTGATGAACTCACTGGAGTCCTGGAAGTAGATGTCATTCCCATTGTAGGCATTCTTTAGTTTGTTGGTCATTACTCGTAGAGCCATAATCTGTTGGCGAATCAGCGTATCAGGCCTGGTGATGTCCACGTCCACTTCAGGGTTGTTCACCTGGTTGGTTAGACCCTCCTTAACCACCTCAGGAAAGTATCTGAACACAATAATAAACCACAAAACACCAAATATTGTATGTTTGGAGTAACTTTGAACATGTAAAACATTGCTTGAATGTTCCACAAAGACCAGTATATTCTGAATGGTAACATTTAAGAACCCACTGACTGGTCATAACATATCAGGTTGAATGTCAGCACTCTGTAGTGAACTAAGTGGTTATGAGTTGTAGCTGTCTGATTCCAACTCTGCTAAATGTTTCCCAACTGTAATTATAATATCAAACTGAAAAGTCCAAAAGTTTGGACTCAACATGGTGGAAGTGGAAACTTTCAAAGAAACAACTGGGTGCTGAAGCAGAGCTGTGACATCTCAGACAAATGAATTCTGATACAAAACCGAAAGGAAAGCCAAACCTGAAGGCCGCCGACAGCTCAGAAAGACCTTCAATGTCTGGAAAGCCAGACAAAATGTTAACTCTGGACTTATCCTCTCTCTCTTTATTTAGCAGTTTTTTTTAGTCACCAGACAACAGAAGGTACCCAAATATACAAATATAGATAATTGAACTTAATTTCCAGGTGAGGACATCATCGATCCAGCGTAACTTTTATCAGGCATTGATGAGAATGTTTGAAATAAAAACTTTCAAAGTAAAGGTTTTGAAAGTGTATTAACTCTGACACTTTAATGACAAAGTAGAAGTTACTTTAGTTTTTAAACAGATTCATGTGAGGTAACATTTTTCTGATTGAGTTTTGTTGTTAGGGTTGCAGCAGATTCTGTTTTCCCTGTTTCCTGCTTGTCGTTTTTATCCCTTTGTTTCTCTTTGTGTGGACTCGTGGGCGTGTCTCCCATCATCTTTCAGTCTCTCTTGGTGCAGCTGTTTCTCATCAGTCCATCAGCGGAACAATTTATCTTTCTTCCCGTTTTCACCACTCTTCATCATATTGTTGTTTTCCATCGGTTGGGTAACACCAGAGTAAAATCATTTTTGTTCCTGGAACTTGTAAACAAAGTTTTTCCTTGTGATGTTGTTTACTTATCTAGCTGCTCTTTCTGTGCCCCAGGTTCTCCGCCACTCCCCAGTCAGCCTGCTCTCTCAAGCTGTTCACACACCATTTGAATCACTATAAGATCAACTCTCACCCTCATTCTGTGCTTTTGTCAAACAAACTCCTCAGTTGTTTTCAGTCTTGTTTAGTCTGCTTTTCACTTCAGAAACCAGTGATGTGGCAATTCTTTCCAACAAGAAATGTTATAACAGGCTTTTTAGTTGTGTGTTAACATACAACACCAGCAGTCCACATGTAAAAAACATATTTATGAACAACTTAATGCACAGATATTTGTTGTGGCTGAAAATTGCAAATGAATTAGAAATGACATGATTATCCATGTTCTGGTTTGTCAAGGTCACAATGTCCCAGAGAAACTCTGCTTAGAGTCAGAAGATCTCCCACTGTTGTAAAAAAATACTAATCTATGAATACACTGCACAAAACTGCAATGATTGTTGAAAATAAATCTCCTAGCTGGCAGTACTTGAGCCTCTTGTTTAATTATGGAGTAAAATACCCACTACATAGGCACTTCAAACACAAAGCTTAGTTTTACTACATTCCTTCACCGATATAATACTTCTAAAAATATATCAAACAATAATCAGAAAATGCGATCGTGAAAACATCATCTAAAAGAATCATCCTAAAATGGTGCCAGGCTTATATGTTACAAATTAGGCCAACTAAAATTAGAAAGAATTATAAGAGCTATTCTTTCTAATCACAGAGGGTTAAATCCCACAAAACGTAACTGTATAATTAGACTTAATGTGGTCATGTTGGACATGATTGTACTTTTCAAAATAAAGCCCTTAACGTGATTGAATGGTTCTGTTTCTCCCTTAATAATCGGATGAATCCAAAATAACAACTCATTATTTTACAGCAGAGCAGAAAAGGGATAATATTCACATGGTGGGAGTGTCTGTAGCAGTTAAAGTAATCTGAATGCACTTGCTAAGTTCTGTTGAATCATTCATTTATATTAAAGTAATAGATTTATTACAAACATTAGGGTTTGTATTTAAACAACAGGAGAATCGAATGTTTTTATAAAACACTCCTGTTACACTCTGACACGTGTTTAATTATCCATTTACCTACTGGATTTAGAGTGGTGCTTAAAAATGGTTCTGGCACAAGCATATATCTTTTATTGGACCATCTGGTGATTTTTTCTTTCTTGGACAGCCTCAAAGAGATGAATGCCAGCATCTCCAGTTCCCTGTCAGAGAGAACAACTTTCTGACCAATCAACTGAGAGCCTCTGGGTTACTTTACAAGCTGCACTGGTGACAAGAAGTGTTTGAAGCTCCACATTCCTCAGAGTATTAGAGCCTTGGAGATTATATACTGCAGAAGTTCTCCATATCAGTACCACCCATTGTACTTACAGAGAGACTGTTAATCTGTGAACAGAGTGTGGTTATTTTAATCCCTGGCAGGCAAAATGTGATAACAGGAAAGCAATGTGACTTTTGTTGCACTTATCAAGTCCTCACCTGCCCTTTGCGTGGCTGTTCCAGCACTGCTCTTCATCAGACTCTGTGAGTTTGCCTTCGGCACAGATGTCATCTGGCAATTTGGACCAGAACCTCTTGGACTCCTTTAACTTCTCTTTGATGTCAGCCACCTGCCATTGGTCAAAAAAGTGGGAAAAAGATAAACCATTTTACTTCTATAAAAAGACCTTAAATTATGAATATGCAACTTAAATAAAAAGGAAATGTTTTAATGTAGATCAATCTCAATGCAGATAAACAACGAACCCATAGTAGACACATCCATTTTCATTTAAGAGTACAGAACACAGATTTTAAACACACATTGTGCAGCAAGTTTGTGTCGTTGCACAAGCCCTTCTGTTCTTCTATTCCATCAGGAGAGAAGTCTTGTTGTACAACAACAGTTTTTTCCCTCTTTTTGTCCCATTCCATCCATATTCTGTTCATCTCTGATTCATACAAGACAGATTTGAGGTTTCAAATCTGATATTTGGCATAAGTGGCAACCCCTGACTGATTCCATCTGGGCTCGGCAAGAAGTTTGAGCTGTTGATTATGAGGGGGGGGCATGCAAACTTGTCATGCACATTGTGTTTCTATTTAATAGTTTTTGTCATTTTGTCACATTTGAAAACAAACATATAGACAGATAATAAACAAACTAATATGAATAGTAAAGAGTAAGATATTTATTTGAGAACATACTGTATGAATAAGTTAATATAATGCCCTTTAGCCAAAAAATGACTTTTTAAATATATATTTTTATTTTTATCCTGCTCAGATGAAATTGGCTCTTATAGGCCTAAAAGGCAACATCAGTTTGGGTACGTGCCAAAATAAATAAATAACTGACTGAAATAACTGAAGAACATCCAGTTTCTTGAAATATCAACATCAACCCACTAAAGATTTGGTGAAAGGTCCAAAAGCAAGTAAACATTTTAGAAAAAGAAAAATACATATTTTTCTAGATGGGGGTCAATATTTAAAATGTGTATTTTGCACTCTTTAACACCTAACTTCCAAAATCCAAACTTTTTAGTAGACAATGAGGGACTGTGTCACAAATTGGTCTCGATTACCAACTTTAGAGCGTAAATCAAATAATTGCTGTTTTAATTTGTAGTAGTAATGCTTTACATGGCAAATTTTAATTATGTGTTCTGCTTTTGAATACAAAAGACAAACAGTGAACTGTATGAGCCTGACCAGGTTGGATGAAAACCTCCATCTTCCTTCTAAACCTTATCTTTCTTTCAGAATAGCTGTGCCAATTCAACCCCCTTTTCACTTTTAGTGTTGTTTTCACAGGTTTATTTGTGATTCCACCTCTCCAGGGGCTGGAAGGAAGCCAGCCTGCAGACTTCACCCATAACAATATTTACCTTAAAGTCTGGAAAAGCTGTGCTGCTAAAAACAAATTACAATAAATGAAAGAAAAAAAAGCATTGGTTAAAAAAAAAAGTTTAAAACCTAATAACTGATATTGGTTCAGTTCCTTAAGTAACATGAATTAGTTGTTAAGTAAAAAGGTTTTTTTTTTCATCTGTAATTCATTTTTAAACATCAAATATCACTTTAATCACACGGTTCTGTTCATACCTAAATTAGACAATTCCAAAGTATTCACAGTGACAACACGGTATTTCTATCACTCCATTGTGCATTTTCAAAAACTGAAGTCATCAACTGAGCCCTGTCTTAGAAAGCTAACATATTCTTTCTGTGCATGTGTGTGTGTGTGTGTGTGTGTGTTTATATATAGAAGCAAAAGCCCTTTGTAGATGGGCCATAACCTTCTCTGTGAAATTCTATTCCTTCTTAGCAGTGTTGCAATTCTTTCTGTAAATTGTTTTGGACTCTAACCAATTTCAGGTAGTGAATTGTTCAAGACTCTGAAAAGCATAGACTGAAACATATCTGTCTTATACAATTTACTGCCACATATTTCGAAAAATAACATCTGAAAAATGCAGTGCCCAGCTGCATTCCTAATAGTTATACTTTAGCTGACTTTTCAAAGTATTCCGACATATCTATATATACACACACAAAACTATATATATATATATGTTTTAACTTTAGAGATGGATTCTCTTGATTAAAATAATCACTGCTGACCTGACTGAAGCCTTTGATCCACATCGTTGTAGCGCTACTTAATAGAGTTTGAGAATTCTCATAGATATAAGTCCAGATGTAATGCTGTGAAGAAAAACTAACCATAATAATCACATTCTCTCATTCTCACTCAAATGACTGACACAAGCTCAAGACTTTTAGCTCACGTTGCTCCTTTTTGGTTGCAAGGTCAATAAATAGATGAAGTTTGCTCTTCCGACATGAAGAGAAATTAAATAAAAACAGCAACCTCACTTTTAAAGTCCATCATAAAATTGGTTTTGATGTTTTCATTTTTTTGAATAAGTTGTTGGGTGCATCTGTATGAAATTAGCTAAACTTCCAGAAACACATGAGTGTTTAATCATTCTTAATGTTTTTTTTTTTTCAAGCTTTTCCAGTAAAACAATCCAGAAACACACAAAAACTCCCACAAACATTTAATTTCTGTTATGTAACAGGATCGGTTTAGTTTTGATACAAAACTTTTGCTCAAATAAAAAAAGAAAAAAAACACAGTTAATAATTTACGATAATATTTTGACAGAATATATTTGTGCACAGAAAAAGTAATTAATAAAACATGTTGTTTTCTATAACTGCTCAGCTAACTGTCATATGTTGCAACCAAATCATACTGTAGCTCATGTGCTCATTCAATATCAATGTTGAATTGCATACTTGACAGAAATCTAATAAAAAGTACAGTAGAAATATTGCTTTTTTTTTTTGTTAACCTAGCAACAGTGATTTGCCAGGCCTTTAAAATGTATTAGGGCATATGTATTATGTATTAGCATTAAGCATTAGGGTGGATATATATTATGTATTAGCTGTAGATTAAAAATTACACAGCATGTTTAGTTCTCATGTGTCTAAACAAGTAACTTCAGAAATTAAAATGATCAATCACAAATGCATTTTGTTTAGAATTGCATGATAATATGCATTTGTCTGATTTGCTGTATAAAGCTGATGAAATGAGCAACAAGATGAAGAAGTAGTCATCCAGTTATCACTACAGTGTCCTTCAGCTTATATGAACATGTTTCAAACTTTGGCTACAAGCCATAATACTAAGCAGAGCTAAATGTTAGAATTATCTGCTGGAGCAAATAGCAGCAATGACAGCTATCTGTAACCACTGCAGCAGAAATTTGATGTTTTTATCTGAATTATTGAGCAATGTGAAACTGATGATGGTGTAAAGGTTTCTCATGAACCTGTGAAAACTTTAGGTTGAAGTTGTTTTAAGATGGGAGAACCCACTTTGTGCCTGGCCTCTCAGTAAGAAGAATCTGTTCACAACTAATCAATATTTCTCCAAACTGAAGTCATTCAAAGAGCTATCAACAGCAGGTGAGACATTAATTGTTCATAACTTCTGCACAGAAATCTGCTTTGAAAAATCTGAACTATCCTTTTAATGTGATGATTTTCTGTCATTTCTATTTGTAACTCAAACAACCCACAGCCGTGTGGATGAGTGTATGATCCTCCTGTCATTTCCACAACATTTTGCAATCAGTTACTCATAAGTGCTCTGATCACTGTTATATCCTCCATTAAGGAGTTTAAACACAAGGAACCCCTACACATTAACAACAGCATGACACATAAATGAAGCCGAGAATCTAAAGAGCATCTGCCTGCAGCGTTTGTACTAAAGAACACACAACTCACTCTGCAGAAGACATTGGAAAAAAGCAACATAACTTAATACTCCTGCCCACTCTGTAAAGTAACAAACCTAATGGATAGTTAGACTCTGTTAAGAAAAACTATGGGGTAAGATTAGTGTCAAAAAATATGTATTTCAATTTTCAGCTGTATTCTCTAAGGATAGATTTGTATTCACAGCTGTACATCATTACTTGTTCATTTTTGGTGTTCTTGATTTGTATTTGTCATGTTAATATTTGATCCCTTGTAATCCTGTTGTATTATCCAATTGCTGTACCTAATAATTCTTCTGCTACAACTCTCCTTTCACTCCTTCCACCTGCAGCTCATGCTGAACTCCCTCCTCCAGTGGAGCTTTAGTCCCTCAGGAGTTTAAAGAGGGAGTTTTCATCCCTGCTCTAATAAAGAGTTCATGGTGAGTTAGAAAACTGTTGCTGCTGTCAAAAACCTATTGATATCACAGAAATTCAATTTTGCAATAAAACACAAAAGGTTATTTTGAATCTTATGAAGGGTAATGCTCTAATGTCAAATACAAACCCATGACAGGTGTCTCATTAAAAGAAACTGCAAAGTTAAAACCAGTTAACACTTTGTCACACTTGACTTCATAAGCCCAACACCATATTTTTAGAGCAGAGTTAAGGTAATTATTTGCTTCTTTTTTCAACAGCAAAGCACTCGTAGTGAGTAAGTAACACTGTGCTATTTCAGTCAATGTAATTTTGTTGCTGCCATTGTTTCCACCAATTAAAGATGTCAAAACAAGAACAATTCTGAATGCACAAAGGATCACATCAGCCTTTTGAATTATTTTTAATTCAGCCTTTTAAATAACAAACTCAAAATATTTTAAATAAATAATCAAATCTAAAGTAGGCTAATGAATCAAGCCTGTTTATTAAACTATGACATTTTCCACATTATTGCTTGTTTATCCTCTGCTGTTTTTAGAGAAATAAACAATATTTATATCAGCCATGTTGATTAAGTTATTTAGTTTTTAAATACTGATATCACTGAATGAAACTGTAACTCTTTTTGAGTGTAAAATTCTTCTTCGTTATCAAAATGTATTTTTTTCCAGAACATAGAAGACATGAACAGTTGCTGTATCTGGGGCTGCAGACTTCTGATCATATTCACTTTGCTATCGGAAGCAGGAAAAAATGACACATCTGCATCCACCAGATCAGAGAATTGTGTCATGAACTGAAAAAAAAAAGCTGAACATAACAGCATGCTGTATTTCCAGCATCAAACGAGAACTTCATGCATCTGGATCCTCAGCTTTCTGTATTTTCATGCAATGTATGCTAGCTTTGATCGTTCATATTATTCAGCACTGAGAATAATACAATTGTGTGTATTTAAAAAAAAAAAAGAAGCCAAAAAAAAAAAAAAACTACCTCTACAAGCAAAACCCCATCCATTTGTTCTAAACCTGCAGACACCAGCAAAGGCCATGAGAGATGGAACCCTGTCAGCAAATATACAACTGGACACAAGCGACCATGCAGCGAGGCACAGAGACACACAGAGAACCTTCCTCGTGTCCTAGATACACTAGAGAATCAGAAGAGCGCGTACTGTACAGTGAAGCCTCAGGTCTTAACGGGACATGAAAGAGCCTGTAATAACAGGATACCACTGCAGGAGACTGCCCTCACATTTGATGTGGTAATCTTGTCACGGAGCCACCAAAGCTGGTTTGGTTTGACACACAGTGGTGTGATTCTGACTCACTATTGCCCACAGCAACCTGGCACCCAAAACAACATATGGATTGGGCCTGTGATTTTTTGCTCAGGTTTTTAGAATTTAATGTGATCCTGACACAGTCAATTCTCACAGCCACGCATCTGCAAGCGGGAAATATTTCAGTTAAACTGAAAGCTGAAAGGAAGGAAAATACCCACATAAACATCTGTAGTGACACCCATCAAATTGGGTGTCACTCCTGTGTATGTACTACTCTGCAGTGTGCATCTGCCTGTGTGACACAACGTGTATCAAAAAATGTCTTTTCAGTAAACCATTTTTTTTCAACGTGACTACAGCAGTGAACAGATGCTTTATAACCAGATACACACACATGATCTACTCTGAGTTAACTTGGGTTGATATTCCAATAATCAGTCATTATGTGAGAACTCATTACAGCAAGTCTCTTGCAAGACAGATACTGTCTTCACCACATCTGCACTGCAGCAGCAGCTACAAGATCAGATGCTACAGAACCTGCTCTCTGTCTCGCTAACCTAGAATTCATATATCTGCTGATGGTCTGAAATTTCTAAATACGTGATAAGATCAGCAACAGGTTCAGTGGTGGAAGACACTGAGATTGTTTCACGTGACATGATTGAGTTTTTATTTACTGCATAATACGCTTTTATTTTCCCAGTTATATTAGACATGAAGACTTGGAGTTACCTTTGTTGCCATCTTTGCAGAAATTATGCTGTTGTGCCTTTTTTTTTTGTCTCTTTTCTCTTTTGCTAATATTGACCCAAACCTGTCAATTGTTGTTGGTTCTGAGAGTCATTTTCTTTGTAAGAAGAGGTTTTTTTATTTGTTTTGCTACTTTTTTCCAAATGCTTATTTAAGGAGAATTGTTTGGTTTTTTTCTTCAGCGTTTTAAGCTGACAGTTTTATACTCTGAAAAAAAACAAAAAACAAACTAAACTGAACATTTTAAAATGTAAACATTGTATTATTTTGTGATAAACTTTGGAATAAGACACACTGAACAACACAGAGGCTGTAGATCCTGGTGCTGCTGAACTGTGATATGCTCCATGAGCAGTGTGAGTTATTTACATTCATCAATATAATGCAAATGAAGCGGAAAAAAAAAATACAAACACCTGATCTTCTTTATAATCAGATCAGGTCTGGATAGTGCCCTGAGGCCAAAACATTGATCTAATTGAATTAGGCAGAAGTGCGAATGGAGGAAGAATCTGCTGCACTTTCATATTGCAGCTTTCCATATGTCATCACCTCCTGCAGTGGTAAAAAGATTAATGAGATGGTGCTTAATGTAAAACAAAGATGGCAAAACTTTCATGAACAGTCTCATCCTTGGAGTCATATCGTTAGCTTGCATGAAGTCATACAGTCCTGTTCTACAAAACACATCTAAGAGTGAAACTATACAGCTAAATCAGGATACAACTGCTAGAGGAAGAATTTATTTATTTATTGTAAAACGATACTCTGCAAGTCTAAATATTACCAAAATGATCAAAACTAATGACCAAAAGGTTTTTTGCAATTAAATGTCTGTATCAAATCTGATTTGTATTAACACACAGGTTTATTAAAAAAAGATTGTCAACTGTCATTTCCCAGGTCATCTGTTTAAATTGTAAATGCATAATACAACAGAAAACCTTTAACTTTCTTTTATTATTAGAAAAAAGAGAAATATCAAGGAATAATTATAGACTGGTTCTGTTCAAAATGTTTAACAGTAGGTTAGTTTAACAAGGCCTTGTTGTAGCTAAACTAATGTTAAGCTGACATTTTAAAATTAATTGGCTAATTCATTCGGGGTCATTAGGGAGAAAACTCATCTTCTCATTTGAACTGAAAATGCCCATCTTCCATGCAAATGCCAAAACAAACAAAAAACCTTGTGATAATATATTAAATAAATTAATTAAATACATAGAAAAAAACATTAACAACAACAGTAAAAAAAAAGAAAGTGTTGTTTCTGTTCCGTTCCATACACTGATTTCCTTTGTCTGTCTGTATAGCCAACATGAAAGTTTTAATGAAGGGAGTGCTTTATACTCGTCTGTCATGTCCTGGGTTTGCTGATTCTCAGAAATGGAGTTGTTGATCCTTTAGAGCATGCAGCAAGTAGGGCAAACTCCAGCAGTGCATGTTAATGTGGGTCTGGTAATCTTAATTAGCACTTTCACAGTTCAGACCCACCTGCTTTAGCAAAACAGCCGACCCTGAAAAGCTGCAGTCTAACTGTATCAAACACAGAGATGGGTCTTTATTCAGATTTGTCTCCAAGTATCATGTGTTTATCTCCTAAAATACTGTGTCTGTCAATAAATACCTGGATCGTACTGTTTATGCAGAGCCTGAGCAGAATTGGAACTCACTGAATGAAGGCTCAAACACCATTTTTTAAGTCTCAGGTAACACGTTTCTATCTTATCACACATGTGAATTGTTACCAAGGCCTGTCCTAAATGATTTTAAAATGTCATTTCAAATGACTTAAAGCTCCGTGGAATAAAGTGAAACTCCGCACAAATCCGACAACCAAAAGATAAAGCCAAGTTCTACTTACTGCAGCATTTATAAGCCCAAACAGAATAAAAGTTGACCCCTTTCATCTGAGTTCACATAGTAAGATGGACTCTGCAAAATGATTTCTGTCTGTTTGTACTCAGACAGAATTTAAAGCACAGAAATGGGTTTAAAGTTTAACTCTCAATAAAATTAAAATCGATACATATTTTTAGAGGAAGTCAGAGTAGGAAGGTTAAAATAAAGGCAGTGAGGCAGTAAGAAACCATTTTCATTTATCGCTGCAGCTGAGAGAACAAACCGTAAACAACTAGATGCAGAAATACAATGTGGAAGTTGAAGCGGAAACAATTTGAGTGTCCTAGTGGCGACTGCATAAAGTGTTGACTTAGGTTGACTTATGTAGTTCTTTTCTTGCTGATACATGTTCAAATTTTAATGTTTCTAATATGTTTAGCAGTAATTTGTTATTTGATGCTTATAAATCACTATGATTGTATCAAAATTTTGGGGTTTGGTAAAATATTTTGTCATCTGCTTATTGAACTTCTTAAGATTAGAGATTTTTAGATTCCTGGTGTTCAGAGTTTATTAGTTTATCCCAGTCATCGTATTTCCTTCAGCCCTTTTTATTAGACCCCTTTTAAAAGCTCTATTTTTGAAACCACTGTTCAGAATTTGTCTAAAACCAACACCATACAGTACATCAGATTGTGTTCAGGGGAGTAGGGGGTCTTTTAGCTTGATGTCTGTGGAGCACAGATTCTAGTTCCAAAAAATAATGTAGCACAATCTATAAACATAATATTATGGTTGCACTTGTGTACAATGGACAAAGACAGAAATGTGTTGTAAACCATTATGAACAGTTTCTTGTGTAAACTTCTGGTTAGAGTTAACTAAAGACTCATTGTTTAAATATTAGGCCTTGTTGAAAATATTAGCTTTAAAATGGATAAATGAAAAATGTAAATGAAAATATGAGAGTATTTTGCAGTTTGTTGGCTTTTCTTGTTGCTAAACTGCTGCACTATCAATTAAAATACCTTCAAGTCTCATTAAGTTATTAACATTCAATGCATTAATGTACATGTTTAAGCCCACTCTGTCAAAAAAAACCTGATTTACAAGAGACTTCAAGATTATGAGCTTAGGTTATAGGCAAATTTAAACCCTTCAAAACACCCTCGCAGTGCGCTTAATGATAATGAATTTAATTAAGTACATAAGACATGCCAAATTGAATATAACGTTTAAATAGAGGTGTTAGATTATTTAGTGACTAATAGGGATATTACAAGTTAGAACATGGTAGTTTGCATATGCTGGGTGTTCTAGCAATTGGCTGCAAATTACCAAAGCTTGAGGGCTACAGTTGTGCTAAACGTATGAAGAAAAAAAGGTTATGTCTAAGATTTAAAAGGTAATAGTAAACAAATAATTCTGAAAAGCCATGAAATACACCGGGGACTAATTAGAATTCTAATATTCTCTGTTAAGATTTTATATGAAGAAAACCGGTTTTAGTTTCACTCAGAACTTTAAGAAGTTCAAACTGTAAATATGATCTCCCTCTTTGCATTTTAGTTTTATAAAAGATGAGACGCTGCATATGAGAAAAGTTTTTATCTTGTTAAATATAAGGTTTCCATTTGAAGAATCATTGGTAATCACAAGTGATGTGTTGAAGAGGAAAAATGGTTTGGTCCTAATCACAGTGCTCCGAGGCAGTATTTTCTAATTAGCTCATGCTATGACAAGCACACAGAGAGGGAAGGTAATAACTGCACAGAGATATCTTTAATAGCTCAGGAGCCTGGAACTCTCTGGCCATGACATGAAGAATATTAAATATTTTTCAGATGAATCTTCAGATGTGAACATTTAGGACAGCAGAGTCCAGCCTTGCTGCTGTTGTGCTGCAGGACTGAGAGGCTAGTGGCCTCATACAGATCAGTTTTATTTTTATACTTAAAAGTGTTGTTGAGGTGTGCAGAAATCAAAAATAAACACCAGGTTAGTATGAACTGCTTGCAAGAGACACAATTAATTGATAAGGTGAGCATAAGAGAAGCAGTTTGTACTAATCATCACTCTGTGGCCAAAATGTTTTCAACAAAAATATCTTCTCATTCAAATGAATTAAACTTCTGAAGGCCTCCAGCAAGATGAGATTTGTCCCTTTACCCAGTCACATCTGGGTTCCCTTGTCTTTGATTACTACAGATACAAACCATACAGGTTGGATATTGTGTCCACTCCTGCTGGTATGAGTGGTCTTCATAAAAAGAATAACAACTAAGACTTATAGCAGCATTTAAACTGCATAAACTACAAAATAACAATGCATTAATTCTCAAGGTGTTACTCCAGCAGCTGCCCCAAGACAGCAGCTGAACTCCCACAACTTCCTTCAGTCCTTCATGATAAGAATCTCCCACAGATACACTGAGTGTTGCCTTTAAAAATTCTCATCTCAACATCTGAAGCTCAGAAAAATAGCTCACACAACAACCACAGCATGGGTCTCCCCTTTATACCCACCTGTGAGCAGCACAAATAAGCTGCAGGAACTTCACAACAAAACACCAATGAAAACGATAAGACATTCAGGCCATGGCAACCGAGCATACACAATTCTTTTGCTATAGAATGGAGTATTTTTCCAGCCTTCAACCCAGTGAATACAGAATATATAATGAGAGAACACTGTGAACGCTACACTTACGTCATTTGTATTACAAGATGTTTCACAAGTTGCAACCCTTTATTTAAATATTTATTTTACCACTGAAACAAACTCTCTCTTTTTCAAAGGAGTCCTGTGGGAGGGATCAAACCACCAACCCTATGATTGGCAGTCGATCACATTTGGATTCATGTAAAGGATGTTTCTGGATGTGCCAACTTAGGTGGCAAAATAAGACACATACTGGCTTATAAGAAAACATACTAAGATATAAACAAAGTCGGAAATTTACTGCGCATCAGAGAACAACTACTATCTTACAAATTAAGACGTGAGTATTTCACTGCGTTTACAAGCACATCAATAGAAATTCTTCATAGATAAATGTGTTATTGCAATTTTTCGGCAGCTTTCCTGATCACATCTACAGTTAATTACACAATTAGTGGAAGCTCTGTGGCACTAAAATGAAATGCTCCACACATCTGTTACATTTAGCAACAGGGAGCAGCCATACTCTGCATGCACAACTTGCTCTTGTAACAACAGCTATGCTAAATAACCTTCATGATTTTTACAGCATCATGTATATGTGCATGAGTGTGTTGGTTTTCACAACTGTCTCTGTGATTATATTTGCTTTACAGTCATGAATAGAAATCTACATATTACTCTGCAGACTTGGAACTAGAACTGGAGAGCACAAAACGACTGATGACAAGATCCCACAACTGCAACACACAAGATTAAATCATTATTAATAGAAAAATATAGAGGCAAGGCTGGCATTTTAGAGTAAGTTCAGAATATTATATTAGTCTGTCAGATCAGAAACATGAGTGTAAGATAACACCCCTCACAAGGATGATGACATGCAATGGCATAAACTATGGGTTCTGCAACTGTAACTGCTTACTGATATAAAGTTTAATGATTTCAAGTTTCCCTTGACTTTATAAACTGTCACATCTATTAATACAATATATAAAATAAACATTGAAATAATAATAATACAAATATCTCGTGAAATATTTTATCTACTAAACCAAACACATTTGTATCACTGCCCTTCAGACTATTTTTATGTGTTATTTGACAAAACTAATATCTTGTTGCTATAAAAACAAAAACACTAACCTCAAGTGATTCAGATACTAAATAGTATAGCACATTCACGATGAATAAACCGTGTCGTGGCTAATGTAAGCACAGATGGTGGTTTCATACATAGCTGGTTTTGTGTCCCATCCCAAGGGTAAACTAAACATTTGTGGGTAAAACAGAAGAAAAAAAAACTCTTATAAACAGATGCTCTGCACAGTAAAATCCCCCCAAAAACCTTTAATGAATAAATTAGCTTAATGGTACTAATGGGGATTTTATCTTGACCTCTTGGGTAGAGCAACTTAAAATATTAAAATTGCAGCATGATGACCCGTTAGCACTGTGTAGTGGGTAAAAAATGTCTAGAGTTGATTCTGAAAGTATCACGCTTTATAAAAAAGTGTATTAGGAGTGAAACTGCATGTGAACAAACTGTTCAAAATGTGTCAAACTACAACAAAGAATCAAAAGCACAGAATGAAGACAGAACAGACTAAACCAGCTGCTCTATATTGAGGATTTATTTATGTGTTTGGGAAGTTTAGCTCTGAGCATAAATCAACTATAGCATATATACAGTGCTGTACTGTGGAAAAGTACCTTAAAGATTTCTTCTGTTTTTTCTATTTTGTCACACTTTGTCAGATCAGATCATCAAACTCATTGTAACTTTAATGTCAGACAAAAATAACCTGGGTAAATTAAAAATGAAGTTTTAAAATGAGGATTTCATTTATTAGAGGGAAAAGCTATTAAACCAGCCTAAAGGGAAAAAACAGCACTGCAAATGGAGAAATATGACAAAGAACTGCAATATTGACCAAATCTGCCTCAAAATATGTTATGTAACCAATATAAACATTCAAGTGTAGACTATAGAATTATTTAAAGTCCTCTAGTTTTTAGGTCACATCAAAAGCACAAGCAACCCAGCTAATAGTATTGGATTGAACCAGTGTTTCTGTGCAGGGGGATTTAAGTTCTATAAAGTGTAGCAAAGACAGGCTCTTTTAAATAGCACAATCTCCAAAGGGAAACAACATGAATGGTCACTTTCTGGTTGTGCTCCCAGTGACTGGGCTAGCTCACTGCAACACAATAGTCTCACGATTTGGAGCTTTAAGTAATGCACTAAATTGGATTTTCTTGAACACATTTGGTATGTTTCAGCTTCCCTTTTTCTTACCTATTTAGAACAGTTTGGCTAACTGTGTTCTGCAGCTTAAAATTAAGGTAAACACCTTTTACCTTGAGGCGGTGTGATCCCATGTCTAGGGAAACAATAGTGTGCTCAACAGCCCAATAATGAGCACAGAGGCTGAAGCTGAGGCAAATTCCAGTACATTCTGTGTTTTTTTGGCAACATCCAAAGTCAAGCTGCTCAGAGGGTAACTACCAGGTGGAGCGGACTGGTTTGGGTCTATATTTATCCTCAGATGTGAAATCACTGTCATTTAAACTGAATGTACTGGATATGATTTTTACCCAAAAAGAAATCAAGATTAGTATCAGTCAGGAAACACAGAATCTTTAGAAATCTGGTAAATAAATAATTTACAACAATCTTGACAAACTGTTACATCATGAAAAAAAGTTTTAGTTTTGATACACTGTGATTATTAGTTAGTTAATCACACTACAGACAATACTACAGGAGAGTGAACAGGACTGAACAAATGCATTGACACTGTCATCTTTCTATGAAATAAATATGGTACGTAAAAATAGCACTTGTTCTTTGTGATGTAATGATGTATAAAACACAGAAGGGGTGCTGATCACCTTCTTTTATAGCCGGAACAAATTCCAACCAATGAGTTTGAAACCAAAATCATTGGTTGTAATACAGCTGTATTAACTGATGTCATAAATGCACATTTTACAACATCTGGTCTCACACAGAAGTTTTAAATTAAAAGAACAATCTTTTAGGAAATCCTGAAAAATTGCCATCAGTGCTCACTACACCTGAGTGGCGACAACTGGAAATTTGACAGAAATACTTTTTTAGATTTTCTTTTTTAATATTTTCTTGAGGTTCTTTTTTTCACAGAAAAAAAAAAGATGAAAACTGAAACATCTCACATATAAAGTAAACTCAGCAGAAGAGATGAAAATGACTAAACGAAAAAAAAACATTGTCACACTACTGTAATTTAGCAGTGTATTCCCCTGCAGCATGCACCATACTGTGCACATTTCCCAAAGCAGATGTCCACCGCAACAGGTGTCTAACTAATGTTTTTTGTCTTCGGTGGCACACAACATGAGTACAGCGCGAGTAAGTTTTTACTGCATACTTTGTGAGAGATTGGAACATTCAAATCCCCTGCTACTACATCCATGAGAAATAATTTACTGCTTAATACATTATCTGTAGTGCATCATTAAGAGTGCACTCTTCTAAAATTAAAAAGCATGAAAGTCCCAGTGTACTTGAGAAGACTGCTCAAAGTGAACTGAAGTGAGTTTGACATAAGAACTACGAAGAAAAGGGGGTGAGAATAAAAGTACAAGAGGATATAAAAAGAACACAATCCAAAATGACTGAAGTGAAACATGTTGGGTACACGGACTGTTAGTAAACACTGATGAGTTACTTGGCTACCTTGATCATTATTGTTGATCGGATACAGTATATTAATCTATAGACATTCAGGGAAAGGCTTCTGTTAAGCAGGCATGTCTCATTACACATCAGTCACATTAGTCACCGTCCCTAATTTATCTCTCTTGACAGACAGAATTAACTGTAAATGGATCAGTTTATGTAGCCATGAAGATATACAGGAAACAACCCAAGTCACACTTTACAATACACTTATTATAGAGGTACATCTAGGGGTGTCAGCTTAAAAGTGGAAATGTCCCAGTGAGACATTTGGAAATGTACACACTCTCCAGCACATATGGTTTTAAATACATTTATAACATAATGTTGTTTCTGTTGGAACATTTTGTGAACACACTTGAAGATACAGCATATTCCTTCTTTCTATGGCCACAAAAACAAGACAGTAAAACAACCAAAACGTATAAAACACTGGAGTCCCATTTGTAACAGTCTCCCCTCAGCCATGAAGTGTTAAAGCACAGAGTCTATTTGTAATGGGGTATAAAGTTCTGACTCACAATATTCTCTCTGGAAACTCTGATTAAAGTCTACAAAAATCTATACCATAAATGTTACACCAGCAGAGATACTTTGCTGACATAAATTAAATAAAAAGATTAGTAAACGGTGCTGAGTTGCAGATTTTAGAAACAAACATACACACACTTGTACTGTGCACAATCAGTACACAGTTATATGACTGAGTCAGAGTCAGTTATTCTGAAAAGAACAGGCTTAAAAATTCTTTTTGCACGATCTTTGTCAGCACAATTAGAAAAGCCAGTTTTGAAACCCCATCAGCACTCATGCCCCATGGTTGTTATACTGCTGCTGGAACATCAGCTCAGCACGCCAAGTATACCAAATTAGCATGCCAGTGTGATTAACTGGTCTCAACATTTGTTCTTTCCTTTTTCCCTGGCTGATCTGTTCAGGCCATTAAAGAAGAAGAAAAAAAAACTCTATAGAAAAGATCTGCTTATATGCCACAATTCCATTAGAACTGTTACTGGATCCATTTGTTGGCATGACTCATAGACTCAGCGAATGTGGCCGTGTTACCGCTGATCATAATTGGCAGTTGTGTCTGCAGTTTTAACGGGCAGAATGATTTCTCGTTGACTGATTACTTTGGTCTGCAGAAAGTTGTGCATGGAAACAGTGATGTTGAATGTAATTCAGAAGCTCAGTGATTGTGAGTTTTGAGTTCCTTTTCATGCATTCAAACATTACAATTTATTTTTTGAAATAATCAGCCTCAGTTTTCACTCTGTAGCTACAATAACAAATCCCCACCCAGGTGACTGATATGCAGGTAAAGTTAACCGACAATACACCAAATTACTGTGAGCGACTAAAGATACTGATCATTTATTTAACAGGTTTTCCACTTTGATTCTTTTTTATTTTTGCCACATCATTTATTGGCCCTAACGCTCTACACAAGCCTTAAATGGCCTAAATGGAGCATTGAGAATGGCCTACTATTGACTAATTTGCTTTCTTTCCAACTACATCCCCATTCCAACAAAACTTAACAACAAACAGTCCATTAAGGAGGCTTGAAATATTTAGAAAAGGGTCAAACAAATCAATGACTGGATCCTCTCAGGACATCCATCAAGTTTTTGGGAGGTAAGCATTTCTAATGACTAAAGAAACAACCATGTCTTGTCAGCAAAATAACTTTAAGCATTACAGATAGGTCATTTTTCTCTGCATTGTTCTAAAATATAAAAGAATAAAAACAGTACAAATCTAAACAAACTGCATGCCACAATAATTCTGACCCAAACCTTTTATATGTAACTGTTTCCATCTCCAGTTTATACAGACTATGACGCTTTATTCTTCTTTACCTCACAAAATAGTGAGCAGGGAAATACTCTACTTATCTCTCTTTCTATTAAAACAGATACTCTCTTTACCAGCATACTAGACTAGTAAATACAAAAGTGGTGCCTCTCATGGTAGCAATCAGCTTCTAGACTTTAAGACCTTATTGTTACGAAATACATGAGCATAATCTTAAAGTGCTCTTCTCTTTTTGTCCTCTGTACTGTAACGCATCATTCATTTTCTGGCTAGTCCCTGTTTCCACAAGAGAACAGTCTGGCTTCTTTGCTGCAGTCTTAAAGGTTCAATATAATATGCCAAGTTTTTCTGATCATAGGAAAATTATTCAATGTCTGAAATAACCTTCTGTAGCTCTTCCCTAAATGTTGAAACATGTGACAAAACCCAAAAATAACATTTAAGCAGAAAGCAACAAATAGAAAGTTTTTCAACGTAACCTTCTTGAATTAGTCCCTACCACCAAAATAAATAAATAAATACATTCTGTGGATCTAAAACATTCCAGAAATAAGATATGAACTTCAGAAAAAAATGAATATATAATGTGTAAAGTCAATAAACAGCCATGCTTCAAACAAGTAATCAATACCAGTGTTGAATATAAAGAGGTGAAGTGCAATGGGCAGGTTGATTAAAACACCACAGGAGAGATGACTTGGTGAAAGTAAGAGGAGGAATGGAAGGCTTACACTGTGTTGCATTGTCCTCCAGACATCCCTCTGGGAGCAGCAGAGAAATGAAGAAGAAAGAGATTTAATTGGACATCAGAGATATAGAGAGACAGAGAGAGAGAAGTGGAGCAAAAAGAATGTCTATTAGTTAGTGAAGCAAAAATCTAAATGATAAATGGTGCTGCTGAAATATTCTATTCACCAGCCTATGAGATTTAGTACCTCAAAGCATTTGATTCACAATGAATTGCAGTGAAGCGCTGTGGAATCAGTAAAAAAATCTCCTGCCATCTAATCTGATCAATGCATAAATCAGGAGCTGGGTGTAAAAAACACAACCTGGTGTGGAGAGTTACCGTAGTCTGAAGGGGATCTAATAGCTGGGGGGGGTCGAATTCAACAGAATCAAATGGGCTTTGTAACATATGTTTGATAAACTCATGTAACACCCGTGTGCAAGAGATGCTTCATTTGTTAGTAAAAGTGAAAAAAGTTAAACATTTTATGAACAACTAAATCAGTTTAACACTACCAAATCTTTGACAAGCAGTTTGTATATGAGAGTAAATCATTAAAAATAGAGTAATGAGTAAATTTTGGTTTTATACAGGTGATGTATAGCTCACGTTATTTCCAAATTTTTATTAATTTTAAAACATGATGGTGCAGACTGCTGATAAAGACGTATCCAGTTCAGTCTGCAAAATGTAATCACTTCTCTGCAAAGTTTTCATTTGAATCTTTTTGTGCAACTTACACAGCATATGATTACCAATTGCATCTTTTAGCTAAAGGACAAAAAATGTATTTAATGGATGGATTTGCTGGATGAATGAGGGATTACATAAAGTATTCTTCTCAAGGAGCATCCGGAGGACAACTTTAACATAATACAACTTTGGCATAAAAAGAAGGAAATATGGCTTAAGCAGCATTTCAATGCTGATATTTGTGAAATCCATGTATCTCTGGGAGTTTTCTGCAACCTCTGGCACTGAGCAGAAGAAAAAATGAGATTTGAACCCAAAGTGCAACAGTACTGGAAGTCACTCAGCACCTGGGAGCTACATAGGCTACATGAACATGCCTCTGTTTATTCTGGCCTTTCGACTTGTGCCTCAGTATGTTGACCTTAAACACAGCATGTCTCCAACAAGTCTGCCTGTACCAATAATATTTCAAAAACTCTTTTTGTAAGGTTCTAAAAGGCAGTTGAGCTGTTGCAGTATGTGAGAATTGTTCAGAATTATTTTAATGTAAATTAGGACTCTTTGATAAAAATCCTTGTCCATTAAATGCACCATGAGTCATATTTGCTTGGTTTGTATGTCTTGTATTTGCAAGATCACAGAAACCAATTAAGTCAAATTTGATCAAACGTGGTGTGGAGGTGGCGCATGGGTAAATGAGCTGTTAATTAAGTTTAAATGTGGATCCAGATGATAAAAACGTATTGATCTTGGCAGAAAATGAGCTCTGTGAGTCCACCTCCTTCTTATTTGTAGCTTGCATTAGATCTTTCAAACAAATGAGTCTTTTTGCCTTTTATTCCTTATTAGACAGCTTTGTTTCCACACCCTTTTAACAGTTTTAATCATAATGTTGATAGTAATAGTAGGATAATTGAGCTCTTATCTTGTTTTTATACATACCAGTCTGTCCAGGCTGGTTCCTGTTGCTGTGGTGGGTCTTTGTTCAGGGGTGTAAGGCTTGAAGCGAGAACTAAAAACATCTGAGATGCCCCGTGCAGACCTTCCGATTCCTGATGGCTTCGGCTGCCCGCATCCTTGAAAAACCTAAAACATCACAAGGGAAAGACCCTGTTACCATAGAGAAGGGTACTATGAAAGAGAAAACAGACTGGAGCAAATCTAAGAAAGAAGCATTTCCTTATTTTGCAACATTAATAGAACATCTTAGCATCATTATGACAGGTAATTGGTTTTCTCACTCCCTTCGGAATACAGACTTATCAGAAAGCTGCAGGAACTCTGAACTGAGTGAGGACCATTTCTGAGTAGAACAAACACTTTTATTTCACAGAAGTTACTGTATTGCTGCACCTCAGACAGTGTTGCTTCAAAAAAGCATCAGTCAATTTGCCCCCAGCTCAATTTGTGGTTTGCGATTGAGACAGAAAAGTATAGAGGACTGAAACTAATGGTATCTATCAGAGCTCAAAGCCCCTTTTTACAGGGACAAGTGTCATCCAGGGAGAAAAAACAAAAATTAACCATTTAAAGACCCAAACTCTTCTTCAAAACAGCCATTTTCACAAAATGACCCTACAGAAAGTACATTTTCAATATTCAGTTAACATTTTACTATTAAATCCATATATTTCCGCCAAAATAAAGTTTTCTTTAGTGTGATGAACAAGACAGAAAAAAAAAAAGTTTCGTGTTATTCTAAATTACATAAATGATAAAATTATCCAATTAATCTAAATAAAAGAACAAATTGATGGATTGTATACTGGGGCAGGTTTGCAGTCAGGAACCAATTCACTAATGGAAAAACAGATTTACCAAGAATAACATCATCCAAACATGCCTAAAATACAAGATAATGTGTGGTTTTCATAGCTACCTGAGTTTTACAGCAGTCAGTGTGTCTCATATAGGGTTTGTTGTTAGAACAGATTGTTTTCAGATGGCTTGCTCTCTGCAGGCTTTTAGCTTCAAAACAGCTCAAAACCCGAACAACACAGGTCATTAGGAATCTTCTCTGATCCATCTGCTGGCCCCTGGCTCAAAGTGGTAGAGCACACTTATATACACTTCATGTCTGTCATGTCTTTCTCTAACACTTATTGATTCTTCACCATAATTACATTTCCAGTTTCTTGTATATCACACAAGCAAAGTGATTCTTGACTGGTCCAAGTGGCAGAGAAGAAATTACAATACAATATGTTTCAGAAAACTTGGGAGAGACTGTAAGCGATTACATTGTGAATGCGAGGAAAGCTGTAATCTCAGACCAATCTGTCCGCCAAGCAGAACCTCAGAGGATTGAGGACATGAAGGACACAGACAATGGGTTAAGTTGCACATTGAAGCCCTCCAGAAATGAGAAAGGTTGGGATATCTAATACACACTGACCTTTGTAACACCTGCATGAAGATGGGCCACAATACATGAAATGATCTGAATAAAAACCTGAAATAGGAAGGACTGAGGCTGAAAAACGACCACCTGTACAGAGATGCTGCTGCTTCTAATATAAAATATTCAGAAACTGATTAACACTCTGAGCTCTAAAAGGAAAATAATAAAGACTTTAATTGTTTATCTTGCAAGTGAACTGTTGTACATTAGCAGTTTGTACTTCTCCACAACACTTTAATTACAACTGCTAATTGACTGTGAATAAGGTGAAACAACAGAAAGTAAACAGCATACAGAACACTGTGTTTCAATGTTTCAGGGCAGTATCCAGTTCTTATTTTATTTAAAATATAACATGTGTATTAACCTATTTTCATCATATTGATGGGATGTTCAAACAAACATGAAATAAACTCAAATACAGTAATTACAGTTACATCTGCTTGTAGTTAGATATTAGACATGTTGCGTTAAATGTTCGTGTAATTCTACACTGATTCAAAAACCAAAAACAATATTATCAGAATGTTTAAGTAAAAGCCAGTTTTTCAATGAATTATAAGGCTGTTTTGAGGGTACAGTACCTTTGCTGAAACTTGCATGCTGTTGTCCTGCATGGTCATTATGGCCTCAGAGATCTTAATGTCAACCGGCTCTATAACCGCTTCAATGTTGAAAGGGCCCATCAGTCTGTCTGCGACCAGTAACATGGCATCTGTCAGAGAGTGGAGAGAACCAGTTAGTCCAATAAAGATTTACAGTGAAAAATAAGTTATATCTTTTATACAGACACTTCAACACCCATAATACTATAACCATGAGGTTTGTAGTGATAAAAAAGAAGGCTTCACAAAATTACAAACAGGTAAGGTGATAAAGGATATTAATTAAAAAAAAAATAGAAAAAAAAACATTTCAATGTGCTCATCTTATAGATGATATAGATATTTGATTCTCATGCTCCTTAACGGGTCCACATTCACAAATAACTACCATTTTGTTCCTCTATCAGAAAAACAAAAAACTGCTAGTAACTGTCTTCAAATAATATTAACTGCAAATTTTTGATAAGTTAGGTATTTTCATTAGACTCAATCCTTTTTTCCTAGAAAAGTTTGGCTGGTAATTTAATGTATAACAAGTCACGTTTGAGCAGGTTAAGTGGGAGGGCTGTGACGACATTAAGACAAACATTTCTGTGCAGTGACATTTGCAAAAATGTGGGGCAATCAGACGAAGCTCACTTAGTACAAAGGGCAAAGAGAAAAGCTGTTCTGTGTACAATGAGGAAATGAGAATTGTCTGGGTGAGAAAATCGGAGAAAATTAGAACTGGTTTGGTTAACGATGATCACTGGAGCTTCAGGTCAAAGTGCCAAAACATCCATCCACGTAAAGTAAACCTAAATAAAAACTTGTATATCTTATTTTAGCTTTATCATATTATAAATACTTTTCACCACTTCTATTGTATGACTGAGGATTTTGTAAAATATTTTGGACATAGTCCCTAGTGCCTGCTTGTCCCTAAGGAAATGCTAACTAGCACAACAACAGCTGCACATTAAAACACTATCACTGTTTAGATTGAGTCTGTTTCAACTACAATTACTGCTTATTTAATATATCTCCATAAGTGAGTCCACATCAATTCAGTAATTACAGATAGAGTGTAAACCTCTGAAAAAAGAAGGTACTTTCTTTTATCCTGACGTGAAATTGATCTTAACTAAATTTATTAGATTATATTTGTTCAATAACTTTTTAACTGAAACTGGATCAATATACTGATTAAAAGCTAATTTCCTTTCTCTATTTCAATTTATTTATTTATTTATTTTTAATTTTGAGAGCTTTAAAGTGTCTTATAGGTTAGTATTAGAAGCTGATGTGATTCATAAGTAAATTCTTACACTGGCAAATCCTTGCATTTAATTAAATACAAAAAAATAGATTCATGGTTAATCATTTAAAAGTTTGGTTATTATGAGAAAAACACATGCTCAACATTTGTTGTATAAATTCATAATTCTTAATTGTTGCGTTCATATTTTTTTCCTGTTTCTTATTAGCAGCATATCAGCCACTAAAAGAACACCAGAGCATGTGGATGACACTTACAAGCACTCCAACACAATCAGGACAAGAAGTTGTTGTTCTTGAATCACAAAACAGGTCATTTACCAGCATCTTCTGCACCAGCGTGATTTAGAGTGCCTTCTGATCATCTCTAATCAAACACCCCTCTGGGTAAAGTATGCTCATGTTTAGGCATTACAAATTGTTTGTTATACTCAAAATGTTGTCACTATGCAGCTTTTACTGACTGCTAGATCTTTAAGTTTCAAAGCTGAAAACTTGGAGTGCATCTGCACAGGCGTCAAAAGCTGCAGGTTCTATGTAGTAGATTCACAGGACTGAACCAATTGAGGCCAGACATCTACAATAATATGCTGAAGTAACTATGGAGATGAGAGACCCAAGTCTTCTGGCAACCACTGATGATTCTCCTCTTTCAGACTTTTGTCTTTTGACCTTCTCGTCTTTTTGCTCCTTGACTTTGCTGCTATTTGGGATTGTTGATCAATTTTCTACAAATTGTCAGCTTCCAAGATATTTCTCAGTTCCAGATCTGGAAATCCTTGTAATATTAATGCACACCACAAACAACAAACACTCACAAACACGGACCCACACCTATTCCTAGTTGACGTGGTCCATCATACATCAAGGCTGAGAGTTTAACTCCCGTCCAGACCTTGCTTTTATTTTTTATTTCTTAGCATACTCTTTTCCTCAAGTTAAATATCTGTTCACTCAAAAAATAGAAATAAAAATAAAAGCTGCATCGTTCAGGAGGTATTACTGAGACTGAACCAGCATTTTTAGAGTGCGTTGAGATCCTGCCCTCAGGCTGACTTCAGAGTAACTGTCATGAGACCAAAGAAACACAGTTTCTCTCACTTCTCAGTTACAAATAACAGGAAAGGATATTGGGCTCAGCAACTGAGGAAGATATATGGTTTTAAAATAAGGATCAGTAGAGAAGAAAATACAGTAGCTAGAATAAAGATCATTAAATGTGAAAGGAATGCAACCTTGATTCCAAAAAATGCTGGAACACTGTATGAAACAAATAAAAATAAAATACAATGATTTTCACATCCCATAAAATGCATCTCAAGCATGAGTTTGAAAGTTGGAAATAAGGCAAGAAAAAACTTGGAACATTACCACACGACTGGAGGAACTTTTAATGACTAACTAGGCTAATTGGCAAAAGCTCAGTAACATGACCGAGTATAAAAAAGACCTTTTCAGAGAGGCAGAGCCTGTCAGATGTGAAGATGGGCAGTGGCTCACACTGGTGAACCAAGTCATCAAACAATTTTGTAAAAATATTCCTTAGTGTAAACTGGAACCCAGTAAACCCATTTGCAGTAAACAAGGTCAAAGGCCAAAACTTGATGTGCAAGATTTGCTGTGGCAGTGCATTTAACTGACATATTTCTTTTCTGGACATCACCTCATGGAGTCTAAAAGAACAATTTTACATATCACTGTCTATCGATGCAGTTCATCATGTGATCCACAAACTCCAGTTAAAGATGCATCATGCAAAGAAGAAGCCATATACACCACATTTCATTTAAAATTGTCTGAGATAAAAGGTAAAATTGATTTTTGGCCAGATTTAGTCCAAATTTCAAATTCTGTTGTGAAACCATGGATGCCATGTCTTGCAGACTAAAGAGGAGAGAAATAATTCAGTTTGCTATCAGCAGACAAATCAAAAGCCTGATTCGCTGATGGTATGGGGTTGTATTAGTGCCTATGGGGGTAGCTTACACATCTGGAAAGGCTCCATCAATACTAAAAAGTGCAAAAAGGTTTTAGAGGTTTGTTCTCATCTAGCCAACATCTATATCAGGGAAGACCTTGTATAGTTTAACAAGACAAAGCTAAACCACTTACTGCATCCATCACAACAGCACAGCTTCTTCTCACAGGAGAAGAGTCTGAACTGACCTGCCTGCAGTCCAGATCTTTGATTAATACAAAGGACCAGAACTGTTAGACAGCAAGAATCATGCATCAGACATTGAACAACCTTCTTCTTCTAAAACTCCAGCAGCTGGTTTCCTCACTTCCCAGATGTTTAAAGACGTTAAAGGATATGGGACCCTGCACAATGGAGATGTGCTGCTGCTATGAAACAAAAATGAGCTAACGTTTTCTATGAAATGGTAAAATATCTCAGTTTCAACATCTGATATGTTGCTTACCTTCTATTGGGATTAACATATAAGTTTATGAGATTTGCAAATCATTGCATGTTATTTATTTACAAACACAGCAGCTATTTTGGAATTGTAGAACATTAATATTTCTTCATTTACAGTTCAGCTTGATATTTATATTCCTGCTGTGCAACAAATGGACTATTTAGTTCAGCTCTTTTTTTCTTATGTCAAAGTTAATATTCACCTTTTGATGTGGTTATTTTAGTTTTCTAGGTTTGGGTGTATTTCAAGAACCTTTCTAGAAAACACAGGCTTGCTCTTAGGTTACAAGCAGCATATCAGAAAAACACCGACCAGATTTTCAACATGTAAAATAATCATGCTGTTTAGTTCAGTGTTTAGAAAAAAATAATAATAACAATATAAACTGGATATCAACAGTTCTGTGTGCACGAGAAACAAAAGATCTCCTCATCTGCACAACAGCATCAACATTTTAAACTTTATGTGACCCTTTCTGAAGCTGTGACGTTATACTGTATGTAAAATATTTATAAACACTTATGCTTTTATTCACACAGACAATAACTACTCTTTAAAAGTAGACCCAAGTAATCATTTGCCACACCTGGTTGTTTATTTTTAAGTCTCAAATGGACTAAGATGCTTTGCTGGATTTCCACTAGAATGCGACAAGAGATCATTTTGTGTGTGTGTGTGTGTGTGTGTGATAGGGGAAGATAGGTGGGTGTTTGCAGGTCTTTTGCTTCCTACTTTAAGCAGGGAATGACTTTAATGCTTTTCCAATAAAAGCCACAGTGGAGCTCGGCGAGTGTGGAGAGAAATTTGGCAGCAATTCTGTTACTCATTTCATAAAAGATCTAAATGATATCCTCGGTGGAGTTCTGTCAACCTATTTTTCATATAGCTTAATGAATATTTAATGGATTGTGAGTATGACTCAGCCATTTGAATGGCTATGAAGGAGGATTACACTCACATGCTTAGTACTTTCTGAAATGCTGTCAAGGATGGGGAGGGGGGGGACAATTGACAAAGGATAAAAAGTATGCTTAAGTTGACCAGATCTAATTATAAACCTTTGAAAAGCTAAACACACATGTGGCAAAATATACTTTTAGTTTCACAGTTTAGCTTGTGACTCCTAAACAGGATGTCTGTCAGCTTAAACTACTAAAAGCGAACAAACAAAACAAATCAAAAGTGTAAAAAAAAGCTTACATGATTTCAAACTGAGCATGTCTGTTGCATTAATGATAACAAAGAGAGAAAGTAGGCTACACTAACACTGGCATCCATTGGGTAAATTTAAAATGATGGGAGGCACATAGAATGTGAGCTTCATGGCTCATTAGATTTCTGTTGGTGTAATCTGTTTTTCTGACTGGTCAACTGACCTTTAGTGCCAAGTTTTGAAGCACAGCTTCCTCCTCTGAATCACTTGTGCCCGTCCTTGCGTGTTCGTGTGGCGATGATTAAAAGCTAAGTCTGAAAGATTACAGTGCTTGATCACTGTCACAACAATCTATGAGACTCTTTTAGCCACTCATTTAAAGTGAGCCACTTTCTCTCATTCAGGCAAGACAAATGACAACAGATTTTGACAACTCTGAACTGGATCATTGCATTCTCACGTTTTCTAAAAATAAACCATAACGTTACCTTTTTGCAAACCCTTTAAACTTGTATAGTTTAAATAGTCAAAGTATTTTTTGTGAGCAAGGAAGAGAATTTTAAATATTTTTTTTTTCTTTAGTAACAGAACAAACAAAACTTGATATGAAGGCTAATTTACAGATTTACATTCTGCAACCAGAGTGATTTAAATAAACAGTATTTTCTTTGGTGTTTAGTTTTTATTGTTAAAAGTCAAGAAGCTGAAATCCAGTTAGCCTACCACGTTCCATGTTTATTTGCACTCTGTAATCCTTTCATATTAAAAGTTGTACAAGCATATACTTACCAAGATACATAAGTTATTATAATTTTTATCATTAATATAATAAAAAAATAAAAGACTGAACTTATGACATTTCTGATAAAATTTCCAGACTTGCATTTACTATGCTGCTTTTTACTGTTTAAAGGGACGAGTAGTTGGTGTCACGTGTCCATGAAAGTGTCACATAAAGACTAACAACCCAGAATCATCAGTTAACCTGACACACATTTCTTTAATCAGAGGGAGTAAATGGAGTTTCCAGTGATAACCCACGTATGCAAGAGGAGAAAGGTGCATGTGGGAGTTGAACGCAAAACGTTATGGCTTCAAGGCAACTGTCACACCAGCTCTGCCACTGTGCAGCCCCCTTGTTTAGATTTAACTATTTATTATTATAATTTAATTCTATTTAAAGACTATGAAAGATCGTTATACAGAAAGGTGTCAATTACTAATTCTCTAATAGTTCGTTGATTGTTGTCGGCACTTTACAGTCAAATCAACGCAATGGTAAAATCAAACTTTTTCTATCTGAGACAAGTGGTAAAAAAAATAAGTCAGTTTGAGTCAGTAATTCATGCCTTTACTCAGCTGGATTACGGCAACAGAACGTATATAAGAAATAGTGATTCCTCCATATTTGTCATATCCAAAGAGTACAAAATGCTGCTGGTAGGATTTTAACAGGTACTATAATCAAGTCACTCCTGTTTTAGCTGAACTCCACTGGATCCTGTACTTTCGGTAGGTGCCAGATAGAACATCTTTCTGAGCTGCTTCAGTTTATTCAACCTTCCTAGTCTCTCAGGTCAGCTGACCAGCTGCTCCCAAGTATTCCAAGAACAAAGTCAGAGGGGATCTGGACTTTGCACTTACTGCCCTCAGATTATAGAGTGAGCAGCCACTGAATGTCAGACAAGCTTCTTCTCTGTCTGGTTTTAAACCTGATCTTAAAATTTACCTCTCCTCTATGGCCATTGATACCAGAGATATTGATTTCAATTTTGGTGTACTACTAATTTATAATGATTTTACTTTGGGGTGATTGTAATTATTGAATTTTAAGTTATTTTAACTTATTTATAGTACCTAATAGTTTCAGTGTTATGTTTTTAATTTCCCAAACCGGACCTCTTCTGGCCCCCGACGGGACCTAGACAGCGAAAACCACCTAGTGGTGAGTTGAATCCGCTGGCGGGGGAGGAAGCCAGTCAGACCTTGCAGGCCCAAACATATTGTGAGGGTGTGTTGGGAAGTTTTGGCTGAATCCTCCGTCCACGGGGTCTTCAGCTTCCACTTCCGAGAGAGCCACTCCCAGATTCTGAGGGAGGTTGGAGACACGGAGTCCGAGTGGAGGACAACGTTCTCCTCTACTTTTGTCGATGTGGCTGCACAGCTGTGGTCTCAAGGTCTCTGGGACCTATCGCAGTGGCACCTAGGACATGCTGGAGAGACTATGTCATTGGCCTAGGAACACCTCGGGGTCCCCCCCGAAGAGCTGGAGGAGGTGTGTGTGGACAGGGAAGTCTGGGCATCCCTACTCAGACTGCTGCCTCCGTGATCCAACCTCTGATAAGTGGAAGATGGATGATGGATGGGTGTTTTTATTTTTGCTTGATTTGTAACATGTATTGTTTTTCATGCCTCTTGAATATTATTTTTGTTGTATCATACAAAACTACAGTATTCTGTAGTGTTTAAAGCTCTATATAAATAAAAATGGCTTGGATTAGCTATATTTACACATACATATACACACTTTACATAAAATGTTCATTTTAATGCAAACAATTAAACAGTTAAATTTTGTCTTAAACTAACAAACAAAATGAAACAAAACCTTTGTTTAAGATAAAATCAACTTATTGTTTTTTGTTGTTGTTGTGGACTTGTAATTTTGAAAAAAGCCATTTCCTCACATTGTGTTTGAACAAGTCATAAGATGAAAATGGGAGCAAACTGTGATGCACAATCGCACTGATGTGATGCTCTGAATAGAGAAACAGCTGGACTAAATGCAGTCGGAGTAAAATTGTTGAGTTTCCTGTGGCTGCTTCTTTTGTCACTCTGCTTGGAGTCAATTTAAATGGACAAAACCCACCAGAGGAAAAGAAACTAGAAAATGCAAAATCCTATAAGTTAGAAAAATTTCAATCTTACAGAGTTTTTGCCAACTAAGGAGACTCTTTTTCATTTACATTTAAATGTGTGGATAAAAACAAAATTTCTCTTACAAAAAATTATTAAAGCCACTATTGAAGTTTCTCGATCTATTTTAACTCAAAGACTTGGCTTGCTGTATTATACATGAATTAAAAGTTGGGAATTTCTAAAAGGGAAATCGACTTTGTTTCTAATGTTAATATTAAAATTCCTACTAAATTAAATTAAATTTATTTGATTAAGTCATTTTAGAAAAACTAATTGCTTTGTTGTTGTTCTGATTTCTTCAGTCTTAAATTATTCCAACAACATCTGGTTTTAACATTACTTTCAAAGCATTGATAGCCCAGCATGTCACTCCTCCTGCTCTGGGATATATTCTTTTTCTCCTTCAATGCCATTAAATAATGTGAAAAAAAAAAATAATAAAAACCTAAAAAACCTGAGTTAGTACAACAAATTCAACTGTGAGGTTCTTTGATGTGGCAGACGCCATGCTGCCACTGTTCGTCTCTTTTCTTTTGTCTATCATACAGTAGCAAGAGCCAATGGGCACACACTAATAAATCACAAGTTTCCCGGCAAAAGTAAGATGATATGTTTTTACATCGAATTCGATCTTTTTTGTAAGTCCAACTTTGCTTTAGGGTGACAAATCCATTTTAACAACACAGAGAAATATGAAACCCACAGATGATTTTAAAATGTCCCATTACTTATAAATGCCCCACAGAGACTAACAGGGATAAAGTCACAGATTATTGTTTTTTTCCTCAACAAATCACAGAACTCAGTGACCTTTCATTGAAGGACAAAAACAGGCAGGAACGTCTGCATGTTGCATAAGAGATTACAGAGAATAGTAATTTTCAGTACAATGACATATTGTGCAAAAATGTTAATTTCATGTTTCACATAAACAGAAAATTTGGGTAGAAAAAAAACAATTGTCTGTTCTCATCAGGGCTTTTAGTTGAATGTCACACAATGTCACAATAATAATTATAATGAACAGTTTTCTTTTTTTTTTTTAATTTCACACTGTTACCACCTTAAACTTTTAATGCAGAAAGAATGAAATCCTCAGTCAAGTTTTTTTCTTTTCTCTAAATGTTTTTTTTTTAATCTTTAGGCACGAAAACCACTTTTTTTTTTTACATTTCTTGGTTTTCAGATGGAAAAAGTACATTTTGACTATGAACATACGTACATTTGACAAACACATGCAGATTATCATTATGACATTATCTTATAATATTATAAGAACACACTCCAGCTGAATGGTGGCACAGATGGTAGCACTGTTACCTTTCAGCAAAAATGTCCAAGGTTTAAAACCTACTTGGATATTTCTCAAGTTTTTTGGTCTCCCCACACACGTGTAGATTTTCTCTCTATTTACCACAGACTGAGGTAAATCAAGATAAACTCTAGATTGGCCCTAGGTAGGAATAGTTGTATGTCTCTGTGTGGCCCTGTGATACACTTGTAACCTGTCCAGGTCTAACTGACTTTTAATTAACTTACCTGGTTAAATATCTGTTATAATATCAACAACATTAACATTAATATTATTACTATGACTACTATTATAGAGACTGCAACTTACTATCTAATTTCTCTTCAAGGATTAATAAAGTATGGTTGAATTGAATATCATGGTGGCATCAAAAGTACAAATTAAAGCTTGAAAAAATAGAAATAGTCTGGAATTTTTCATCAGTTCCATAAACACATTCAGTTTTTGTGATTTTTGTTTTTATTATCTGTTGGCATTCTTATGTACAGCAGTTTAGCCAAACACATTTGTTTTTAAGGAGCTGATTGATTGATTGATTGATTGATTGATTGATTGATTGATTGATTGATTGATTGATTGATTGATTGATTGAAACTGAAACTTCTGGCTTTGTACAATTAAACTGAGGAAAAATAAAAACCATAAGACAAACATATTGTCTGACAGGCCAAGTCAAAAAATCCCATCACAATTCTTACACTAGATAGAACATCTGTTTTATAGACATCTAAGGTAAAGCTCATTTTTATGCTGATAAAGTTCACTGACCCCAATCTTTCACTGCTCCTTAAACAATTCTCTCTTGAGCTGCCAGAACCATTAGAATAAAAAACATCAAGCTTCCAAGATTCTTTTTTTTTTTTTTTTGTAGAGTGCAGCTGCAAAAGGTGAATCAATAGCACAAGTCTCACTATCTTGCCAACATATCTGTCTTTGGGGAGTCTTTCTCTCACATTCATACAGCTTGAGTGTTGCTACAGCAATAACTGAGAAATCCTGACTCTAGTTTTCTTTTGGTTTCAGATACATTTTTATGGATCACTTTAGATCATCTTGAGAAACATTCTTTGTTGTGCCACCTGAACTCTTCCCTGCTGCAAAATAGATCATGACTGCAAAGTGATAATTTTTCTGCACAACAATCAATCTTCCAGATGAATAAGAATCAAGGATAAACTGAGAACACCATTCAGTGAAGCCATGAGGCTGCAATGAACTTAATAAATAAAACATGGCGGGCCAACGGCTCAATGGTAGCTCTGAATAAAACAAGAGCATATTATGTAAATTGAAAATATAGACATTTAAGCATTCTTGTCAGAAATCTAGAAAACCTGTGTTTTTAAAGATTCTATACAGCTTGAAAGAATTAGATTTTAAAACATGTATTCCTTCTTGATGATGCAAATGGAAACGGAGAGGACATCCACTCAGCTGAGTCATGAAATGGTGAAAAGCTGCTAGTTCCAGCGGGTTTGTTACAGAGACCAACATTTTCAATACTTTTTTAATTGTCTGGAGTCACTGAATGTCTACGTTAGACAAATAGAGGGATTTTGCACCCCACCTGAAGATTTTCAAAAAAACTCAAAATAGGTAAATGATATAAATTGTAAAAAATGTTCTAATTCTAAAAAAATGAGATTATTTGGTACCAGAGATGAGTAAAGTGCTGTAAGCTGTGTGGGAAAGTTAGATGTGAACAAAGTTAAATGTGTCTTTCATTTAAAGAAGAAGGAAGAACACAACAACACTGGGACAGAATTCATGTTTATTCTCAGTGGTATCACTTCTGTGAGGGTGCAAATTCACATAAACTGGGGGATTGTGGGAAGGTTTAGTTACATGAGAACTCAATCCATGCAATTAAAAAGAAATGAGTAAATAAAATCAATGAGGATTGCTTACATTGTGGTGTCGAAAGACTCAGCAGAGGTCACCACAGTCCTACATCTTAATTAGCACAAATAATTTGTTGACAGACACAAGAAAACACTCTCAGCAGGGGGATACAACAAAACGATCAAATGGCTTCAATATATTGTGTTTTCAAATCATAAAATTTCACATTTTAACAAATTCAAGAATGAGTTCAGTTGCATTAAGATATAGTTCTCAGATAAATCAATTTTTCTAATAGAGTCCACTCACTCACGGGAAGTAGGTGCCAGACAGAACATTCAGCCATATTCAGATAAATCAATCCACCAGCTGGGTTTGAGGTCAGATATGGTGCGGTTATGTTGCAGTCTTGGTTTTCTGAGTAAAGATACTATCTCTCTGTTCTGTTACATACTACATATGTACAGGGAGATACAGTACCTCTATCTGTCACCATGTGTGGATATTACTTTTAAAACACTGGCTTCCTCAGTATTTCCCCCTATAGAACAATCAGTGATGACTTGATCAAAACTCTGAGTAATTAGAAGCTGGAAGGGATCTTTTTCTGAGAACCAAGTTACAATATAAAGATATGTTCACTGTCATCTGAAGACTATCTTGCCACTACATTACATATTCTATTTTTATTGGGGGATAACTCTTTTGAAAACCCATAAGGAGAGAGTGCAGTCCACAAGTTTGATATGGCAACTAAAGTTCACAGATGTAAAACCAATCGACCAGAATCCAACCACCTGCAGAGGTGGTATCTGCCTGACCACTAGGGCACACCCAGGAACAGTTGTACTGAACCACTTCAGCAGTCCAGTAGGGAAAGTAATTTCACAAAAGCCTGTCCAAATGAAACGGGAAATGCTGACCAGCCCCATAAAGACACAGCAGGGTCTGAGCCGCAACAGAGAGGAGCGCGACTACAAGACAAGACAGATCAAACCATCACTGATTGCACACCCACACAGGTGCCTGATGGGTAAATGATTAGGGCTTGAGTAAGGAAGCTGGTATATATAATAAAAAAGTCACACACAATGAAAGGGAGGGGGTCATTCCCTGTGGAATATGTAATGGAGCAAAGAGATACACACAGTGTAATCTTAACCCTTTGGAGTAATTGTGAGTATATTGATTTATTTTTTCAATAACTCAGCTTGTCTTAACACAAACTTATGAAATACTAACACAAGCCAGGTGGTTGCTGCATGCAACTGTAGTAAGACAACCGATAAAGTCTTTGCATGCCAACTATCTTTCGCCCGTTAGCACCCGTTCTGGTTTGCAACATGAACGTTCAACAAACCCACTGTGCTCAGTAACATTTGTGAAGGCTTGGGTAATAGTTTTATCATACAGCTGGTTATTATCCCCCATTCATTTTGGCGGCATGCATTTTAAATTATGATGTTACACTGATATCATTTGCCTGTCAAAAGTGGTGTTGATCATGGTGTGAGCCTGAAAAACTGTGTTAGCGTTTGACTAACAGTATGAGCTTTTTCTCTGTGTCTCTCCGAGGGCATTTTAACAAGGTGCTGACAAGAAAAATGATAATGATGTGTCTGTCATGAAGCAGTACTAGGTAAATTTGTCATGATGGCAGATGAATGATTGCCTGGTATCATCCAATGGCTGCACCATGTATTTTTTCCCTGAATATTTTATCACTCATCTCCTTCAGTCCCTCTCTCTCTCTCTTTCTGTCTCTCTCTCTCTCTCTCTCTCTCTCTCTCTCTCTCTCACACATACACACAGACATGCACGCAAAGTCTGGGTAGCTAAAACCACACAACACCAGTTCAAGCAGGTAAATTACAGCCCTCCCAGGTTTTTTTGTCATTGTTCATTGTCAGTTTGTCTTTTCTTCAGCCTGGAAGGTATAAAGTCATTACAGTAACCTTTTCATAAATACTGCACTGTGACTGTAACTTTATGGCATGACTACTGTAATCAATCTTCTTTTTAAGCACAGTTTTATATAGGCTGCATTAAAGGTCATTATTGCCTAAATGTTTCACAGATTTCAGTAATATGCACAGCAGAGGCAAACTTGATTTATGAAAAGAAAGTAATTGTGAAAAAACCCCAGCGTGATACTAAGAACTTAATATTTGTTTGTTCTTATTTTTAACTAAAGAATGGCTGTTAAAGAGGCCCTTCTATTAAAAACGTTTTTTCTGAGGTTTCTGTTGAATATTTTACCTTCATAGTGGGTGTGAAAACAGGTCAATAACTTCTCTTTCAGTTTTAATCTCTCAAACTACGCAGGTGGCGATAAAACCCGAGTTCTCCCAAGTTCGAACGGCCTGTATCTGTTTCGTCACTCCTTTGTTCTTTAGTATTTGGCTCCCGCAGTTGAAACCACGCCTAGCATGCTCCTAGCTAAAAGCTGTAGCATAATGTAGCAAACAGGAAGACACAACGTCTGACGTTGCCATATGCAGCGGGGCAGGAAACAGTATACCTTGCTCTGATAGGCTATTAGGCTGTTAGCCAATCTGAGTCTAGCAAATTCGAACAATGAATATGAACGAGCTGAAGCAGCCTGACGGAAGGAGCCGGAACCACCTGAATTTTAATGCAGACAGATTGAAAGGTCTGTTAATAAGTCTTGAGGTAGGTTCCTGCAGTGTTTCCTGATGTTTTTTAGATATAAAATGTTTCATATTACAGGTTAATACTTAAGAAATAACCACAAAGTCCTGAAATTTGTATGAAATGGCCTCTTTAAGTAAACAGACCGCCAATCAAATTGTTGATTTGTTTAATGTCATACTCAATCTAAACTCGGTTATAGTAATGTTAGAATATATGTAAAACGTACTGCATTAAAAGGTAATTATTTATCTAAAAGCAGAAGTGTATCAGAGTGATACTTAGTAGACGAGTAGGAGAATGCAGCCGGTAGGATATTACTTTACCTCACCTTCTGTTTTCATGTAAAACATAAAACACTTAAAGGTCCACAGTAAAGCTGGAGTTTGTATTCTTTGTTCATTGTCAAATGAAAAACACATTTGTGAAACAAAGTTAACTCTGAGCACGAGGACCCTCATAGTTTGTAGATATAACAATCTATGCAAGCTAATAAAAACAACAACAAAAAATCTGTTTTATGCTAATAGAAACACAGTTATGAATATTATATCGCTCTCCTTCAAGTAGATTATTCTAAACATTACAAAGCACATTTAAAAAAAAAGACACTACACTAGAATGTTAACAACAACAACAAATGCTCTTGTTGTGTTTAATTTCATCCTTGAGTGGTATTTAATATTTTCTGTAGGATATTAGAATCCAAAATTCCTATAGGATACATATTTAAATTGAAATGTTCTCGCAGACATTAAAATGTAAAATAGAAAACAAGAATACAAAGAGAAATAGTACAAGGAGACTGAATTAGTTCATGTTGACAAAAACACAGAAGTCCATTACAGATATACATTCACTTAAATATGCATTTAGTTACGCTCAGATGAAATAAAACATTTTAGACCTGCAGTTTGAGAAATAAAAATGGTTGTATGATTGTAAGGTTATTTTCCTTAGTACAGTTTTAGTAGGCAATAACTTTAAGATGTGAAAACTAATGCAAATGATCTTATTTTATTTACAAAATAAGATTTTAAATCAGACACTTGTTGCAATACAAATTTTATATGCAAAAGGGCCATTATATATAATTATATATTAATTATATATAAATTCAGAAAACGAATGGCACTGGCACTTAATGGTTCACAAAACTAAAACCCAAAACAAAGACACAGGGAAACCAGGTACATTTATCACTGAAAACAGAGATAAAACACATAACTCACACCTTAGAATCATAGCAGAAAGTGGATTAAAGTTCAATATAGAACATTTGACACGCTCCAAGTTTATTATAAAATAAATTAAAAGTAAATGAAAAACTACCAATTACTACAATCCAGCAGCACAGTCCAGAAAATATTTTAAAATGAATTTCTTTACAGAAAAGACACTTTAAATATGATCTGTTATTTGATTGTAAACATACATTTTTAGGTTTGACCTTTTATGGACACACAATTCAAAGGACACAATTTGTTCTTATTCTTCTGGACAGAAAAGCCATGTCTATTTTACATTAAAGATACCACACACTGCCGGTTTGTAAAGAACAGGCCTAAAATAGTTTGTGCTAATGACATTAACGATTTTGTAAACAGGTGAGCATGGGTCTGAGACCAGCTCACCTTTATGTGATTAAACTGCAAACATGCACTTTTCCACTGTGACATTTCAGAATGTACACAATTAAAAAAAGAAATCTTACTTGCATTTATTCCAGTTACATTTGTTTCCATTGTTCTCCCCCTGATGTTTAATCATAAAGTCCTGTTCTCAGTCGGTGCTGTACTCAGTTTAAAATGTTTCTATTTAATTTGATATATCTCTTTGAGTTATGTTTGAATGTCTTAATTTACTGTCTTGCCAAGGTCATTTATTATATTTTCATTAATAAAGCATTTTAGTTTCCATATCTATCGATCGATCATGGATGGATGGATGGATTTATTGTAATAATACTACAAAAAATAGAAATAGATCAAAAAGCTTGATGTGTTTTCTATATTTTTTGTGCAATTTCAAATCCTAAACTAGGCTTTTCCTGCAGTTTTACTAATCGTTCTTATCAATAGTGACATTTCAGGACAAGCAAAATCATTTGGGAAATGCCGTTTGGGGTCTTAACAAATTACAAGCTCTGTCCCTCATGGAGTTTTCTCCATTATTTGGTGATTTTAGAGATGACAGTGACAGACTGTGTACAAGCTCAATCCATACATTTTGATAATGCAAAGATATGCCTCAGTGGTAAGAAGTGACCTGTGATACATTTAGAATTTGTTTCCTAAAAGGGAAATCCATATTTCTTTGGAGCTGCATGGTAAGCAAATCGAACTTCCTTAGCAACAAATAATGAATGCAAAATGTCAGCTGACATCAAACTGGTTTTTAATGGTGAAAATAAACATTCCTTTTACCCGACGGCAATCTAAACACATTTTTAAAGAGAATAAGTATCTGAAAAAAGTCAAAAATCAAAATATTTGTATTTTTTTACATTTCAAGGGTGTGACAAAGATCTTTATTCTAAAGCAACAACAGCTTTTCCCATTACTGTCAGACACATCATCCCTTTGCTGCAGTAGATTTGCTTCTTCAACACAAAACAAGACACTAACTTTTTAACACATGTCATAAAGCTGTGAGACATCTCATTCAGTGCACAAGGACCTGTGTTGATCTGAGACTTCAGACATGTCATTGGAGAGAACAAACGCTAAGTCATCTGATGGTTTCTCAAACGACAAGCCTGTCACAAAACAGTCAAAAGCTTAGAAGTGCAGTTCACTTGACACCCAGTCTTCAGGGATGCTTCTCAAAGACATTGCCCCATTAAAGAAAAAAATAGTAGAGTGTGTGGGAGAATGAGATTGGGGTACATAACAAATAAAGCACTGGCCTACAAAAGATCCAGAGGGAGCGCTCTGTGTGCATCCTTGGTATCCATTTAACAGGAGAGCTTATAGCAGCCAGCTACTTACAGCCGAACTGAAGTGCTATATTACTCACCAAGCTCAGCTGGAAATGCTATAGAAAATGTGTTTGCCTAGGATCTGCTCTCCTTTATCAATCCAAAACAGCAGGGACTGCAGCTTTAAGCACTATGCCAGGGTTCCAGCAACAGCAAACAACATTTCAGACAGGAAAAAAAAGGGAAATGGCTGCACAAATAAGATTTCAGTTTTGTCTGTGTAAATCCTTTAAAGCTGAATCTAACACAGCACATCTCCCTGATTCCCACCAATGCAACACAGACAATTGGAAAACAAAACTAAACTAAACATGACTGTGGAAGAAAACAGCTCAGGTCTGAGAACAAAGGGACAGTCAAACTTGAAAATGAAAAAAAAAAAGATTGAAGGGCTCTTAATTTTTAATCTTACCTATGAAAAGGTTCCATTCTGCATCCAGGTCTGCCTGATTTGCTAGACAGCCTCTCATAACGTTATGACAGTAGTTGTGGCAGGGTTTGAGTCCAGGCATGCCACGGCAGTATGGACAGTACAGCATCTTGGTCAAGGCTTTGACACACGCTGGAACCACGTTCACCTACAAAACAAACACAAGTTCTTCAGTAATGTCAAGCCTTATTAAACTAAGCTACTGTTTCAGGATACTGTGTTTGATTCATCAGGAGAAGGCAAGTATTATTACACAAGACATGTGACATCTGAAACATTAATAAGTAGGGGAGTTAGACACATTTCAGTTGTTGACAAACATCCTCAAACTGCTTCACTAGATATTCCAAAGCTTGAAATGTGACAACCCACAAGATAAACTGTAGGACAGTACAAGGATTACAAGTTTGTCCTCTCAATTCTTCATGAAAGCTGCGCCTTTTGTTGTTGGTCCATGTCACTGCAACTGCTTTAGTGAAAGTGACAGGATTCTCACATCTGCTTCCTGTCAGAGGCGGAGATGCAGAACAGAGAGTACGTCTGATAATTGGCCTGTCAGGCTCTGTATTCATGCTTGAGTTTAGATATTGTCCAACACACTCTAGAGAGTGTGTGTACATCAGTAAGTGTAGGAAATAATAATGATCAGTCAGTGAAGCACAGTACAAATATCTTCAATAGATCGACAGATTTGAATGCAACAGAGAAGACGATCACAAATTGACGACATTATTTTTAGGGAAATTGAAAATTTGTGCTGTGTTGTAATGTTTATCTAACACTAGCAACGTGTCAAGGTGTACCAAACATTTCACCTGTTCCCTACTACAATATGCACAGGACCGCTGAAACAGTCAACAGGATGATGAGGAAAAAGATTTGGTTGCAAGTTAGAATTGTTGATCTGGCTTCACTGTACAGACTCAATAACATCTGATTCAACAGTCTTATAACTAAAGACAATATACAGCAAACATCAAGTAAACATTTTCTGGGATAAATCATTTGTTTCATGAACCTATCTACAGCTTTCTCCTTTTTCTCACCCACCTCTTTCTCTCTTTAGAATCTAATAATAAGAGAATTAATGCCACCGCTTGCTCTTAGTCAGTATTGGATTGATCTCCCTGTCAGATGTTTGCAACCTGATTCTACTATGGCAAGAAATCATGCAGTCTGGCATCTATTAGATCTTTTATTGTACAGTGTGACACAGGTATTGAGTTTGCACAGCATGGTAAGCACCAATCCTTTGAAACAACTAAAAATGACACAGTGTGATCTGGCCTTAAGGCTTACGACACCCTGCTTCTTTACGTACAATTCACATCAAAAATATATTGGGATGATCTTCTCCTCAGTGTGAAAGCTTAAAACATATTGGTGTAAAAAGTCTGGGGAAGGAGTGAAACTGAGCAATAATAAATAAATGATCAGTTGAGTCAAAGTAAATAAAATAAATAGAAACAGCTCAAATTATATTGATATTAATACAGGACTGACTGAAAAATAAAGAGAACCCCAACAACATTATTGTGTTTGTGCAGCTCTATAACATCTTATTTTTCTATTTAATCTATTTGTAACAAATATGTATTTTTCAATTTAGTTATGCTTGCATGGTAGAAAAAAAGAGATTAAAAAGCGTGGGATGGGTGTGTGCTATTAATTTATTAGCTTCCATTGATATTTGGCATTGAAAAACAATATTAAATCAGGCATCTTTAACATTTGCAGTCTGTTGCTGACATCATGCAGCTTCTTGTAAGAAAGCCATTAAACTATCTTGTTGGCTGCTGATTCCATCTCTGCATGTCATCTGCTAGTTTTTGTTCTTTTAAATTGTTCATATCTCTATAGGAGTGGAGTTAACATATGGGATCATTCTGATAACAAGTTTTCTTTTTTAAAGACATTTTATAGGGTGCTAGCTTATTACCCATTTGTGAATTGGGTTTCAGAGGTTGCAAAATATTAAAGATACTATTTTTTAATGGTTTTATTACAACAGGTTTGTGTTAGAAAATGCTGTTAGAAATAATAATAATAAAAAAAGCATGATCCACATCTATCATTTAACTCAATTTAGTCGTGGGATGCAATTAAAAAGGAGTATGGGGTTTTGGGAACCTTTCTAAGAGTTACTTGTTCCCTGTTCAAGTGCAGTGAGAGTTCGCATTAACAGTAATAAGTCAGACTCTTTCTTGCTAGAGCTGCTCCTGGTCACTGATTCTGTTCATATTTTTTTGCACAGACAAGGGACACAGTCTCAAGTTCTGGGGGCATCAGATTTCATCTCTGCTTTCTGCAGATAATGTTGTGTTTTTGGCCTCACTGAGCCAGGATGTCCAACAGGCACTGGAATGGTCTGCAGAAGGAAATGCAGCTCAGGGTGAAGTAGCTGGGAAGAAGAATCTCAGTACTTCCAAGTCTGAAGTCATGGCTCTCAAACAGAAAAGGCTGGACTGCCAACTCCTGGTTGGGGACGTGCGACTGCCTCAGGTAGTTAAGTTGAAGTATCTCAGGGTGTTGTTTACAAGTGAGGGCGGGATGGGACAGCCTTCACAGTGATGCGGTAGCTGTCGTGGTGAAGGGAGAGCTGAGGTAAAAATTAAAGCTATCTGATGAAATCTTAATTGGTATAGTTATTTATCATTTATAAATTAATAAAAAAAATCATAGTAAATCAGTTACTTTAATGTTAATGTATGTATTGTACCTGTTTGCATCATATGTGTCCTCTCCTGGCTGCTTATTGTCTCTTTATATTTAATGTGATATATACTGCCAGTCAACACCGATAGTGTTAACTATAATTTCATTTACACACTGTTTGAATAGAATTTCATGTTTTCTACTTTCTGATTCACAGACTGTAGACTCAAGAAGAGAAGGAATAAAGAGAACAAACAGAAAGAGGACAGGTTGTGGAGAAAGCCAAAATCACTGCCAAACATGTAGAATAAAACAAACACCAAGAAAAACGGGAAGACAGACACAGATTAAACAGATGGAGAAAAAAACTGAATAGGACACTCACAGACAACCAGAAGGAACAGGCAGGTGCTGTCGCCACATTTGGACAATAAAATAGAACCAACTACATGCCAATCAGCATGTTTGCTTCCGGGAAAATAAGTTCTCAAATATTTTTCACTTTCAAATACACATCAGGTTTTTTTTTTTACAATTATTAATATTATTGCTTAAGAAAATTATAAAAGCACTTAACTACTAAATTATTCATTCAAAGATGTTGAAGATCAATCTCAGATGACAATCCACTTATTTTTAAATTTCCATCTGTGCCTTTATTGTTTGCTATTCAAGAAATATTGCACACATAAATCAACAATGTTTGTCTGCTACTATTCACCAATCCACATAAGGTGAAACAGGGACCAGACAGTTTTAAGATTACACTTCCACCACCCTCCTTACACATCTCCAGCAATCTCTCTCTCCCTGTCCAACACCAATGATTCAACTTCTGCAGGTTGAAAATAACATTTTCCCATCAAGCTGCTTGAATCATTTGATTTCACTGGATAATTTTCACTATCTGACTTAGTCCTGACCTCCGTGCCTCAGAATAAATTCTGTGCCAGAATACTGCTTGTCAACCTCGGCTCTTCCTTTGATTGCATCATTCCAGCTTTGCTGTAGAACAAGCTATACAACATGGATGTTTTGGCTCAGACTTGCAGAAGGATTACAGATTTCCAAACAAACAAGGAGCAGGAGGTGAGACAGGAAAATAAGTTTGGACCTGACAACTACCTGTTCTGAAATCCCCCAAGGTGGTGTTCTCTCTCCACTGCTCTTTTCCAAGTCTGTAAAAATCCTGAAATTTGAAATGAAATGAAATGAAATAAAATGAAATTACCCTTATTTGACTTATTAGATTATTCTGACTTCAGGAGGGAGATTGAATATCTGACACAGTGGTGCAGTTACAACAACCTGCAGCTAAATGCTTTAAAAACAGTTACATTGGTGATGAAATAAGAAGAACCCACCTCCAACCAAGCCCATCACTCTGTAACTCCACAGTTGGTTCACTACCCGGACACTTTCCTTATACACAGGACCTCAAGTAGGAGCTAAAGATCACCTCCATCACATCAAAGGCACCACACAGATTATACTTCAGTGGCTGAAAATGTTCAACGTGCCAAAAATAATCATGTCGAACTCCTACTCAGCTGTCACTGAGTCCCTCCTCACCTGCTACATAACTACTATAACCACACGCTGCAACCACTGCTAAGGATACAGGCAGATGACAGTGTACAATTTGCAAAGCGTCCTCCTTCAAGGACTGTACACCTGCAAATCCAAAAGAGGGACAGTAAGGATCATGGCCTACTCCTCCAAGTCCGGCTTTAATCTGCTTGAACAGCTCCACTCGGAAAAGAGACTGAAAAGAAGATAGTGAAAACCAAAACTTCACAAAACAAAGCAAGCTTCTGTTTCACTGCAGCTGTAGGCTCTCCTATACACAACCCCTGCACCCACCCCCAACACCCTATGGAAGACACACATACTCACCCAATCTATGCAACCTTTATCTGTCAGGGTTTTTCTTATACAGTATCTATCTTACACTTTTGTCTTGAGTTCGGTGATTTTTGGACATTTTTCTTTCTTTTTTTTTTTTTTTTGATGCCCGAAAAAACACATCTCATACAGCTTTGTGGGACTTTTAAGAATTAAAATTAAAATGGAGCCTTCAAACACAATTATCTCACAGGGTTTTGTTTCATTATTGCAGTTAGTGTGCCCAGCAGTAGTTTGTTACCCTGAAAGAAGGGTAATCTGATAATCTTGTTAGCACTTATTTACAGTTGAGCAGCTGCAATATTTCACAGCAGGCTAAAAAAAGCACTTGCAACCGAGGTGCCACAGATGCAGAGATTAAAACACTAATCTACTCATCTTATGCTTAAGTGGTATGATAACATGGAGGGTGTGTTGCGTATGAGTTGATGTTTCTGCAGTGATTGTGCAAGTCCCAAGATCCTCTACATAGAAGATGCATTTTAAAATACTCACTTAGAAGAGAAAGTCAAATTTCCACTTCAATTTAGGAATCACAACGGGAAAATGTTCAGTGATGTAACATGTTTTGTATTTATGATGAATGCAGAGCAGCTAAGAGTACCAGCAATGGGAAAGAACATTTAATTATAAATGTGTTTAAAATATTCTCAATACAACATCACCTCTTAGATTTTTACTTTTTCTACAGTGACACTACATCAGAGGATTAAAATATATATACTGTATCTTTTTATGCATAGAAAAATAAACAGCATCCACAGGATTCTGCTTGCAGCTATAAAAAAACATCCAAATTACTGACATATCAAATTACAGAAGAAAAAAAAATTCTTAACTTGGCCCATTTTTTGTTTTGGTTTTTGTCCTTTTATACCATTTACAATTTTCTCCCAGCTATTATTGTTTTCTACACATCATTAAAGCTATTGGCATCAAAATTAGAATAAAGCGAGGCAGAAAAAGAGCTTCAATGATCTCATTGCTTGGGTAAAAGTGGGCATGAGTTAAAAAAGACTGCTGTGTCATCTTTACTCATAATCTCCACTCTGATAAGTTTAAAATAAAATCTATGTGTGGATGTGAGGTGCAAATGTAGGAAATCTCAGTTTTTAAGAACATATAGTAGATGTAGCCTCATGTTGTCAACAGTGCTTCCACTGCAGTCTGATGCTTCATTCAAGTAACTTAAAGACATTCTGCTTTCTTTAGATGGATTACTTAAAGGGCACCAAAATAAACTTATTTGAATTTATCATTAGGTACCCCCAAAATATTTGTAAATAAAGACACAAGACTTGTGTTTTAATGACAGATAACACCAGAAGACAGTCTTGGAAGATGTCACCTTGTCTCTTTGATAAGGTGTTGCCATGCACATATGGCATGAACTCCCTTTAGGCATAACAGAATGGGAAGAGCATCAAGAATGGAAATTGCTTTGTGCCACCAAGTAATGAAGTTGTGAGAAATGACAATGACTTTACAAGCTACCAAGGCCAATCAAGGGGAACACTGGTGGGACAGAGAATCCGTCATTAAAGAATCGCCTCCATAGTTCTGTCATAATTATTGTGACAGGTTGCATTGCTTTGCACTGATTGGACAAGGATGTAAGACTTCATTGCTACCCCAGCGTCTGCACTCAATTCCATAGCCATTAGTGTCAATGGTAAAATGAGTGATCTGTTACTGTGCAAATCAAACTACCATCTGGTTCCAAAAGAAACATGTGTCTGGTTTCACAAATCCCAAAGTAAAATTTCACTGGAAGTCTTCAAAGGGTTGCAAACAAGATAACGGGAGTGATAATTATATCAGCTCCTTAATCTGGTGGAAATGCAAATTTTACATTTACTTATCAGTAAAATGGGTGGTGCATTGTCACTATTAAATGTAATCATCCCCTTTGATCAAATGCAGCTTTCATTAAATAAAATGTGAATATTTTCATAGCTACATGTAAACATGTAAATGTTCCAAAGTTTTCACTGCTGCCTTGATTTTATTACAAGGGCTTTGGTTTTTATACTTTTGAAAAATTTGAAAACAAAGAAAAGAATAATATTTCTTTGGGTTGGAGAAAATGTTTTGGTTGTTTTTCAGATTAAACTTTCTATAACTATAGCTCAAATATGCAGTTATTTATTTTCTTGCAATAGAAACAGCTACACTTACTGTATCTCCAGTGTAAAATATATTTAAAATACTCAAAACCAAAACTGTCTAGTTACGAAACATTCACTGAAATATAAACCTGTTAACAAAAGTATCTGATAAAAGCTGCCTTGTTTTGTTTAGCCTCGCTGTAATTTCCAGAGAGATATTGAGTTTGTTTAAGCATGAAGGGGATCTGACCTCAAAGTAATCTTAGTTGTCTAAACTCCGATACGTCTTTGTTAGAAGCGTGCTGAAGCAGAAAAAATTCAGATGGGTGTCTGTGAAAGGTGCTAACAGATGCTACACTGTTGTTCTGCCAAACCGAAAGCTGAGAAAGGTGAGAGGTGTGATGAGTTGGTTTATCTGTTTGCAAGTGTAAATTTTATAAAACCTGCCAAAGAAAAATGAATAACTCACTGTATTCTGGTGTAGTTTAAGATTATTCAGAAAAAAAACACAAATATTGCCCCAGAATTTCATCTAAAGTGAAATTTGGAAACTTGCAGAGTTTTTTTTCACTAAAGTGAAACAAAATTTTTAGCATTTTCTGTTGATACATTGTTTCAAATATAGATCAAATCATTGTATTTACATCATTGTGGCAGGAAATTATAAACATCATTCTAAAATTGTCTGTTTCTTTGCAAGTGCTCACAAAACACACCACAGCAAAATGAACCAAATTGGAAGGTGTTGAGCATGTACCAGATCAGTTTTTGAGTGGATAAAAATAATGTGAAACTACAGTCTTTTTTTGTCCTCGCTCATTTTTTTAAACCACAGACCTCCTTAATTAAACACTATTTTAGAGATTGAAAATGTGAACAAATCGGTGAACATTTTGTCACACACAGGGCCTTTGCACTGACGCTGTTGTTACTTAAAATAAAACAGTCTGTAGCACTTTGTTTTTTCACTAATCACACTTCTTTCTACACACCCCGTCAAAAACTTTGGTGTGCCTCTTCTCAGCATTTTTAATGTACGATGGAGTCGAGATGATTCCTGAGAGGCCATACTAAAATCAGCGGCTGTCAAATCAATGAATGTCTGGGACTGACAGATTAATCCACATGTGAGCAGCTGTGTCACAGTGAAACAACACAGTGGTACTTGGCAGGCCCGTGTGACCCCCTCCTTGCCGGAGTGTCTGTCTGCTGAGGTGCAGGGATCGCCCGCTGCTCTACCCTGACATGCACCATGTTATGTAGTGTGTCTGGAGCACAAGTTGGGACTGTTTCTTTAATTTACCATGACAAGTGCAAACACGTTAAAAGCCAAGCACACTCATTTGTGATGATGTAGCGCGGTGCACCGAGAGCCAGTCATCATCTCTGGTGGGTACAAGACCTCCATACTCCGCATTGTTATCCATCTGCTGTGGTGTCTCCTGGATTAAAGCATAGCACTCACCCTCTGTCCATCTGACTCGAAAGGTCTGCAGCCCAGCCTGAATGTCAGCTGCAAACACCTCTCACGAGGCTGCCAAGAAAGCTCTGGACAAATGTCACAACACTGGTGCTGACAGCTTTCTCTAAGTGCTTGTTAAATAAAGATGTGGTGCCACACACTTTAAATCAAGGTGCAAAAAAGAAGTCATAAAAAGGAAATGGGTAGCTACAGTCAAATACTTTGACATATTTTCTCTAGTGGATAAGACAGATGAGTAGGAGGTACTTCCAAGTTAAAACTTAATAGATATTTTCTTCTATTTCTGACAGTTTCTAATTCTTTATTTTGTTCAAAATGTCCTCCCACTCTATATCTGGCTGATTGAATCTGTAACTTTGAGTTTTCAGTATGAAATGAAAGACAGAATATACTGTAGAGCGGGTTATACTGTACACTTTTTTTTAATATCCTTTCATTTCATTTTCTAAAATGCCAGACCACATACTGTCTTTCATTTTTTTTCAACATTTTGCAGTTCACCACAGATCAAAATCTTTTAATTAAAAAGGACATCTTTGGCGCAGCACATTTCCCGATGACGTGCCAACCTTTTTGAGCCAGTTGCCATCTGCCATCACAGCAATGTGGCTGAAGCCTTATCCTCAGCAAGCTGTGTGAGCTGTGAGCCAGAAGGAGGAAGGGAGACAGTCAGAAGAAAAAAAAAAAATGGACAGAACCAGAGAAAGAAGTTTGCCGAGTGCATCTGTATCACTGGGCCACAGCTATCAAACATAAAGTAGATCAGGCTCTTGTGTGCAATAGATGACTTAATTTGTTTTGAAAAAATCTGCTAACAATTGTTAGCTCATGATGTAGCTGAGAAACTACTTGTTACAGAGTTAGATATGAAGAATGACAGATTTTCATCTATTTGTGTCTAAAGCTTGGAGAGGAAACTTTTATTTATATAAATCTATATAATAGGGCACCTTTTTATTGTGATGTAATTGGAATCCCTGTTATTTCTGATGGCAAAGTCAGCTTCTAGAAAGTTATATCTTGTTTGAAATCAAGTCACTTTTAATAAGAGATGATAAATATCAAGTGATCGGCTAAAATAACAGACCAGTTTATTGGCTCTTCTGTAGAATCAACATTTAATGTGATGAAAGTGTTTAAATACCCCAGTAGTTCATGGAGGAAGTGTAGGCTATTCATTTTAAATTTAGTTTTAAAAGCCAGATAAAGATTTGAAGACCCTAATCTCTGTTGGCAGGGAGTTTCTAAAAATGGAGGCAACAGTAGAAAAAGCCTATAGTCTCCCTTTGTCACAAATTGACTCAGGAAGTTAGCAAAATGCTTTCTATGAATCTCAGTGGTTGGGAGAGAACATAACATGTCAATAGGTCTGTGATGTATTTAGGAGCAAAGCCATTTAAGGCTTTAAAGGTAGGAAGTACGGTTTTAAAATCAATACAGAATCTATCAGGAAGCCAGTGTAAAAAAGACCGGCATGGGAGGAAAATGTTTTTGTGCCTTTAGTCTCAGTAACCCAGTAGTAGAGCTGGCTGCAGCTTTTTGAACCAAATGTTTGCAGCCCTAACATATACCTGTATGTAGTGGAAATAAGTGGAAATACTCATTTCTTACTCAGACTATCACTCAAGTTGAGATTGTAACTGATCAGTATTCCTCCTGTCAGGACTCGTGTTTTATGTGATTTCTGTTTGTTTTATAGAATGTTACTGTTAGTTTTAGGGTTAGGGTTGTCTTTTAGGGTATTGGCTGTCTTTGAGTATATTCAGAGTTTTATTTGTCTGAATTTGATGTGGTGGTATGATTAGTATTGAGACTGCTGTTACTGGGACTAAAAAGTAAAGTAAATATTCAAAACGAGAGTAGAGAAAATATTAAATCACTAGTTTTAGGTTACCTGATGAAACATTTACCCTAATTTCCTTGCAGGTTAGAATTATTATTACAGTATGTGCTTTTGTGAAATTATTTGATTAACTGCCATAACAAAAACCAACAAGACCGTGAAAATACTATGGGCCCAACAAGGAAGAGCATGACTGAGAATAAAATTAACTACAAAAACTTAGACCCCAAACCCCCACACCATCGAGATTCCAGATACACCACAGCTTAATGGAGCCACTGAGGATTTTGATTAGTAAATGTGTAAATAAAGAACAAAGAGATGAAAACAGATAGTTAGCTGAGTGTAATTTCTTCATGTATCTGCAGGCACAACCTCCTGTATCAGTTATTACTGCAGTAAAGCAGATGAAATGTATGTATATATCTGCTGCTCTGCTTTTTATGTTGCCTGTCAGTTCAGTACAATAGTGTTTTCATTGCTGCTGTGAAGCACATGTTCAGGACACCAATACAGGCATCAAGGGACATTGGGGTCTATCAAAGCCCACCTGCTATTTTCTTTGATTTAAGCACACTGTGCTTCTCAAAGAGATGCATGTTGCAATTGTCAGTAGTCATACAAAAAAAATGTTTTTGAAAATGCCTCTCTAAAAAGCCCCGCTAAAACAAACAGAAGAGTTACTCAAAACAGTAAAATGACAGTAAATTGCAATAAGTGGAATGATGACAGCAGAAATGAAAAACTACTTTCCGAAAGTACATTTAGCATCTCATCGAGGTCGAGACTTTATCCATTTTGTATACATTCTTTTTTACTATTCAGGGTCACAGGGGTCTTTCTCCAGCAGTCACTGGGTGAGAGGCAGAGTTACACCCTCATCACAAACAACCATCCACACACAAACACACACAAGGCCAATTAACAGTCACAAATTAACCCAACATGCATTTAGGAATGTTTTTAGTCAGTTGGAGGAAACCAGAGGACGAGGTGAAAAACAAACACATATAGACACACATATAGAACATGCATGCAGAAAGTTCCAGACCAGGAGATGAACATAGGACCTTCTAGCTGTGAGGCAACAGCCCACAGTAGAGTTTGTCTCTAATCATGTTTAAAGTTCTTTGAATGCAGTGTGAGAGTTTCTTTTTCTGTTATTTCTGGAAACTAGCTGACAAGTTTTTTTGTGCGTGTTTCATGCAGCAGTTAATTAACCTGAGAGCCAAGTCTCTGCAGGTATATTCATTTGTTTTTAGGTAAAAAAAGTAAAGAACAAAACAAAACAAACAAACAACCCTAACAAAAATGTAACATAAAATAGGTGATATCATTTTCCTGTTATTCTAATCACAGACTGATTAATTTTAAAACAGCAAACAGATTAAATTGGACCTTTGCATGTGTTCCCATCAATTTAGGTTAATGTTTTGTTATCCTGCCAATTCTTTTGCTATCAGATCTTATAGCACTGAATGAGAAATGAAAAAAAGTATCACAGTGGTTTCATTAAAAAAAACAAAACAAACAAAAAGATCCATGGAAACCACATGGAACTGATAAAGATATCTCTCACATGTCAGCAAACTAATCTGTTGGCACAATAATCATAAGTAAATGTTGTGTGAAGATTAGAAACTGCCTTGAAGCCTAATTTGAAATTATCTAACAGTTCTTGGTTGGAAATGAATGTATAATGAGATCAATGCTGAACTGTGAGCCGTCAGGGAAAACAAATCCCCCCGTGCCAAATATCCCACTTGCTTCCATCATAACGACTAAACATGCACAAAGGACTAGGCTGGCTTCCCATGTGTATGCAGAGTGAGTGATAAGTGCTCTAAATCGTTCAAAAGGTCCAAATCCCTGCAATCTTCTCTGAGCAGGTCTTAATGTGGCTGGACTGTGTTTTAAGTACATCCAGGATAAAACTCTTAATGGTCATCATAAAGTGTAAGCCAGAGAGATTCTCCTCTTAATCCAGGATCGAGATTCAGGAAACTGTTCAGTGCAAGGCGAGTTAAATCCCATTTTATGGAGTGATATCTCCCATTTTCTAGCTTCTCTGCATGCAGAGCTGTCTGTTGACGGTAATTATGGCTCATCACTGTCAGTGCATCATCCTGTTCTAAAGTAAAGGGAAGAATTAAAGTGACGTGTTTAAAAGCACTTGTTTATGGAAAAGCTACATGTTGTCATTTTAAATGTTTTGGCTTGTAGAATAAAAATTTCAACCCAAATGATGAACTCAAATATTTGAGTTCAGACTTGCAGCTCGTTGAATTGCAGGAAGAAACATTTTAAGATGTGGCAAAGAAAATATGTTCTGCAATAGTAACTATAAAGTAGTATTTTATTTTCTAATAAAGTGAATGTGCATCTGTCTTGTTTACAGATAGAGTATATAAATGAATCCAGTACATAAAGTTATCGAAGATTCAAGTGTTGCTTACTGCTTGATTGTGTTTGAAGGGCATGCAAGAAGCTTTCTGTCAGTGAAAGCACAGAGGTTAGTTCTGAGGTCAAGGTGATTTGCCATGTCAACCAACTTTTCATGTCGACTCTGCTAGTTGTTCCACTGGTCTGACAGCCCACAGCAATACCACGCTGCTTCCTGGCAGCACTTCATAATTGATGAGGAAACACAGATTATGGGATTTGATCCAAAAAAAAAGAAGTGCCTTTTAGTCCTACTACAGATAGAGTAAAGCTGCTCCACTCAATATATTGTGATCATTTATTTGTAAAATGGTTACATTACTGAAGAATGAAAATAAAATGTGATCACTGGCAAGATGAAGAAAAAAGTTTAATTAAAAATAATGGTAAAAATAAATATTGAAGATTATTATTGTAAATAATTATCAAGCCAAATAATCCAAGTTTGATGGAATGAGGAGGAAATAGGAATATTTAAAGTTCTCCAGTTCAGATAGAACCACAAAATAACCCCATCATATCTTGGACTTCCCCAGACTTCTTTTAAGATTAAAGATTATTTTTAATTAAGTATTTTAGGTCATCTGTCAGACATTTACCTCAGCATGCATTATAAATTGTTATATATACATTATTTATAAAGGAATGTGAAGCAAATTAATCCTTATTACCACCACTTCATATGAAAAAAAAAACAATTCATACAGTACATTGTACCAGTAGCTGCAAAAAATAAATAAACACACGAATGAATGAATGAATGAATGAATGAATGAATGAATGAATGAATGAATGAATGAATGAATGAATGAATGAATGAATGAATGAATGAATGAATGAATGAAAGCCAAAAACTATATTTTGATTTTACAATAAACGGAAAAAAGTACTTTGCATTGATTGTAAAGGTGAAGATTTGACTGTAGCTTTTGCTCAAACAGTATTATTTTAAATGTGGGCATAGCTAAACTCCCATTGAATTTAATTATTCAGTTCAGTTCATAATGCATTCTGTTCTTAAATCTGTCTTCAGTTAGAGGAAGTTAACCCTCCAGCATAAAACTGACTGAAGTTCTTTATCATATTATGCACATCTCATTTACTTTTTCCCCTCTCACTCATCCTACTACAGTTTTTCTTGCTCTTCTTTTGTCTCCTTCCTTGATTCAAAATAAAAATAAAATATTCAAGCAGCAACCAAAGATGAATCTTATGGCTAAAATCTGAACAGAGTTCTTAAACTCAATGTTTGAACTCATGAAAAACTATAATGTTAGTACAAAAGCAAATGGTTGAGTCAGGAAAATAGAATACTGCTAAACAAAACTGTCTTTGACATACTGTATATGCAACTAAAACAAGCTATGATATGTTCACACACAAATACCCTTTAAATCTTACATTTATTAAAATAAGTTTGTTAAATCACTACATTTTACACATTTACTCAATGTTGTAGTTTCCTACTGAGCCACATTCTTTATTGTAATTTAAAATGAAAGTATAACATTGGAGTTTTAGCTGTTATCATGCGGCAGTACGCCTCAGCAGTTCGTTCCAAGGGACTGAATACAGCTGCAAACTGTTGCTGTTACATAATGTTCTAGTTTAAACATTCATTAAAAAAACCCAAAACCATTGCATAACTTTGTGTTTAACACGGAATTATAAGACAAGCTTCTAAAAGCACATCTGTAATCTTAAGTGTTCAAATCATTTTTCACATTTATCAAAGAATAGAGCGCTCATTGGTGAAGCAGCAAGAAAGCATTTGGATTTCTCCGTGTCTTTGTAAACTAAGTGTATTTTGTGTGTGTGAGCATTTAACAAAAATTAAACTCAGATTTGAAGGATTTCTACTTAAATCTGGTATTTCCACCCTACATGTTGAAATATGATTCTACATTTCAGAGCTCTGTAATAGAATAGATATAGTAATCATTATATGGCCTGAGAAAGGTGCTCTGAAAGAAAGAAATCTGTGTTGCAGAGAAATTTGAACAGCAAGGAAAACAAGTCTGTTAAAATAGCCATACAAATAAAATTAGCCTCACCTTGGCGACCCTGTTGGCAACCTCCCGACCCACCATTAGCCCTTGGACAAATGTCCGTGCAGCAATGAATGCCCTGGTGACCTGAGCCTTCAGTTTCCTGGGAATGTCTCCAAAAGGCTTTAGCTGATCTGCGTATTTGGTGACACACTCCAGGTAGTCATCTGTGAAGTGGTACTGGGAGTTGAGCAGCTGGAACATGCGCTCCAGCAGCCTGGACCAGAAGTCATTCAGCATCTCATCCAGGTTTACGTTGCCCCCCGTGTAGTATCGCTTTAGTTCAGTGAAAAGGTCCTGAAACACCTCAGAGTTCTGCATATACAGCTTCCCGTATGTCTTTGTGAACATACTGTTGAGAGATTTTTCAGAGTTGTCCAGCAGCTCCAAGAAAAACTCTAGATGGAATGATGAATGGTTTGGAGAAAAGAGAGAGATTAAAAAGAAATTTAGCTTAATTACAATTTTCATTTACATAACAAAAAGCTTCAAAATAGGATCAAAAGTATAATCTAAAAATACATGTTTATTTGATGACTTGTTTAATGGGTCTGGCTTCAGTCACTGCAGCAATGTGAAGTAGCCAACAATAAGTACTTGATTATATGAAACTCAGAGCAGAACATTAATAATTTAATAGCAGAAATAATGGGTCACAAGGACAATGAATGATTAATGTAAAGGTTTTGATTGCACACTGTAACAGAATATTCATAACTTTTGGATGCAGACACCAGTATACTGTACATTATCATCATGGGCATTCACCACTGTTGCCAGATGCAATAGTTTCTCATTGCAACAATTTATTTGATCACAGAAGCTGTTGGCCTGTGAGACAGTAATTGGATATTGTTTTTTCACCATAACAGTTCTAACCAATAGACTCGACTCTAAAGGTCTAGTGAAGGTTCACAGTCATACAAATAGGAATCCTAATTGGTTCAAACAAATTGTATTGATAAAGCTATTTAGATGAGAAGCAGAGATATTCAGAAATCAAGTAGAAGTCAAGTCATCTTTTTTCTGATCTATAGCGTCTACAGCAAAGCTTGACAACAACTCATTAGTAGCAGTCCCTTGTAGTTGCAAGATGTGTCCTACATGGGTCAACTTGTTTCTCAATCGCAATTTGAAGGTTAAGTCACGATTTTGAACTCACTGTTGTGTCCTTTAAACCATTCTTGAAGTAGGTTTTCAGACTGATAGAACATATTTTCCTTCTTCAAGAGGTCACTCCCATCAGGGAAGAACATTGCATTCAGAGATGTTCATCAGAAACAGTGTTTATCAAGATGCTTTGTACTTAAACAATGATAACAATGATGTAATGATAAATGTATCAAAGAAGTTCATTTTGTTCTACTACTTTTGTTTTTAGCTTCTGCAACAGCTGGAGCTACACTAGGTATTCTACTAGCCGTGGCTCAGGTGGTAGAGTGGGTTGTTTGGTAACTGGAGGGTCACTGGTTCAAATCCCTGCTACGTCTGGTGGTAGTTAAAGGGTCTGGTGGCACCAGTATCGATAACCTCAGTGTGTGTCCCAGGACAGCTGTGGCTCTAACGTGTGTAGTTTATCATCACAAAATGTGTGTGTGGGTGAATGACATACTGTAGTGTGAAGTACTTTGGGAGTCATCTGACTTAAGTAAAGTGCTATACAAATATTTACCATTTACATATCATGTGCAATGGTGGGCCTTAAAAACATAATATCTTGTGACCAGACCAGTTTACACGTTTTCCTTCTTTGAGGGCCAATTTTAATAATTTTTTCCCTTCATTTTAAACCAATTAGGATGTTTCGGCTAATACGTGAATTGTGTTCTCCACCAATATCCAGAATCCCAGTGTCCATGTACTGTATAGTCCATGTCATACAGTAGCTCCATTAACCCCCCCCCCAACATGGTCTGCTGAAAAAAAACATAAAACAAGAAGTCTTTTGAGTTTATCACTCCACTACATAATGACATGAATCACATCTTCAAATAATTTATAATTTTTATAGACAGTGAGTGCGCCATAGATGGGTCAAAAAAGTTTCATGTTGGCCCAGAAGGTGATGTATTTTATATTGTGAATAATTTTCTCATAAATCGGACTCTAGCGGGTTTACTGTACCGACATTTTCAGTTGTGTCAATTTCTAACTGTTGGGAAAACATCAATGTGCATGTTAAAACAGACTTTATTCTTTTTTGTTGTTGTTGAAATTTTGAGTAATGAAATCCAGCGTTTACTGGATAAAAGTATTCATATTCAGATTGTGCTGATTTATCATAAGTTACCTGAGACACTGAGATCAAAATGCTTAACTGACAAAACAATTCAAATACTTTCACAGCAATTAGTTCTTCCTGTTTTTGTCATCTGCCTCAGTTGCGTTCTTCCATGTGAGAACTTGCTCTCTTGAGTATTAAATCAGTCAACAACACAGAGGCAAAAATGAAAGAAAAAAAGCAGAATTAACAGGGGAGCCTCAGCGAAGCCTGGCTAATAGGATCCCATGTTCCTAAGCACACAGGCGTGAATGTTCAGAAGATCATAACACATCTCTCCAAGCACAAATGCCAAATATTCCTCCAACCTTCTTTGTAAACAAATACTTGGTGAACATTTCACATGCCACACTTACTGATAAACAATCTCAGGGCTCTTGTGGCTGGCTGACATTTTTTTTGCTTTGCAATAAATTGCGGTCTTGACCTGAAACAGTACTTGTTCTCTTCCCTTCATAACTAAATCATGAGAAACTGCTTCATACTGTAACTTGCTTTATATAAGCTAAATCAAGACATTTCTGTATTGAAATAATTTAAGGCTCATTCTGGAATAGTATAATGATCTTCTAAAGAAGACAAGTTTTAAATTAATTGCTGCTCATATCAATTATATCTAATAATTTCTGCAGCTATGCTGAACAGTCAAACGTGGAAATTTCCAGTATCAATAATATAAATCCTGATGCCCAGTGACAGCCCATTATTGTGCAAAGAATGCAAAATAAATGTGCCTAAGAAATGCAACACATCTGTGCATATTCTCTGCGTGGTATGTTAATTAAGAAAACAATGACCACAGGCTTGTTTTCAATACTTCCAGGATGACTTGGGACGTGCATTTTGCTCATATTTGTATTTAGCATCTCTTCTGCAAGCCAAGCTCCTTTTCTTTCAGTTGAAATGGCACAGCATGCCCACACCAAAAACAGCTCGGAGACCAGTCCCCAGCCATTCATTCTACTTCTTTTGCAGCTGAATGACCTGCCATTACACCAACATTAGTTTAAATATTAAGAGCCTGCAGGGGCCGTTTCATTCCATTTTTCAATTAGATCTGAATCAAGGACATGTAAGCCCTTGTGTATCGAGCATACCATATTCTATCTGTGTTACCATTTAAAGTGCTCTCAATATAGGCAGTGAATATACCACCTCAAAAGCAACATGCTTTTGGATTGTTCGTGTTAAGCAGAATTTAGAAGCATAGTTGTCATGTCTTTTTTTGCTGTCCATAGTGCTCAGAGACAGCACAGATAAAGTGAAATGCCTCACAATGATTTCATAACAAGCTTTCTCATAAGAAAGAGCTGAAATATATTTGGAAGTTTTGGCAATAAAAAGGCTGCACATTCTTTCCCCTGAGGAGAAATCAATCAGCTAATCAATGAATCTAAGCTAAATAAAAACACCTGTGTTTGAGATATTGATGATAGCTATCGGGTAACAGTGGCGTCAGCAGGAGGCTCATTACAAGCAGCTCTGGTCAGTCTGTACAAAACAAAATATAGAACTTATTACTAAACATCCACTACTTAATTACACAATAGTAAATAGAGTTTGCAGTTGTTGGTTTTCAGCCCCAGTAACAGGAACTAAATTCAGCAAATGGCAGAATTGGCTACATGACCAGTTAGAGGTTCATCAACTGAAACAAGTTTTAAACACTGATCTTCACTTGCAAGAACTACAAAGACAGTCAACTATATCAGCCCTTTAACTATGCATGACAATGGTATATACATGCACTGCCAGTGGTTGTCAGTCTATGGAGGGAGACATTTTAGTCCAGTGTGGAGGCTTATGTGCAAATAAGCCAAAAATACTCAACCATGTACAAGTAAACAGCTTTTTATTGACTCTCTACTGTGGTGACCATTGAGCATGAAAGAGTTAAAAAAACATCAGAAAAATATTTAAAAAAACATCATTTGTTTAAGATTATGTAATGTAAAGCCAAGTGTTTTTGGAGCTCTTCACTTTGCACAACAGTTTTCTGTTTGTTTGCTGTTTGGAAGCATTTGTTTGTTTGATCTTAAGCCTGTTACCTGCAGACAGGCAGACTGCACTGAGTATTTCAAACAGCAGTTTCAGCTTGCCAATAGACAAAACGTGAATTGCTCTCAACTGTCCAAAGTACATATTTTGCCAGGGAATTATCATTGAGAGTTATTGACTTTGGACAACATTTGGCAGCTCAGCACTCTGGTGTTAACACTTGTCTTTGTGCTCAGTAAATGTTTTAGAATCATGTAGACCACACGGAAAGTCAAACAAAATGAATGATCAATAGAATAACTATTAAAAGATTCAATTTTAGGAAAACAAACATAAAATCTCAAACTAAAGCTGTGAAGCATTTTAAATCCTTACATTGTTGTTTTAGTGCTGTCGAGGACAACAAATCCCAAGTATTCTGGACACTGGGTATAAATATATTCTCAAAATCTAAACACACTATAAATAATTTTACTTCTGTCACTTTAGATTATTATGAAACATTAGGCGTCCCACATCCTGTAACAAAACAGTGGGACCATTTTTACTACAGACTTTAATTTAAGTATGCAAAATGATCTATAGATACACATTAGTGTGTGAAACATTAAAAACAAACATACAGATTGCAGAAATGATTTAAATTGAATGTAACAATACAAGTACTGAGTTTCTAACACATATTTAGAAAGTAATTTGAATAATTATCTTTCTGTTGATACTGGCACTTGTTTTATGAAATATCAGAGTCACCCAGTACAGTAGCTTCAGATTTTACTAAGTGAAGTCAAATGCTATTTTCTTTTTTAAATGTCATTATTAAACTTATTCATCTTGACAGCTTCAGGTTATTTCCAAGGGGCAAATGCTAAGAAATATCAACTATAAAAGTGGTGGTAAAATAAGGTTTCATATAATTGGCTATCATAATTGGGAACAGACTTGGTAATATTCCTTTTGCATACAAAGTACACACAGCGTTCACACCCTTGAAGTAATTTCAAGTGTGAACAATCCATTTTCTCTCAGAGCAGTACAAAGTGCTCCTTTGATATCTGTCCTAATTACTGTAAATAATTATTATGATTAATAAAGGTGACCTTTCTGGTGTTCTGATAATAACACTTTACCCACAAAAGAAAATGTGGTCTTACCCACAATCCCCCCTTCCGCCTTTTTTTTTTTTTTTTTACTCTTTTTAAACAATCAGTCGCAATTTTTTTTACTGCCTCGAGCAATGAAATCTCTCATTCTGACTGTGGTTAATTAAGAGCAAATTTCAATTAATGGTCCAAGTGTCTTGAATGGCCAGAGGATGGTTATTGTAAAAAGCAAATAAAATTACATTTTGTAAATTTTAGTCTGGTAATTTTATGCTTTTTAAACAAGACAGAGACATTTTTCGGTTGCTGTTTAAACCAGAGGATCAGTGTTTTACTATTCCTCTGAAAGAAATAACTGAATTAATTATACTCAGACTTAGGCAGTTTTTTTTTTAAATCTTTTTACCCTAAAACTAATTTTTCAAAGGTTTTATCTACAACATTTCGACAATGTGTATTTTCCCACATTTTCTTTAGTATTAAACAAATTACTTTAAGTTAGTTGACATTGACATTGTTTTTTCATAAAGAAGATTTATTCCAGTTCTAAAGGGTCAAGGTTTGGTAAGAGCTTTACTCAAATAAGCCACTTTATCTGCCCATTAAGAATGTTGAGTACTTGGGGACAAGTATGGTTTCAGATTACTGTAAATGCTGCAGTTTATTTTTGTAACCCTGAAACCCAAAAGATAGAGCAAGTCCTTGTAGATAATATAAAAATGGTAGAAAACTTAAGACTAAATAGAATCAAACTATGTTTTCTTAAGAATCGGAAAGCAAGAAGTCCATGTATTCATTTAACACACAGTCTGTTACTTTCATAAAAACCATCTGATTTACAGTATAACCACATTTTGACCACTCAGTGCCTCCTTTGAATGGGATTTAATTAGTTTGATTACAGAGTCACGCAGAATAACAACTTCTGAGACTCTTGAGGCAAGGATGGTGTTTGATGTCATCTCTTCTCTAATATGATTTCTAATAAGATAAGATTCCATAGGAATGATCCGGCGAACCCTCCCAGCAGTTTTGTGTTTGCTGTTTGAGCATTTGTACAAACAGTTCAGGTACAATCTTTCCAATTATAACCTCTCTCTTCGTGAATATACTTTATGTGAAGAAACGTCCCTTGCAATGATAGTTTTCCAGTAGTGGGAGCTAGTGTGTGTTTTTTTTCCTCTGAGCCTACTCAGTTTTTATGTTCAAACGTTTTCAAAATATATTAAATGGCATCCAAATAAAGATTTCAGGATGCTGTAACTTTTTTTCTGAACTGTTACTTGTATCAGTTTAATTGTTCTTGGGTTTATGATTCAAACTGAGCCAGTCAAACTCTGAACAGACCTAAAAAACAATTCAAAGGAACTCATTACTGAATGATGCACTTTGTCAGTAAAAATCTCAGCCAATCTAATTTAAACATGGACAATCTTTATTTTCTTGATTATCTTCCCAAGATGGAGGTGATCATTTCTGGATGATGAAGTATCTCCTGTGATACTTGAGTTTAAAAGATTTACTTACTGAGAATAAACCGTTGAAAACGATGACCCTAAAGTCACAGTTCAGGTTTGTGAGACGTATCTGATAAGACATGGTGTTACAACAGTTGCATTTTCGAGTAAAAGCAACAGCAGCATAACTAAAAAAGAATCATAATGTCACAAAGATTTAAATGAGCAACTTAACTCCTACAGGGAGTTCCTACACAGCAGAAAACAATATTTTCTGTACTTTAACTTTCTAACTAATATTCATATCTGATTTGTTAAATATTCTGCAACATCTGGTTTCATTTGTGTCCCTGTTGATCTTGCTGACTCACATTATCAATTAAAGCACGATGTGACAGCAGGGGCCTAATTATGACATGAATTAACATATCTTAATGAGGCGGGATGAGGAAGAAGGTGTTAGTCTGTCGAGAACACCCTGATTCGTAATTACCAGAACCATCATTGCATCGGTGAAAAAAACAAACAATAAGGAAAACTTGGTAAAGGAATTTAAACAATTGAGCAGCAGTAGAGAAATCGCTGTCTCAAGAAGGAGCACGTGTGACAGGAGATGACAAAGGAAGTGAACATGAATTGCACTGTACGAAAAACTGAGCCCAAAGTTATTCTGATTTTTTAATTAAGTACAAAACAGCAATGTGGAGGAAATTTAAAGACCATGGGAGAAAAGTTCAGGGTCTTCAAAGCGGATGCTGTGCAGTTTTTAGTTCTGGCGTTGTTCCAAGTTTGAACTGTATTATCAGCCTCACAACTGCAACTATTCACCAACTGATTGACTGAAGTTGACAAACCAGTTCAGCCAAAATAAAGTCGTATTTAAACATCAAAGCAAAATAAATTTTGCACATTTACCCAACTCACCCAAGTACTTTACCCAAGTACTTCAACTCTGCTTCCAGTAGAACATCATTTTGTTATAAATTGCATAAAAAAGTGTTTTCTGCTTTGTGAAATAACAATGTTGATTCATGTACAAACATACTTGTTAGATATCATCACTCAGTCGCTTGTTCCTGTTCATGGTCCAGCAGTCAGTAGGCGAGAGGAGGGGGTTACACCCAGGACAGGTCACCAGTCCGTCACAAGGTCAAATAGAGACAAACAACCATGACATTCCTTTAAGGACATCAGGTCAAAAGGTTCTAGGTATGAACTGGTGTTAAACAAGGTGTTTCTGTAAATATTCTTCTTCTGTTTATACTGTTTGTTTCACATTTCCCAGCTAGGACAGATGATAGGGACATTCTCCATAACCATGAACGAAATTTGTTAGCTGATTGGTTGATAGAATGCTGCATAACACTTTAAATATGACTGTTCTGCACCCAAATAGTATCAAACAAATGGTAGATATTGATTTAAATAGAAGTCATTTTCTGCATGATTGCTCATCAATCATAATCACATTCACTTCATCCAATGAATGAAGGCAAATTGATGGGTGAATAACTGAATATGAAAGGCCTTACACCCTGAGTGAGATCACTCCACATTGATGACAATGCAGTTTTCTGCCACTGTGCAGAGAGACTGCACAGAGCTGGTGACCAGGTGGCGGACTCTTTTCCCTCCACATACAAGATGCATATCACACTAAAGCTGACAGCATCAATAAAATGGGCTCATAATTAAAACCCACAGTTGTAGGATATAGGAGAGCAGGAGGCCAGGTTCTCACTGAACATCAATCACACACTGGCAGCTCATTTAAAACATCTTTAAAATTAAAGTTGCACCAGCCACAGCCTTTTACAAAGAGCAATTGTTTTCTGACAGCGAAGTGAATCTCCACTGAAATCTCAGGGAGAAAGGTTGAGAGTAGAATTCTTTTATGCAGAGAGCTGACAGGCTGAATTGAGAAGGAGCCTGTCCCCTATCCTCAAAGAAATAACTCTGACTGTACTCGATGCTCTCTGATAGCAGCTGAGAGGAGAAACTAACATATTTGCCTTGGATAATGGACACAGCAGTGCACAGCCAGCCAAAACAGAGATCTTTTACGATTCAGGTTTTGTTGTATTACAAGACAATAAATGAAATTCTGACATACCAGGTGGCTCTGCTGTAAATATAGGAACAGTATATGTCAATTTCGTTTTCAGATAGTAGTTGTTATTGAGGGTATGATACAGACGCATTGAAGCTCACTTCTTCTAGAACTTTTGAATAATCCAAGCAAATAAGTGGCATGTAATCTATGTCTTTTGGTAGTAGCACATCGAACAGCTTAATTTGTGAAAATCTACTAAAAATGCCCACGTACATAACAGATTTTGACTAAATGGGGCGGCTGTGGATCAGTGGTTAGAGCGGGCGTCTCCCAATTGGAAGGTTGGAGGATCGATCTCGGCTTCCACCACCACATGTCGAAGTGTCCTTGAGCAAGACACTGAACCCCTTGTAGCCCCCTGATTTGCATATCGGGTTGTGTGAATGTTAGCCCTTTGAGCGGTCTGAATGACTAGAAAAGCTCTATACAAATACAGGATATTACCATTTACCATTTAAATGAGTGAGAAATCCTTCTTTAGAGCTCAGACATATCACACTAAGAACATACATATCACACTAAGAACATACTGTACATGCACACTAAGAACATACAGTGCTTCAACTGGTCATTAAATCTGAAATTTTCACAACTGAACTTGTATTTGTATATATTTCATATTATTATACACTTGTAGTTTACATTTTATTTTATTAAAATATGGAGAGGTTTAAAAATAAAAAGGAATATTAAACTTCTTGAAAATAATATTTTCATACAGAGAGTCATGGAAACACTTGAAGACTGTAAGAAGTGCTGAGGTTTAATCACCGAGAAGCCACATACACAGTCATTTTTTACATAAAGAACTGCTGTCAATATACCCTGAGGCTTCCTACCTTGAATTTATAATCCAGATGGCCAACGTAATGCCCTCAAACACAGACAAGGGAAAAACACTCCATCTATGTGAGAGGCTAAATCATTGAAATGCATCAATATGGAGGTTTTTGCTTTGCTGTGTTGTTGTGTTGTGATAAATGCAGAAGAGACACATGATAGGAATAACTACTCCTGAATGTTAAAAAGGCTCCCTAAAGGCGGGTAATGATTGACAATTTCAGCCCCACTCCTAACACCAGAATGGCATTTACATCCATTTACTTCTGTTTCTCCCTCTGACTTGGTTCAACATTATTTGAAAATAGATTTACTGAATTTATTTCTTCACAAATAATGAGGACTAGTAACACATGCATTACTCCTGAGGAATGGCACGTTACAAAAATGGCCAGCTGTAAGCAGCTTTGTTCAGGTCATCAATATTATAAATGTGGATTGTTGCAGGAGGAAGTCCGATGCATCTAGTGTGGTTTAGATGATTATTGATTAAACTTCTTTGGTGAAATAATTCATATCTTTTCCATATTAGCCAAAAGAAACAAAGTGGACTGTATGCTGAAACAAACAGGAGTTTTGATGAAACGTTTGTAATAAGGAACTGAATTCAATTTTATCGAAATGCTGTGTATGCATTCACAACTGACAGATTATGTTGTAAGTACAGTGTGACTACCAATAGTACATGTTCACTATGGTATTAGAAAATACTTAATTCTTTGTTGTCTTCTTCGGTGTCTTGAAACACATTCTGTTTTCAGGAAATGACTGAAATACCCAACATACTCTAACATACATGTTCACTAAATGGACAAAAAGTAAAAAAAAAAAAAACACTCTATGCCTGGATATTAGAATTAAGTCCTAAGATAATGTTAATGATTCACACTCTGGTGTGATCATTAGCACTTTGGCAGCTGTACAAGTAAAGTAAGACAAGAAAAACAAGCACAAAAAATAGAGAAAATGAACAAATATTTCTTTTAAATACATTTTGAGTGGATGCCAGTGGTTGATAGCTGAAAAAATCTTTTTGTGGAAACATCAGCCGGGAAGTTTCTAAGTAAAGTTTATTTGTTTTCCTCATGGCTACATGAGTTTTCTCCCAGTAGTCTTGCTTCCTCATTTCAAATACATGCATGTTAATTAACCTAACATGCTAAATTGACATTAGGTGTTAGCATGCATGATTGCCTCAGTGTTGATATGCTGTTGGCCCTGTGAAGGACTGGCGACCAGAATGTACACGGCCTCTAATGTTAGAAAGAAAATGAAAAAAAAACAAAAAACAATGGGTAATGTTGTTAAAGACTCAGTGATCCTTGTGATGTTATTTGGAGTTTCAGTCATGGACTTCTTTCTTGTAAGTGACATAGTTTAGGCCTTTCAATGCAGCACAGAAGGAGTTTTACTGTAAGTTGGAGAGACCAAACAGTCGCTACACAAGAGGATGGTCAAGAACAGAAGGAGCAACACCTCAGGGCCAGAATCAGCAGTGCACCTTCATTTAAAGAACAAAAGACATTTGTTTTCAGAACAATAAGGCCCTCATATTGGACAGCAAAGACAAGTGGTTTGATAGAGTGTGTGGGAAGCCGTGCATGTGCAAATAAATTACCCTTCTCTCAATAGATGTGAAAGCCTTAGGCATAACGTCTCTACAGTCTATCAGCTACTGCCTAACCGTTCCCCCAAAATATCTGACAAATACACCCCTACCAGTACAGCAACACTTGAAAGCTCACATTTTTGGGGGACAAAAGGCTTAAGAGAAACATCATATTGTTTCACTTTACAAGTCTTTTCGGGGAAGGGATTTAATTAAACAAACCTGAATGTTAAATGATCTCTAACCAACTATTTATCTGACAGAAGAAGGCATTTGGATGAAATGTTGAGCTTCCAGATACATGGAAAATAAATTACTGATTTACTGCAAATATCTGACTGATAAAACTTTAAAATCTTTGACATTTAAAAAGTTTGAAGATGAAAAACAATTCATCAAATAATTGCAATAGATACATAAGAAATACATGATGGTTGGAAAAAATTCACACAATATACAGGTGAAACTACTGCTATGTTATACAACCAAATAACTCATTAACAACATCATGATAATGGTCCAAAATGAAGCAAATTCCATCAGAGCAGAGGTGCTCTTGTTTCCTCATTTTTTCTATCTAATACTCTACTTGTATAAGACAAACAATAAGTAGTTTAGATAAATAAATATTTGAATTTTTGCCCTGAGCCAATGAAAAAACAGCTTCTTCACTGAAAAAACAGGACTTGACAGGTGTGTTGATTAGACAGCAATTTATCCTCCTCTTTTTCAATCATGTTCAGTATTCAAATAATAAAACTGAAATAGAATTGACCAAACAACAATTTCAATCTGTCATTAATTAGATATGTTAAAACACAAATTTGAATCAATTCTCACAGCGTTGCATTTGAGAATGGTAATTAAGGGTTTCCTTGAATATTAACAGTAATCTACACTACTAATAATGCTTTACTTAAAACTGAAAGTTGTGTGAATAAATATGTTGCTTTCCCACTCAGTCTTTTTAACTACCAACCTGCAGTATGTGTTTAAAATATGTATCATCAAAGCAAATTTCAGAAACTGGATACCAAGTTATAAGCTATTTTGTAAATATAGACTTTTTAAACTTGTTTTGCTGAGCCTTTATCAGGTTTTACATCCTGTGCAATGACTGATGATATAACAATTTAATATTTTAATCTATACAAGCCTGTATGCATTACACATATCTAACATCAGACACACTGTAGCTAATGTTACACATGCACAAGGACAGCAGTGCCAATAATGTTGCTCCAGTTTGTTTAATCTCAAAATCAACATTACAGCTCCATTAGTCCAGCACCTTACTTATCAGATAAATTATTCCTCTGTACATCGATGCAGCTCTGATTGCTCTCACTTAGGACCATTGATGTTCAAGTGAATGCAGACACAGACAGGGGAGTGTGGGGAGGGGCTTAGTTGCTTTTTAAGCTCCATGTACCTGTACTTACAGTCGGACATCATTTTCTTTCTTGCAAATATGCAATCAGTTGCAACTATCTTTACATTCAAAGATGCCAACTGGTGTGTTTAGAGTAAAAATGCCACCCTGATGGAGTCACGTCTGTCCAAAGTTGGGTGGAAACCTTGAGAATATCATGCTCCCATATTCCTATGTTTTATAATAGTCAGCAGGATATTTACGGGGAAATGCTGATGAAAATCACACAATACATAATCACACACCTGCACCTGAAGAAGAAGAACAAATTTTATGTTTTCTTTAATTTATAACAGGTTCCATGAACAACTAGAGTGCAATTTTAGTGTCAGTTTGAGAAGTAGCAGGTGGAGCACACACACAAAAAGGCACCTAAATCCCATATAGGGAAAAGTGATTTGTGGTAGCCTCCAGTAAAGATAAAACAGGGCAATGATAGTTTAAGAATTGCTGAATTATGGTGTGACAAGAATGGAGGTGGCTTTTAAATAAATAATGGAGGTGAATTATAGGAGAGAACTGATGCCAAAAGGCAGCATGGCTTAGGCACAAAATAAAGAGGACAGAGTAGGAAGAAAGAAGTCCCAGTAACTGATCTTTTACTGGGTTCTAATGAAAGCAGACATTTCTCATTTTCGGCCACTTTTACTTACATTGTAGATTTAAATGGATACTACTAATAATACATAGTTTTTTATTTTAACAGGACAACACATTAACATATGGTTCAATAGTTGAATTTGATCATATCTGTATTTCTAAGGATTTATATTCTTTCTTTGATTTGTGTGTGTTCTATCTGTAGAAAAAGTGTTAAATCCCATCCAAGTGTACTAACAAAGTCTGACAACCTCATCAAAAAGAAAATCCCCAAAAACCAACAAACACCAGCCAGAAAATGAGTTTTTTTTTTTTAACAAGGACACACAGAAAGTACGACACACAAAATGATGGAAGTGATTAAGATTGGAGGCAAGCTTTTATGGCCCATTAGTCTGATTTTGTCCCTTATCTGTGTCTAAAGGATCAAGTCTAATTTCCTCTATAGCATGAAAGTTCTTTTAAAAAGAGACAGTCTTTTTCCACATTCATCACTCTTACCATACATCAGTGGCTATATGGGCTTTTATTGTGAATCACAAGCTCTTTGGAAACAAAGGGCAACTGAAATAGTCTTTTTTATTCCCATTTTATTCACATTTCAAAGACCAAAGAATATTAAGAAAAATTCTTGTCTATCTTCACAAAAATGAACACAAGTTATAATCAGACTTTTGTGTGCACTTGGCAGTAAATGTAAGGTTCCCGAATTTTAACCCTTGTTAATCTGAGACAAGGACCTCAGTTTTCTCCTGTGAAATTCATCACATTTGTGAGTTTACAGGGAAGAAGAGAACTGATCTGATCTAGGAATAAGACAGATACGATTGTCTATCATTTATTTTTTGCTAAATGGCATAATTCCCTCCTAGCCTGACCAATCAGATCCTCCTGCATTATGTTCAAATGCAGAAGGGTCTGACACCGCAGCCACACCCGATCATTTCCGCATCAAATTTTATGGCGGACCAATTACATATCACCTGTTGTGTATCATCCTGAAAACACGGAACTAGCGTTTTCCACCCAGAGCACAACATTCAACATGGCGGACTCGGCTGTGGATGAAGTGTTTACTTCTGTGCTTGCACAGTGCTTCCTTGGGGCAGTCAAATACGTGAACCGAGTGTGCAATGACACCTCATATTCGCAAGTTTTTGACACAAAAGCAAATACTGTAATTAATATTCATCTTTTCTCCTCCATTAAACATGGCTCTATAGCTACCATTACGGCTTGCTAAACCTTTTGTTTTTGTTCCGCCTCGTGTATATCCACTTTAGCGTCACATATGTTGCGTCACTTCTGGGTTTCTGTGATTGGTTCTCTCTCAACTGGCTAAGCCCGCCTTCGAAATTGAGTGACAGCGGTTCAGCTCCAGACCTTAACGTCTTTGTAAAGTAATCTGTCAAAGACGTGAGGGCCTGGTTGATCAGGTAAAATCCCTCCTGCAATACACAAGACATTTAGAAATATGTTTCAATGGATTTTCCAACTCATTGATACAAACTCCATCCTATCCAAGTTCATGGGGGAGCTAGTATCTGGCTGTGGTTGGACAAAAGGAAGGGGACACCATGGACAAATTTACAGTCTGGAATACACAGAGTGTAAAATTAGTTTATAAAGGAGTCAAAGTGAACGAATTAACAAAAATAAGATTATTATCAAAAAATGCATGAAGCAAGAGCAATCACACAAAATGTTGATACATTCTGATATGAGGTTCTACCTCTGACATTTGCTGTCTTTTATAGTGACCCTGATACCAGAGACCATCTCACCAGCCACAGACTCTTACAGTGCACAAACAAGTCTGGAACCTCTCATCTTGTCTAAGCACTGAAATAAGCTGTCACCTTGACTTTAGTGTGCAAAGGAACTGAAGAAATCCAGAGATCCCCTACAGGAGACAACCAACTAGTCACACACACACACACACACACACACATCTAGGGCCAGTTTAGAGTCAATAATTAATTTCACATGCATGTTTTTTTGTATGTGGGAGGAAGATAAAGAACCTGGAGAAAGAACCATAAGAAGAACATGCACTTCATGCAGAAAGGCCCCAGTTGGGTAACAATCTTCTTGTTGTGAGGCAACAGTGCTACACATCTGAACCACTCTGTTATGCACATTTAAAGACAGCCTACACCTAACAGGGAATCTATAGCAAAAAACTGAAATGCTCAAAATAAGTAAAATATGTAAATATCAATAAAGCAATGAACAAAAAAAAAAAAAACATAAAACAATTAAAAAATACCGAGAAGTTGGATTGAAAACATTATATAACATGATCAACAACTGATTGTAATAATGATAATATAATAATATTTTATGGAGAAAAGTTGAAAGTCATTCATATTTAGAAAGCCTGCTGTCATCTGTATTCATGGACACACTGTGCTGCCATATATTTTGGGTTTATTAATTGCTCCGACTGCACTCTATTATCATTTAATCTCTACTCAAGAAGTAAAGTCAGTTCTCTGCAGTAGCCTTTGGGGAAAAATCTCCCTGTAAACCACCTACAGTATCTACCAAGATTAAACGTTAAAGGGGTTCTTGTCACTATCTCAAAGAACTAAAATAATTGCTCTTGAGGAAATTAATTACCTTTGTGCGGGTTTTGCACCCTGTACAGAAAGTAATTTCATTAATGAAATATGAAGTCTTGCCATCTTACATTGTCCTTCATTTTTAACCTAAAAAGTCTGAAAAGTTCAAAATACTCCAAGTTACTTGAAGTGCACCTTGTTTATACATACACCTGCTAGTTACATGTTGCCAGTACTGGGCTGGACCCCCCTTTGCATTTTGAACTGTCTTAAAACTGTTCTTTATAGACTTAAAAAGGTGTCAGTCATTCCTCAGGGATTTTGGTCTGTTTTGGTATGAAAGCATCACACAGTTGCTGCAGATTTATCACACAATCCCACCACTGTGGATACAACACAGAGTGGATCCTTGCCTTCATCATGCTTACCCCAAATTCTAACACTTGCATCTAAATCCCACACTGAAATGGAGACTTATGGGCAATGTTTGTTTCCAATCTGTTGTTGTCCAGTTTTGGTGAGCCTGTGTAGCCTTAGTTTCCTATTCTTAGCTGACAAGAATGGTACCTGGTGTGGTCTCTTTGCTGCTATAGCCCATCTGCCCATCAAGGTTTGATATGTATGTGTATATAAGGTATGTAGAACTCCATCTCTGAAAGCACAACACATCAGATCTTAAAAGCAAACAACTTATATTTGCAAAACAAGATTCAGTTTCCACCTGAGTGGAAATGATTAAGGCAAAGAGAAGAATCAGAGAATGCTAATTGAGTTACACTTCAAAGGACAAGATAAGAATACCACACGCCTGAGACAAACCCTATTATCACATACAGAGGTCAAAGCAATTAAAATATGTCATTTTTACTGGATCTCAAAGCTTCTGTTGAACCCTAAGATTCTGTGTCAGTCAGCATTTAGAGATATTAAGGAAAGCTAAGGCCAGTCTGCTGCAAAAAATGGTGAAATCATTTGACTGCATGACAAGTTTCAGCATCTCTTTTACACAATTGCACTGATAAAAGAGTCACAGATCGATCTCTAAAAAACAAGCCCTACTGCATATCAGATACTTTTTGTTTTCTGATATTTAATCAAACAACACTGCCTCAGTGAATTCTCCTATTTGGGAGAAAACTGCCCCCAAAACAGTGACCCCTTTGCTTCCTAATACACTGACTGACCACAGTGTTCAAACATCAGCTGCAGATTGATCCTATTATTTGTTGTGAACAGCCTCAGGCTTAGAAAAAGAGGGCTGAAATCCCTCACTTTCAATGACTATTGTGCCCAGAATCTGAAGGGAAATAAAGGTGAGATATAGCCAAGGTGCCCACCGGCTACAGGGACGACTGCCAGGCATAAACTAATTAGCAGGCTCTGCTGAAATGAGGCACATTAGACGAGCTGAAGTTAGTAACTGCACTGTATAGAGGCAAGTTGATAGCTCGTAAAGTGTGACTGATTCTTTCTGGCAGAAAATGGGACTCTGGTTTGAGATTGGGTCAGGACATATTTTCAACTGTAGAAAAGTTTATTAATATGTCTATCAAAATGTCATTGTATGTGTTGACACTTGAGGTTGAATTGGAATCTGAGAGGAGGAAGGGGGCGGTTATGAGGATGTTTCTTTCCACACAGTTTGATCCATTTCTTCTTCAAAAGGGAGCTCAGAATGAAACATTCCATTGAGCTGTTTGGATGTTGAAGGTTAGGGTATAAAAGTGCACTGCTTCTGGGCAGAGATACTTTCTGTGCAGATTCTCAAATGACTTTAATTCCTTCCACCCAATTTTTCTTCTCATGTGAATTAGTTTTGAAGCACTACCTCAGAAAAGATGTCTCAGTTTCAACATTTGGCCTGTAAGACTTGATTATTCTGTAACTGCTTACAGTGCTCTGCAAATTTAATGCAAAGTTCCAACCTATTGGATTTTTATTTATTTATTTTATTAAGCCCAAACACAGGAAGTGGCAAAAGCCCATTGAAATGCAAATGTTGTTAAATTCTTTCTTCTTCTCCTTGTGCTGATTGGATTACCTATTTTGGGGGTTTTGCATTCATCAAAACACATGCAATTCTGCAAAAGTAAGTGAAAATGTACATACTTACAGGGTTTCAGAACTCAGCATAGCAACATGGTTTAACACTTGTTTTGGCAACCCTTCAGAACACATTCATGTGATGCTATACTTTGGGGAAGTCATAGAACTAATTGATAACTACAAAACGGTATTCTGGAGGTATAGGCTAAAACCAACATATGACATCTAATGTGGAGCAAAGTTGCCATTTATGTATTTCACACTTGTTAAATTTTAAAAGATTCCTTCCAGAAAATTTGAAGCATTGACTTCAAACTTGGTCAAACTCCTAAAACATGGGAGAATAAAAGTTATGCAGAAGGTGAGTTTTTCTAACAGTGTCTCAATGGCTAGACGTCCCACAAAACAGCCTCTTGGATCTATCGCTGACATGTACTGTACATGTATGAGACTATTTTGGTTTAGATCCCTTTAATGAATAGTCATTTTAAAAACGGCATTTTGTATTTCCTCATGTTTTCTATGATTCTAAAATGTGTTTTCATGATCTGGAACATGTTTTAAGTGTAACAAATATGCTAAAAGAGAAAGAGACAATGACAACCTCTGTGCCTAACTGCTTTATTGGTAGATGTGTTGGCTGTGTTTTTGCAAAATATAAAAAAATCTGTAAAAAATTACTGAAAAGAATCAGCTTCTCTGCTGCTCTCCCTGAGGCTCATCTCTGTGTTAATGCATGCATGCAGGGAGGCCACAGTCCTCGACACAGGCCGAAGCACTGCCAAGGTGCGAGGGCTTGCAGCTTTACTTTAGTTTGTACCTCTCTGGACTAAAAAACAATACAGTTTGTTTACACATATCTGAAGAAATAAATTACAAATATATGAAACTTGATACTGATTATTAATGTTGCTAATACATTCAGCAATACAAATCTACATGTTCAAGGCATGTCATTAAGTTACATTTTATATAGGCCCACAAAAATGTGAAAAAAAACATTAGAAAATCCAAGTTCATACCCTATACTCTGCTTTGAATCCAGCCACCAATATAACTGAGATAATCCTGTTCTCAGGTTGTTCTCAAAATGAAATGAAAGTATGAGTATGTTTACCTCAAAGCCCAAGTTCAATCTAGTTGGGTAAATGTACACAAACTATTTGGAATTCTCCATATTTATGTTCATAACAGAATTTGAGTCAGCTGCACCAAAGTTATTATTTATGCACATTTCACTCTGCAGTTCTTCTAATAATGCATTGTTAAGGTGTGGATAGTGATGATTCCACATCTTTGCCTTCTAAGAACAATAGCTCATGTTGATCTTCTTTTGTTTAGTCTACATTGTGTGGTCTGTGTTTTTTTGTTTTAATAAATATTAATCTTAAAACCTACAGTCAGCGCATGCAGCTCACAGAGGGACCTGATGGACCTTTACAGACTGGGACAAACCTCACGTGTACCCAAAACTGGCAACCATAAATGTAACTTAAGTGTAGCTATGATAAGAGCTGCTCAAATCCTCTGTAAGGAGGCAGAAATAATTCTGTGTTTTATTTCTTATCTCCCTAAATACAGGATATATTGCACCATCTTACATAAAAAGAAAACACGGCATGGAATCCCACAATGCCCTGTGGAAACAGTCTGCAAAGCAGCACGCTATTATGTTCATACAGTCATACTTGTTGCAATTTAAGTTGAGAAATATGAAATTTGAGACTCGTTTTTGACTGTTTCACCATATTCAAGAACCAGATGGTTTCTTTTGTTGCAAAGTGGAATAAATTGCAGTTCTTTACAGAACTGGATATTATTTGTACAAAAATCACTTTATAACAATCAGGGAAACGTTTTTTTTTTTTTCGGAAAAGTGTTTGAGGTCGACTAAAAATAATTTTTGTAACCAGATGCAGTTGAGAAGACGTATTTGCATTTAGTGATTGATTAAATTATTATATGATTAAAAATAACTTTTTGCATTCTTATTATCGCGGGTCTTTATAAAGGCTCAAAATCAATAAAGTGAATTGAAATAACAGTAGATGAAACAAAAGTCTAAAAAAAAAAAGACAAGATGAAGTCTAGTTTTTCCCCAGCATCAGGTTCTTTAGAAAATCCTGTCATTAAATGTGGAAACTGAAGGAATCCAGCTGGTGACTAAGAGGGGAAGCATAATCCTATCTATGAACACTTTAATTAAACAGCCACTTGAATGCCTCAGTTGCTTAGCTGCAACAAGCGAGCGTCTTCAAGTCAATCTTCTGATGTGTACATTAGTGACTAATTATATTTGAACAAAAATGTTAATAATATCAAATATATACTGACCTGAAAAAGTGGCTTATATTTAAAACATGTAAACAGGAATCTTCATGAATAAAAAAAGACAATTGTAAGTTTTTGTGCAAATTGTTATGCTTCGTAACGTGTGAAACTCATTCTGTTTTTTATCTTTATTTCAAAAGAGATCTTGATCGACCTTTTCAAAGGACCAGGCAGAATTTTGACTCATATCCAAGGCACACTGCTGGCACAAACTTTGATGTGATGAAAGAATCCAAAAGGCCAAATCATGTTTAAGTGGCATTTTGATGACATTTCTTTGGCCTGTTTAACCTTTGGCGAGTTTCATTTTTCTTGTGCATTACATCTCATCCATGCAGACCTACTTCTCATTCCTTTCAACACTAAACATTATTCTTATGTCTCCTCACCAATCTTTCAACAAAGCCTCTGAGATAAATAGAGAAGTAAAATAGAAAAGTAAAATCACAAATGCATCAAAACAAAAAAAAAAAAAAAAAAATGATGGTAAAACTGTTGCTTTTAAAACATTTGATAATAGCATCTTTTTAATAACCCCCCCACACACACACACAAACAATGCAAGACACAAATGCTAATTTAATAACTTTTTTATTATTGAAAAAGGTTATATGTTAAACTTTAACTCTCAAGAAAATACCAAGTTTGTGTTGCATATCAGAGCAGTTTATTTGCTCTAATGTCTGTAATTATGCAAGCTGTCACACACACACACACCCACCCACACGCACACACACACACACATACACACACTAGGTGAAATAAAACTTTCTTGTGAAGTGATGATAATAAGCTATTTGATCCTTTTATTACATCTTTAATAGATTTTCACAGACTAAACAAACAGTAAATGTAAAACAGCTTGTATTGCTGCCATTGGCTACAATAAATAGTGTAGTCTGATTATGTGACTGTTTATTTTACACAAACTTACATTTTGTAATAATGTTTTGTTTTATTGTTGCAAATGGCCGTGAGTAATTAAGATGCTATATTACATCCACAACTTGGGATAAAATAGTTATCAACAACATCAACAAAACGTGATTCTTTTTTCCACATACAGGGAATTTGATCTTTTATTCAAATATGTCTGATAAAATTTCAAAAACAAAACCCCATAACAAAAGAATTAATAATTAAATAACAGCAAAAAAAAAATACAGAAAACACCTCAATCCTTTTTTTCTTTTTATAAACGAACTGTCAGCAAACTAAAATTTAAGTGGAAACAAGACTAAAACTATATTATGATCAAATGCTGTAATTGTTCTGACAATTCAAAATTTATTATTATGTCACTTTTTATAACCAAATAACCAGATATAACAACTGTAATAAACAATGTACATCTTATAGGGGTTTGATGTTTTATATTTTTGCTAATAAAATAATTTCTAAACTTAAATCGCATCTGTGTCTTTAAAGATCTGAATCCAAAATGTAAAGTACGTGTTTGTGGAAATGTAGTTACGACTTAAAAAAATAAAGTAAAAAGAATAATTGTGTCAGACTTGCCAACACACATCACAGTCTAGACCATAGTGAACTGTTACACTTACCACTCAGAGGCGCCAAATAAAACATGAAAGCTTTTCCGTGACTGTCTGCCTCAGAGACTCGCTGCACGCTTCAACAGTGACTCTGTCTCTTGCCACAAGATATGGAAGCTCAAGCAAACAGTGCTAAATATTCACAACAGCAACTTGGCTCGTTTTCTTAGTTAATGATGCTTGGAGAGTTTCTGGAAACAGGATCAAGAAACGGTTTGTTCAAGCTTGTAATGAAGTCAGTTAAACAAGTGATGTGGAGCCCAGTTCAGAGGCCCTGAGTTTACAAATAAACTTTTGAATATCTGACACACACCTGCAAAGTCTGTCTCATTTTCTCTGGAGAAGACCAACCTGGTTTTACCTGACAACCTCAGAGCTAAGTACACATTGTTAGAGCAAGGAGGTTAAAGAAAACCATGACAGAGTTGTACAATATGCAAACATACAACTAGTGATTGTCTTAAGACATCAGATTTTAACATTTTGAAGAGATCTGTTGGAATCTGTTGCTTTGTGTTGCCATGAGCTGTTTGGGTTGCTTTAGTGCTCCTTTGCTCAGGAGGCAGAAGACAAATTGCCCTGGTGAGTTGATCTCTTTCACAGGTAAAGCAACTATTAGAGCAAGTGGTGTTATCATCAATTATTTATATTCCTTTTAATGTGCTTTTCATTCTCTTTTAATCCTCTTAGCGCCCAGAGAGTCTCCACAGGTTGAAAAATCACAGGAAATTCAAAAAAGTCATTCTTTGACATTGATGTCCCACATCACTGCTAGTGTCATTATAGAATAACCCCCTAAGAAGGATGTTAGAAGGATTGATTTTGGTATTTGATAAACAATTAGATATAAATAGGTTTGAAAAGCTGGAGAAGCAGTGGTGAAAAGTAGAGAACCGTTTGCCCTAAATGTCTGATGCAGAACCTTCACTTCAGTCACACTGCTGAGGATTTACCGGAAGATAAAAACCACTAAGCAGGGTCAAAGACATGCACAAGGAATTTCAAATGACATACGATAGGTTTTTATGGTCTTATGATTAACCAACCATAGAATATAGACATTTCAGGACTGCTTCTGTGCTCTTAATTCAAATATGTCAGTTCAGTGAATCTACATTGGGTTTAAAATACAGTCTTTAATGAAAGATTGCTGAACAAATGCATGTGTTCACAACTAATAAATGCTTACGTAGCCCTGCATTATGTAAATTGTGTCCATTCAAAGTGAAAAAAAAATTGTTTTCATCTTCGCTTTGGGCAGTTTGAGTCTTTTGCTGCTAACATGAAACTAACTGAAACACTTTGGCAGACTGCAGCGTGAGAAATGTGGACATCATCTTTGACAGCAATTAGAAAAGTGCCTTTTGTTTTTAGGAAAAAAAAACAAATATTGTGAAAATTACCACATTTGCAGGGTGCAGTGCAAAATCTGCAATATTTAAAAATATATGACTACTTGTTTTGTACATTCAGGTATATCTGTTCAGTTGCAAGGTTTGGGTAGGGGCTCTAGTCTATTCCAGCTGTTGTGGTACAACAGATGCAATTTTGTAATCAAATCAGAATCACAAATTAGGCACATAAGAAACATGAAAAAGCACACAGACACTGAAGATTGTTTGGGGATCTCTGATCAAATGTTCAGGTACGTTTTACAGGATGGATGGATGGATGGATGGATGGATGGATGGATGGATGGATGGATGGATGGATGGATGGATGGATGGATGGATGGATGGAATCTAAACTGTGAAAAACAGGGGTCTTTTGGAAAACATTGACAAAGTCAGTTAGCAAAGCTCAGAAACTCTAAGTGATTTTCTCCCTCAGATGATATTCACAGTCATTAAATAGCAAAGAGCAAATTGGCTGCACACACCATTACTTTACTGTGACCCTGTGGATAAGCAGCTTTGTCTCAACCTGGCTGTTTGAGTGCTTCTCCCTGTGAAAGCTTCCATGCAGAGCTTTGTCAGACTAATCCATCCTGTAGAGCGTTTCCTCCTCCTGACTGAGAATGCTGAGTTCCTGAGTTGCGGGTGGAAAGAGCATTGCTCATTTATACCCTTGTGACTGTATCACTTCAAAATTAAATTAAATTTCATCAAGAGGAGAGCCGGGGCACAGTGATGATAGGATACTACACAGCTGTGGTCAACAATAATTCACACACACTAGGGTTTTAGGAGAACGTTGTATGAAAACGTCACCTTTCATATGAAGTTTATTCTACATTGTTAAACATGATATGAGTGACTGAAAATGTTAAAAGGCACAATAAAGCATGCGTAATGCGCTAATGAGCCAAAATCTAAGCAAATATATCAAGATTTGTGAGGATGCAAACAAACAAGGCCGAGTTCACAGGAGGGGATCATGGTTGACTAATTTCGTTTAATGATGTAGTTTGTTCTCAAAAATTTTTTGCTTTACTGTAGATCAAATATTTGACAACCAATATTGTCCTTTTAATATTTCCAGCAGAGCTGCAAAGCCCGTTTTTCTCTAACTGGTTTACCATTTTCTTCTGCATGTGGATAAACTTCATGACTCCATGAGAACTGGAGCGCCAAAGAAACTGTTATTTTTAAAACACATTTTAAAGCTTTTGTTTCACGTCATACATACTGTAAGAAAAACATCACTAATGATTTTTTTATGTAAGGGGCACATTAGAAATTTATCGCAAGGATTAAAAATAAAGAGTGAACAGTAAAACTCACAATCCAACCAAAAAGATCATAGTCAGAAAATAACGTAGCATATGACTTAATCTGTATTACAAGAGTGTTTGATTTATTTCCATTTTTGCTCCCCTGAAGTGAACTTACTCCCGTTTCACTTGTTCAAAAGGCATGAAATGCCAATTAGTCACTGTCACATCTCAATTGAAGGCTAAACCAAAATTTTACCAACCTCATGGTCACCAGAGTCGGTCTCTTTTAAATGATGCATGGGGATCAAAAGGAGAAGAAATAGAGGAGATCTATAAGGGAAGCATATCAGGACCTTTGCAGAATAAGGAGGGGGTAATATTTTTCATCTGTCTCAGCAGATGGAATGATCTCAGCTGTAGACCGAGCAAACTCAATATCCCAAGGATGGGATTTTTTGTAACTGAGTTTTCACAGTGTATGTGTTTCAATAACTGACACAAAGTTTAAATTCAATAAATATATTGAAAAGAAGAATCGTATTGCGCCAGGCCAGTAGATTACCTTTTCTATCTTTTTTTTTTTGTTGCTGCTACAGCAGCTTGTGGAAAGGCATGACTCTCGTAGCCTCTCCTTGAGGCTCACCGGTGGGACTGAGTTAACAGCATCCAGACCATGCAGAGCCATCCATCCTGAAGTACAAAAGTGACACCAGGCTGCAGTCTGTGCCAGATGATGGAACCTGCCACCAACTCTCTGTTAGAGCACCGCTGGCTAGACCCCATTCCCCAAGTCCTCAGAGAATCGCAGTCTTCCCGACATTCACTTAGTACAACACAGGGACACCAAAACAGAGGTTATTTATTTATGAACTCTTCCAGGAACTGCGTGTCCACTTGGTTTTAGATTTCATTAGAAATGGACATGCGCCTGTCAAAGGGGTTTCATCTGCAGGGGTTAAATCAATGGTGTCAGTGCCCTGTCCTCATCAGCGCCCTGCCCCGAGTGTAATTTAGTGTCATCTCTCGTGGAATGAAGGTCTTGTACCATCAGAAGGTTACCAAGTCCTGGGGTGTAGTTTTTGTATAGTACATTTGTGTCATGTCCTCTGTAATATGTCCTCTACTTAGAAGTATAAGTCGAAATGTCATGGTCATAATCTCCTGTATTTTTCACACATTTTTTATTCTTATGCAGATCAATGACAGAATGTTTTATGTTGTATATAATGAAGAAAAAAGTTAATATGTTTTAACCCAACAAATACAAAACAGTTTAATCATTTGTCAATGTTCCCAGCATGTCTTGTGTTTTAGATAGATTCTAACCAATTTAATACAACATTCAAGCATAACCAAACTATCACCAACAGATGGTTCAACAGTAAACTGTAGACTTGCTGTTACACCACTCTGCATCCTCACTATCCAAGCAGTGGTAGTGCAACATTCTGCATATCCTTGATTACGTCAACCACTTGCACCTGTGACAGTAGAACAAAAGTCTGCTGGGTGTGGCTTGAGGCAGATCTCCACTTGGGCTGATGGCTGTTTGTTAGTGATGGTTTGCTGTGGCGTTTTTATAAAGGTTGAAGTTTTAATATTAACAGTTATAAACTCTTAACATTGTGTTCAGTATCCATTTTATGTTGTGGGCCAACAAGTCAGGTCTTAACATTTGCATAGTAGTGCACTCTTGTCCTTATTTTGTTTACAGTTATTGACACAGTTCAAACTCATGCTTGGTGAAATATGGAAAAATCCCAGACTTTTTTATAAAGATAGATGATGCATCTCCATCTACCTCCACAGCTCAAGAGTGAAGTCATAATATCCTGCAGTATAGTATTTTTGGCAACAAAGTCTGTATGCTAGAGGCATCCTGCCTACTTTCTCTCACACAACTTATTTTTTGATTAGGTAATTAATTACAGCTATAAAGTTAGGAAAAAATAAGTATTTCAGTGCACAGCAACAAAGTTAGAACTACAAGAATTAACAGGTGTCAACAATTAGAAAAATAATTAGAGGTGTTTTTGTTATGTTTATTACATTTTTTAGCCAGGAGAACCTCCCTAACATGGAGGGGTGGGACTTAAAACTGGGTCCAGTCAAAGGGGGCAGTCATTTTGTTATGACTTCAAACTCCAAGTGTGTGTTGGTTTGGTCAATATTTTCTACAGTCGTTGGGGAAAGTGCATCAATATGATGGCAAAGGTAGAATAAAAAAGGTGTTAGAGGTTTTGCATGATCATTAATTTTATTTAGGGAAAGAACATTTTTTGTTGGATGTTACTGATACACAAGTGTAGCTTTATTCCAACTGGTTTGCTGGTTGGTCCTCTTTAAAACGGTAGTTGTTTATTACTTTTTAAAAAAATATGAAATGATTGAATAAATTTCTCCTTAAAACAAGTCCTTCTTTTGCAACACAACGAGTCACTCTGGCAGCCCTGCATTTATGTTCACGTTGAAATGTAGCTCAACTTTAGCAAAGCAGTGAAACTAATACAAAAGGCCATCCATTAGGTTAGTAATTCCTAATTACTGTACTATGAAACTGTATAATTTAAAGACAACTTTACAATGTGTACTATGCAAAAGCCATGGAGTGTACATTTGTATACATTGCACTTGCTGAACAGACTTAGAAATTGCTTCCAAAATATTTACTCACTGTTAACAATTCAGAACAAGCCAAACTTTTATCTTAAGGTTTGTGTCTGAATGAGGCCAAAACTACTCGAAACTTGCTCTGTGTTTTAAAGTAGCCTCCTTATTCAATTTATTCATAGTATAAATTAATAATGTGGATTATTATATTATGCACAAAAGATAATGGGAATTAAAAATCAGAAGCAAGTACTCATTCTGCAACAGTGGCTCTCGCATAGAGTAATTAAATATGTTCAAGTCATCAATCACGCTTGCAGAACCAGAACAAACAAAGTTTCTTAAATTAAGGATATTATTGATGAGTACTCAGATTTTAAAGTGTATTTTAAAAATGTTTGTTGTTTTTTATATAGATCACAATGCTTGTTATGACAAACTAATGGTTATGGTTCTAGTTCATAACTTCAGTGCTGAAGTGGGGTGAGTGTGGTGTAATGAGGACCTTTGAGATCCTCTTTTGATGTAACCATTTGATGTCAGCACTGAATTGTGGGCATTTTCAAAATTTCACATAGTAAGTACTTCAATGAACGTCAAACATGAATAATAAATGTAAAGAATCGGAGCTTGCGATATCTAGGGAAGTTGGTAGATTAGAGAGATTTTGTATACAGTGCGTGAACAGTACTGGCCTTGGACATGCAGCCTTTTTAGTCAATATTTCTGAAGTAAGAACATTTATTCTTTAGTGTCTATTCCATACTTGTCAGAAGAAACTGACTTAAATTTGAAGAACATGAAAAAGTACCAGGCTGTCAACACTCTACATTAAATGAAAACAGGTTATGAAGGCTGCAGTTGTTCGACAAAAACTTAAAAGCACTCAGGAACAACGCAACAGACTCCCACTGTGAAGCAGAGTGAAAGGCTTTCTTTAGGAAAAAGATGATGAGGAAGAGGGAAGAAGTCCATCACTGCTTTTTCTCACCATAATCTCCATCCTCACAACAATGTGGTAAAATACAATAATAATAATAATAATAATAATAATAATAATAAGGGGCAGCTGTGACTGTGGGATGCGAGGTCGCCTTCCAGTTTTGATTCCTGGTTTGATTCTGTCTTCTCCTCCACATGTCGAAGTGTCCTTGTGCAAGATACTGAACCCCCTGTAGCCCCACATATCAGGCTGTATGAGTGTGTGTGTATATAACTTGTAGTGTAAAAGCACTTTAAGTGGTCAGTGAGACCAGAAAGTCACTATACAAATACAGGTCATTTACCATTTTAAACTAGAGAAACTGTTCCATTTCTTTTATATACATATAATCTGAATGGAAATGATCCTTTACAGCATTTGAAGTCAGTAACATACTAATGTACAGATTTCTATCTTTCTCCCTTTTGTGTTTAATGAGGTTGATTAAAGTGCATTTCTCACTGTGAATCATCTCTCTCTGGTTTCTCTTCAAAGCTATGTTGTTTTTTTATTCTGTCACACTTCTTAAAAGAGGCCAGAGTATCATGCTGACAACAAATGTGTTGACAATAAGAACAAAATATTTATTCCTACTTACTGCAGTTTGTGAACAAATATCTGAAAGGATATTATTACTATTAATGACTCAAATTTATCAAATGATTATTGTTTATTCTCCACAATATTTGTTTCCAGAGCTGTCAAATGTTCTGTGAGACAGAATCTTAAAGACAATATGGCTACTTTTAAGATAAACAAAATATTTGTTTGGATGTTTGAGATGCATTAAACACAAATGTGTGAAGTAAGTAGGGCTTGAATGTGTGTTTGCTGCCTTACACAGTCCACAAGGAGCTTGTGAACTGTTCAAAAGACAGATTAGAGAGAATGGGGTGTTGTATTTGAGTCAGTCTTGGGTTAGATTTGGTGTGAATAAGTGATTGTTGAAGGGAATGGAGGGACATGTGGAGCAGAGAAGCTCCAAAGAGTCAGGATCAAAGAACTCTGTCAACCAAAACAGCTGCTCAACTCCGACTTTAGTCAGCCAACCATACACACTAATCTCTAACTGAAGTCTTGTGAGAAAAGAAAAGTCTCTGACCGAGCTGAATTTAAAGAGCGTGTACTGTACAAACCACAAATAGCAGGTAAGAAAAGAGATGTAAACATGTCATTTTGGCTCTTGAACATTCAAAATGTTCTAGTTTTGCCGAACCATTTAAATCTCAAAGTAACTGAAGAGAACACAATTAAACTATTAGAAGGAAAAGAAAACCACTGAAATACCTTGGATTGAAGGACAATAATTCAATATGAAATAGTAAAGTTACGTGTGACATTTCATTTGAAGGTGCAATTAGAGTCAAGCTTTTAATAAAAACGCGACATGAGTGAATGAATACTCTGTTTCTTTTGATGAACAAGTGTTTCAGACTGTGATGTTTCCAGCACATGTTCCTGTCACACAGAGAAGATCTGTTATAACCCAAGAGAAAAGATGTTAAAGCTCAACAGGATGGAAAAAGTAACAAAAAGCTGAATTGGATTAAATCAATCTACAGCTGCGTTAATAGTGTATCAAATCAGCACAAGAAGTGAAGAGTCAAGAGACTGTTGTAAAAGTTAAAGAGTTTCACATCAATAGAACACAGAACTAAACTATTTTACGTTAAATTGCAGTAACAATGAATCAGTAATAGAACAATGAGGAAACAAGAAAATTTACCTCATACTTGCAGCAAAAAAAGGGCATAACTGTTGTATTAAACTCAAAGCAACAACTATTTTATTTATTTATGATGTCAAAAAATATGCAGAAGTTGGTTTTAAGTCATTGACCAACATTAACTTTTAAGTTGTTTGAAAAAAAGAAAAGTTCAGAAAGTGATTGTCAAGAATCTGGTGGGTAGTTTGGCTTAAAAGCTACTTTCTGAAAACTTTTTCACAAGATTTTCCCTTGAACATTTTAACTTTAGAAGAAGAATCAGCCAAAGCTTGAAAATGTCCAGATACATATTGAAAAAAGCAAAGCTTTTTAACGCTCTTTCAACATCTTCTTTTCTATGACTTTCCATTTCCAAAGTGTTAAAACATGTATAAAAAAATAATTTTATGTGAATAGTGATGAGAACTGAATCAAGGACAAGAATATCTTAAGAAACCTTTTCTAACCTTTTCTTTGTTGCTGACGGTAAATTCATCAAACAACAGGTCTGGAATGCCAGTGTTTTTGTGCTAATTGGTGACAGCATGTGTTACAGTGCAACACGATTTTTTAAACTCTTTTTTTTTCACCATCATAAAGATAATAAACTACTCACATCAATCTAAAGGTTACTAACTGAATGTTCAGCTCTTTTTAAAGCACCGTCTATTGACTAATTCATTCTTTGTTATGAGGAGGGTGAAGAAAAAGAGCACAAGAAGAAAAAAACTGAAGAAAGTGGGTGTTCTGTTCTCAAATTTGGGAATCATTAAATGATAAGCAAACAAGAGTAACTTTTTGTGATTAGGATGAGCAGATTTCCCTGATGGTGTTGAAACTTCAGGTCAAGTTGTGCTTTTGTACAATTTCCTGAATGGAAGAGAGTGAAGTTCCAATGATCCTCCCAGCTGTGCTCATCACTTTCTTTATAGCATTCCACTCAGAGGCTCTACACTTTTCAGACCAGACAGAAATGAAGCCAGTCAAGATGCCCTCTGTGGCTCTGTCGAAATTGAAGAGGATAGGATGGAGAGGTGTTCTCTCCTCATCCAGCACAAAAAGTAAAAACAGTGTTTTACTTCTTTTTATGGCAATTTTCATGGTGCTTCTTCCTGTTCTGAGTGCCATCTGTTCTTCAGTCTAATAAAACAACATTCTTTCCTTTCAGCACTGCTGAATGTATGCCGCCACAGGCATGTGATAGTCATCTGAAACAATTTGCTAATTGATCTTGGAAGCTAATTTAAGCACGTCCCAGTCACTGTGCTGTTATGAGTCCTGTTATTCAATCCACAGCCTGAGAGTTGGTATTTTTTTTTGCTTCTGCATTATGCAGAAATTAGCTTTAGAGAAAGGTCATCTGACCCTAATACCACGCTAAGCTAAAAGCTTTTAAGGTCAAAATTGTGTTATATCATACAGTCAGAGTTTGGATCTTGTTTTCTCCTGTGTGCTGTGTGACACACATCTCTGTGTAGTCCTACCATCGTGGTGACCCAACATATTAAACACAAACCTTTCCCTCTTGCCTTTAGTTTAACTGTAAAAAGTGAAGGCTCATGTCTTAACCAATGAAAACTTTGCCTGTTTCTCCCTTCACTGTGTTACAGTGTGCTTTTTAGTCTCCAACAGACAAAAAAAAAACTTAAATGAGAAGACATTTTATTATACAATGTTGTGCTTATATAAAGTTAAGATTTAATGAAGCAGAATATCAACCTCACGTTCTTTTGAAAGTGACTGTGATAAAAGATATAATCTCAAGGAGCTGCTGCTTATCAAAATGTCAAACTTTATTTCATCTGAATGACAGCACCTTTACTGAGAATTCTGACATACTGAGAAACATTGTGTGTGTGTGTGTGTGTGTGTGTGTGTGTGTGTGTGTGTGTGTGTGTGTGTGTCGGGGAACAGAAGAGAAGCAAACAGATGTACCAAAGTGGCAGAAAGTTAAAAGTCATGTAATGTGTGCCGATTACCATGAATTATCAACATTTAGCAACCTCTAGAAAACTTCACCTCATGAAAAACTGATTAATTAATCTGAATAAGTTTGTTTTTGTACTCCAGATTTAGTTCAAACAACGACCTACAAAAGGGGATTAATGTTTTTTAAAGTCTGAACTGAACTTTGAACCATTTCTTATGAAGTGTGAACTTCCACCTATGGATTTAGATCCATAATACCCTTGGTTGCAAAAGCTATATATCGATTAAATAAATTTCTTTCAAGTTTTCCTAATTAGCAACAACAGCAACAAAAGCGCTGCATGTGTGTGGTTTACATGTCAACAATAGGGAACATTCAGGACATCATTAGTGCTGCTTTAAGAAGGATTTAGGAGGATCATACTGCAGAAATAAAACATATTTATGTATTTATTTTCCATTAGAATCATGTATTTTTTTTTATTTTTTTTTTGCCACTGAACAAGATATTTTCATCTATACATGTTGTAATTCCATTAACAGTTATCCTCTTTCACTGCTGTCAATGTTATTCTCTCAAAGACCAACTCTTCTCTGCTTTCCCTCCACTAAACACTCACTTCAGCGAACCAAAATCACCATCAAATTACCCATAAAGCTACCTTCTTAAATAGGGAGGCCTCGGTCAATATAGCACATTGGTAAGGGATTTTAAAAAAATGTGTAGAATGTCATAGTACTTTATGTGTTAAGGAACAAAAATCTGAGATAGTAAAGAAATGTAAAAAAAAAATACATCTTAACAACAAAATACTTTTTCAGTCTCAAACCACTTGGCTGAGTGTGAAGCATCTCTTATCATGGTTTATTCACTGCAATTAATCTTTAACAGATGTGATGTGACTTCGCACATCCAGTTTCTTTATCTCTATTTCCTTAGAATTTTCTCTTGCACACAAAAACTAGTAATATTTATTACACTTATTCACACCACTTTGGATACCTTCTGAGTCCTTGCAGAGAACGATAATACTATCAGAGAACAAATGTTGTGAATACAATTAGACTGAGTCAAGAGAATAAACAACAGCGATTCACAGTAGGTTCTAAAATGTCTCTCTCTCTTCCTCTCTGTCTATACGTTGGACCAGAAAATGATAAAACTCTGAATCTCTCTGGTTGAGCTTAAAGCATGCTGAGAGATATGTTGAAAGAGCCCTCAACCAGATGATTGGACATTCAGAATACCCGAGCTTTAATGCTAGTCTACAACAGTCATATATGGCTTCAGGATTCCTCAATAATTCATCAAAACCCACAAGCCTTCAGGGGAAGCAGTCAGTAATCAAAAAGTAAGTTAAGGTTTTCATAATAGGGGCCTATAAATAACTGGGGACAGAAATGAGGGCATGTAAAATTTATATGGGATGATTCAAAGCCCACGAGGTGGCTGAAGCTTGAAGCAAGAAGACAGAATGTGATGTTAGGAGGCGTGGTGATTTGGTCATATGGTGGGGATAAATTTGCACATAAATTTGATATATACTAACTTTTTTTTTACCTTTTTTAAATTTTATGTAATTCAGTCTGAGACATTTTATATAACCTATAGCTATTAATTACATTTCACACAGAAGAAAAGCTAAATCTTTCTTTTTCATCTTAAAGACACGGGTTCTTTCAGTTTTAGAACATTACATATATTAAAACTTTACATTTTGTGATTTCTTGTTCTTCTGAGAATTACATCTTTATCAACTTTATAGCACATAGACAAATTGCCATTCTCTTTAATTTGCATACATATTAAAATGCTGTGTTTCTGTACACAAGGCTGTGAATTACTCTCTTTTGTTAAATCTACAAACCTGTGTAACCCTGCTTTATTTTACTTTTGGAAAAACAGAACAGTCATGAACATCTAACTTTCAGTTAAGTCTCCAAATATCTTAAGTTTTTGTTTATTTTGAGATTTTTTTGTGTGGGTTTTCTCCAGATACTCCAGTTTTCTCTCACTGACTCAAACGATGCAGATAGAGTTAATTGGAGGTTATAAATTGGCCCGAGGTGTGTGTGTGTGTATCTATGGCTGTTTGTTTCTATGTGGTCCTGTGATGGACTGGTGACCTGCTCAGTGTGTCCCCTGACTCTCCCCTAATGACCACTGGAGATAAACACCAGCTCCCCTTGATCCTGAACAGAATCAAGCAGATACATAAAATTAATGTTTGCTTGTAAAGATGGCTGAAAACTGAAAACAGCCAGTCACATCAACAACATTCTAACTCACTTCAAAAAAGCCTGAAAATCCTGAAAATCATCTTGCAGAATATTTAGTTCTGAAGCTACAGAGCAAAATATAACAAAACTGTTTTTAACTGGTTTTTTTTAAAAAAAGGCAACTAACTTAGCCATAACAGAACAACATATTTTTCTTGTCTGTTCTCAGTGCAGTTTAGTTCAAGTGTGGAAAATGAGTATTTATTCTAATATTTGTATTCAGTCTGTGTGTGATAATACATTGATATTACAAGGTTCTTCCCTCATTAAACCTCTCTCACATGGAAGTGTTTTTTATCTGTTATGCAGTCTCATTAGTGACATCAGTCATTCTCAGAAAGGATATAATCGGAATTCTAATTTGGGCATGAAAAGCCTCTCCTCAGTAAAAGCCTGTAAAATGGCACCAGTTATGATCATTCAGTCAAACAACACAAACACATGCATTTCAGTGACATGTCCCCAATGGGTACATACAGTATATACAATCATAAATTCAGTGCTTATAGTATTTAATAGTGATATGAGTGTCAGAACCGACCAAGTCGGTGTGCTTCTCTTACCTGCAGAGTGGACAGCAGCAGAATGTTCTTAGGTTATGAGAACAATTCAAAATGGTGAAATTATGATGTTTGGGAAATGTTTTGCTTTGAAACAGCAGAGCATGACCTCCCTGCTACTCTTTTGTGTGTATGTATGTATGCACCCCCCAAAGATAAACACTGTTAGTGATCAAAACAGAATTTCATGAAAATAATTCCCCCTGATTTAAAAAAATGACCTCTCTAGGCAGATTAATATGTTCTTAAAAATGTTTTATTTTTTAAATTGTTCTTAAAATGTTCAATTCTCTGTCTAATGTTAGATGTGTTGGGTGAACAAGTCTGAACTGTAGGGGCCCCTTTCACAACTTACAAGACTGGACTTCAGACTTCTCAGCAACAAATACCATATTTGACGTTTTTGTGGAGTCCACACCTCTGCTGCTCAATTTATTCCTCGGCTAAATCATAACTTTGCAGTTTTCGTTACTTTACACCTCTACATGTAACCAATTACAGATGATTTAATGTATTAGGGTACATGCAGGGTCGAACACGGGGAAAAAAATCAAAAAGAAGGGAAAAAAAGCAGCAGGAATGGTCTAGAATAATGTTGAGTACGAGATAAATCACAGCTTGAGTCTGTGCTTTTAGCTGATGCTTTAGTGCTTTAGTGATCACAGGGTCGTATGCAAGCAGGGATACATGGGTATGGTATGTATGTGAATGTAAAGAGGAAACCATCTCACACGCAGCTTGTATAATATAACAAACTCTGGTTATAAAGTGTGTGTGTGTGTGGGGGGGGTGATGATGGAAGGATGAATTGACTAGCATGAGGGAAGGATTATTGTTGCAGCAAAAGGGGGATCTTGTCGTTTTTATTGTTGTGGCTGTTTGCCAGTTTGACAGTTAAGCTTTTTAACTTGGTCCGAATTTCTCCTTGTGGTTTAATGACTGTTGTGATTTCTGTCCTCTTCTGGTTTTGAGTGTCTGTGTTCTTGGTTGCTGGACTGGTAATACCCAGTGATTACCAGTAGCCTCACACTAAGCCTCATCTATCTGCCCGCCTGCCTGTTAATCTGCCTGCCTGCCCCGTTTATTCTCCCACAATCTCCTGGATTCAGCTACAGATCAGTTCAGGTTACTCTGTCTGGTAACCTCCTTGTATAACCTCCTCATATACTCTGACAGGTCACAGCCACCCACTCAGATCCACTCACTAGTGGATCACTGACCATCACTGACCATCGATTTCTTTCTTCCATCTAGCATCTATCTTAAATCAGTAACTCCAGATTCTTCTTTTTATTAAACTTAGAAACAGTTTCCTGAGTTTAGGCTTCCATGGATATGCTTTATAGGGTCTAAATCATAAAATCTTTTCATCCCCAAAAAAGGTTTATCCACAGCTGCACTCAAGTAAACTCACAAGAGCTGCTTTAAAATCAATGGCACAAACACACATTTTACTTGTTTGTTGTGTTTGGCCTGTTTTGATGATCAGTCTGTCATGAAATCTCATGGTGATTGAGTGTGAAGGGGCAAACATGAGAGCTGACAGGGCAGCCGAAAAACCAAAACAACAACAACAAAATAAAACAAACGGTGGTGAGAGAGCAAAAATGAAAAGAGTGTGGAGGAGTTTTAAATACAATTAATTATCTGTGACCAACACATTTGGCGAAATAGATGAAAATAACTCACCATCAAACTTTTTATGCCAGTTGAAAAATGTTTTTCTCATATTGTGGCTGCTCTCTTCCACCAACTTCTCAAACTCCAGTTTGCTGTGCTGGTTGAGTTTGTCCTCCATCTCAGATGTGCAGCAGGTGAATCCCTGAGGACAGACACGAAGGTGCTCACCTGAACGAGACAAACACAGAACACTTTTTTACACACACTGCTGGAGAAGGATTTAGATTTTTTATTTTTTTTTCAATTGACTGAGCTAAGTCTTTGATCAGAAATGTCTTGTGATTTTCAGGATTCTCGTCCCTGAAGCTGTCAACGATAGACAGACCAGAACAAATAGAAAAAGATAACATTTGTTGGGGAGCTTCTATCAAATGAAACAGATACATTTTTATATCAATTACTTACCACTTTGTATTTTTACATCACAATCCAAGCAAACATGATAAGCTGTAGAAGCACAGCAATGTCAAACACAAGACAAAGTGTTTAAAGAGCATTTTGTTGCCAATTCTGAGTCAAACGGGGTCAGTCGTACACTTAAAGCCTAACAGATTTATCTCAAGGCAGACAGAAAGACAGAACCTGGCACAGCTTCAGCAACGACTTCAGCCAAACATCATGAATAATGGCTGCATTAATTGATTTGTATTCACTCTAGGCCATCCCAAAAACCTGTAAACAAATTACTGCAAAATTATAATGTGATAGGCAACAACTGCTCATTTACTCATTCACCAGACACCTAACAACATTAGCATCCATTTAGAGTCATTTTCTGCACTCCCCATCTAGCTCTTCATTTGGTCTGCATCACCTCAAATATTTGTTTATTTATTTCCAAATTGTCCGCCATGATTACAAGCTAGCTGCAAGCAGCTTCTGGTTCTGAGTGAGTCAAGTCCTGTGGATTTTTATGTTTAAATCACAGCAGATGAGGATGTTTCAGCAGAGAAAGTGTCCAGGAGCTCGTTTAATAAGATGTTTTTTCCATATTTCATCCTCTGTGCAGATTACCAAAAGATCAAAGATAACATGAGAGATACTATAGTGAAACGGTACTAAACATTTTAACTGCCATCAAATTGCGAAAAAAAAGAAGAAAAAAAAACTTTCATACAATATTATCCTTTTTTGTGAAAATGTCAGGGTCATTTTAAGATGTGTGGAATATGAGTGACATTAAGCTACAATGACTGTGTCTAAATTAGAAAGTATGTTATAATATAACCTGAAACCCAAGTTTAAAGCAAACTAAATGTCAGAACACAAGAACTGGATTTCTTATAGACCATAATTGGACCAATTCAGTGAGTTCACTGTAGATATAATTCAGAAACTTTAAATCACACTTCCTGAGTATTTGAAAGGGGAGAGATAACTCACACAAATGAAACCCTTCTCATTAGGACAAGAAGTTCTTCTCACATCTTGGCTTTATTTATTTTTTATTTCTGTGTGAAAGAATGTAGAGCATTAACTGACTTGACTAACACAAAGAGATGAGGAAAAAGATCCTGAAGTCTGACGAAATTAAAAATCCATTTCCACCACCGAAGTGACAAAAACCATGCGAATCACACCTCAGGGCACCGTGGTGGCAGCATCAAACGTAAGAGTGTTTGAGATGTAAGAATAAAGAGAAACTTGATTTGAGCCTGATATGACAGATTACTTAAAAAAAGGAAATTATTATTGATGATATTATAATTATTTGAATTCTTATCATAATTTTTTTGACAGTGACTATTAATTTTTACTTATTTATTTTATTTATTAATAATGAGTTAATGAATAAAAAATCCTGAAGTAACCTGCTGGTATAAAGACATAATCAGTGTGACAACGTCAATCTCTAAAACAGATTTTACAATTGTCGTCAAACACTGACTGTCTGGAGGTCAGAATATCTTTTTTCACCCATAATGCTTTGGGGGATTTAAAATCAGCAGAAGTTGTTCCTAAAGAAGGGAGCAGACATTTCAAATGTATTTATTTATTTAAGAAAAGAATCTCTATCTGTGACTCATTACAGATATATGCAAATATAGCAGTTCTATGTGTGTCACACTCTCAGCGTGTTGCACATCCTCTGCTGAGAACATCCGACATCATTAGAGATAAAAAAAAAAATTAAGTAGGGCCAGCAGAGATGTGAAATATTTGAGTTTTTCACTTACACCTATTAACATTTGAGAAAGACATAAAATAGATGCTCCTTAACCAGTAGGGAATTGGTGCAGAGGACAGTGAAACGGTGGAATTTTTTTCTTTTGAGGAATCCTTCCACTGAACTGGCAGGCAGTCTAGTGCTCTGCATTCATATACAGTAAGTTACAAATGCATAAGCTCTGGATGGATAATAAAACAAGGAAGCTGCAGGATGTACGTGCTGGCACTCACAAATGTGCTTAATCCGTAATCAGTCCATAGAGAGACAGCAAGCTGCAGTAATGAGGTGCACCATCAACAACTCGACATAAATAAATTTCTCCAGAGTCATGCCTAACCCCTCTGGCCAAACTCTCTAAAACATAAAATAAGCTGATATGCACCAGTCGACATCTATTTGGTGATTCTTTAAGGCTCTTTTTCCAGCTCCTCTAATTGACTGTTAATGCAATAACATTCTTCAACTCTCACACATGACTGCTGGCATGCGAAGCATCACTAATCCTTGTTCCAAGCTGTGATCATTTTGACACATCTGCAGAGAAAAAAACAAAAAACAAAACACTGCTGGAGTAAAGGTTAAGTCAAGCTTCAGGTATTTACATAATTGTCCATCCCTGTCCTTATAAATCAATATCAACACTATTGTTGTTGTTGTTTACATCCTCTTCAACTACATTTTAGCTATTTTTATATACAATCTCACTAAAAGGATCAACAGTGCCCAAGCTTATGTTTACAAAAGATGGATGTTTACTTTGAGGAGCCAATTAATTATTAATACTGACTTTAAATCTGCTTCGACTACTTTAGCTGGTCAGAAGACATCAGAGTAAACAACTAATTTTAGTTCTATATGTTTATTTATTTATTTATTTATTTTATTGTACAGGACTGGAAGTGGCTGCCAAAGTCTGTAGAGCAAGTACGTGCATCAGTGTGATAATAATGGATGGAATAAATAATGAAAGAAAACAACAGTTTCACACCGCGGTTCAAGAATTCAAGGTTTGGTGAGTTTGAGAGACTGTAAGTCAGTTTCGATTCTGAGCTTCCTCTGATGCAATAAATTGGTTTAACTTGTTGAAGCAGGTGGAATACCACTGTTGGCCGCTGACGGTTGGCAAAAGGAAGAAAAATCAATAAAACACACAGCTCTCCTTAAGTGTCAAAGACAGGTGAAAGGAATCTGTGGTGCTTTTAGCTTCCATGAGTTGTTCAGCTCTCTGTCTTGTTTTTAGATAAACACATACTTCGGCTGCTACTTTTCCATTTTGCAAACCAGGATGCAGGTGTAACAAAAAGCAACAAAAAACAGCTTCATGAGCAGAAGGCATGAGGGTGAAAATATATTTTTGTGTTGTGACTAAAGTTCCCACATAGCAACTCATTTCCTTTTTTTATCTGCTTTCTGTAATATAGATTCTAACCTTAACAACAGAATATAAATAACAGTAATGATATTAGTGGAATACACTTGTGTTGTGCATTTCAAACAGTGTGAGATTTGTTTCAGACAATCTGAATCTAGATGGGATTTTGGTTCACTGGAGCATGTCTGTCCTGTTCTGCCTACTTTGCACATGACTTGCTTTGCACATGAGACCATGAAATTTGAGACCACGATGTCAATACACAGCACGCTTGCTGAATCACTTGTGCACTGGATGTGTCTTTTAAAGTTGTAAGACACAACATCAGCATGCAGTGGCAACAAAACTGGAGACATGACATGATTAAAACAAAAAAGAAAAAGTATATTAAAACGTGTAACTGAAACACATTTTTTTTTTAAAACAACAAAGCTAAGAAGAATAAACTGAGTTTTTTTAGGAGGGTTGAAACCAGCAGTTTTTATATTCCTGCAACAATAGTAAATTAAACAAAAAATAGAGTAAGTTCTGATTTCTCTGAGGGAAAAACTTACATTCATTCAAACGTAATAACACAGATGTATCTTAAGCTTTAGGTCTGGCATATCCACCCACATCTATAATTCATTGCACTCCTGACATAATCACAAAATCATGGATCACCACACTCAGAAATACACACATACATAATACATTATTTACTCATAGGTTCATCTGATTTATAACCAAAAAGTTATGTAAACACTGTGAAATCGCACAGACAAATCTTGTCATATGTTTAACCTAGTTTAGCTCACTAATGTACCATTCTGTCCTCGCAGCTGCCTTGAGCGCAGATGTCACGAGACGCTGGCGCACAGCTTTCAGAGTGAGCTGATCAGAGATTTAAATATACGTAATTACAGACAGCACGATAATTAAGGACAAATGCTAATGTTCCATGGAGATTTTCCAGTGAAATGTTCTGACATTAGCTTAAATGCATCTTATTCAAAAGAAAATTGGACAGAAAAAGTATGTTTTGCTTGCAGATGAAATCAAGCCTTATTTGTTTTATTTACTTTTCTTGATGCACAGATGTGTTTGACTCCTCCCGATCACTGACTTCTGAGCTTTAAAGCTAAACTGGAAAAAAACTTTGTAATTATGAGAAACTAGTTTTTACAGAGTGTTGGCATGCAGACCAGGTAAGTGATGATAAACTGGAAAGGGGGGGGGGGCTCTTTCACATAAACAACAAGCAACAAGACTAAAATATCCTTATTAGTGTCAAAATGTTGCTAAAATTGGATTGTGAATATTAGATTTATGTTTAGCAAACTCTTATAATATTGGTCAAATAAAGATCATTAGGAAAAGTGGATCATCCTTGAGGACAGTAAATCATAAAGAACTAACGTTATGAGTCACAGATGAGTCCACACTCACCTTGTATTTGGGACTAGGGCCCTCTGGTTTAATTATCATTGGCATTAAAAGCATGTATAAAATGTTTTCTTGTTCAGGTTTATGCAGTATTAATATATTATTGACAGCCCCCAAAAGTACACTTTAGTCCTTTTCATGTCGTCTTTTAAAATTTGCAGAACTCATATCGTGTTCTGCAGAGATGTTTAGCTGAAGCTTACGTCCCTTTAAACACTCAACAGCTGTGTGGTTAGTTAGTGGTGTTTGAGATGCACTAAAGTCCATAGACTGATTATTAACTTCAAAATAAACTCATTGTAACTCATTGTTAAAACAAAAACTAGCTTTGCTCTACAGAGTTTGCAAAAGACAGAAACCCTAACCCTAACCCTAACATGTCAGATGTGAAAAGTTTACATACATTTAATCTTAGTTTTACCTTCCTAAAATACAATACAAAAAGCATCTAATTCTTAATGTAATCACAAGGCAAAATAAATGTTACATAAATATAAATTGTTTACTCAGGTGAGGATCTCTTCCTGCTCCTGTTCAGGGTAACAGAGAGCAGATGTCTATTACCAGCAGTCATGGGGTGAGAGGCGGAGCTTTCCCTGGACAGGTNTGCCAGTCCATCATAGGGCCACATAGCGACCGATAACCATTTACATACACATTCACACCAAGGACTAATTTCGAGATGCAGTTAACTTTGTGCATATTTTTGGTTTGTGGGAGGAAGCTGGAGAAAACATCCATAGAAAAACATGCAAACTCCACGCAGAAAGGTCTTAACTTGGAGTTGAACCCCAAACCTTCTTGCTGCAAAGCAACAGTGCTAACGACTAGCTAGAGTACAGTATCATTATTAAAATGTTTTTATAAAAGTCCGTATTAGTTAATTTAATGGTGGCCATCAGTGAGTTAGTGAATAAAGTCCAGCATTTTTATGTTCCCATCATGATTAAAAATGTTTTTAAAAAAGTTAAGAACTTCTGAAATGTGTTCAGATTGTGGATAGAAGCTGGATCACCTGAAGGAAATCCCATACAACAAAAGGGAGAAAAATCAAACTTAAAAAAAAAAAAAAAAGAAGACCTTCAATATCAAGTTTTGAACCAGCAACCATCTTGCTCTAAAGTACATTAAACTCTTGAGAGCACAGCTTGTTGGACTGCTACTTGGAGGTTACAAAGAAACCAGAATGCGAATGTTACAGAGCAACAAGACGGAAAATGCCCAAGGTCAAGCTGAACATCTGAACCAGGAGTGTAATGTACACACTGTCATAATTATAATATTAATCAGAAGAAGAAGAATTGACACATTAATGATGCCCTTGAAGAAATTATTTCTCTGCATTTGACCCATTCCTCAGGAGCTGTGGACTGCCATCTGTACAGCACCCGGGGAGCAATTTTGGGGTCCAGCATCTTGCCCAAGGACACTTCGGCACATGGCCTGCTTGGGCTTTGGATCGAACCACCTCCAGATTAGTGGATGACCTCATGTCTGGATGATGATGCAAATAATGAGGATGAACAATTTTATCTTCATACCAATAATATGTTGCAGAGAAATACAAAGTTTCACAACTTTTCAAAGTAGCTGAAGGAAATAAATGGTTTATACCTATTGAGGTTCGAATGCCAGATTAACTCCCAAAAGGGTTCATTAGTCTACCTGGCCAAAGGGCAAACTGCATATGGGCTTTGCCATCTGGTGCAACTCGTAGCCACTCTCGCCAGCTTTTAGAAAGTGAGGACATTCTAACCAGAACTCTTTGCCAAACGAGACGGTAGATCTTGAACTCAAAAGAGGAAAATTTGTTTGTCATTCATGCTGAAAATTCATAAACAGGTGTAGTGATGCAGTAAAAGATTTATTTCTAATTTGTTTCCATGAAAACATATTACTAGAAAGAGTCTGTTAGAGCCAAGTCGATCCGGCATTCAGTGTCCTACATTTCGATTGAAACTGGGCTTTGTTTTCCTTTTGTTCCCAGTGTATCATCCACTGCTGCATGTTAGCAGGGTTTTCTCATCAAAACAGATCTGGAACTGGGAGTCACCATCTTGACTGAATCACATTCATTATCATTGATCTATCGCCAGCATTCAGCACCACTCTTATTCAGACCTGCTATTGGAATATTGCTTTTTCAATGCACTTCCAGCCCGACTAACACAAAATTCCAACCTGCACTAAATACCTCCAAATAAAAGGACGTACCTAAAGCAGATCCATGCTACAGGAATTTAAATTCACCAAGTTAATTTAGTCATCCCAGGAGACCAATGGTATGTAAAATTCAGTTTACTTTAAAGTCACTAGTTTTATATTTTAGAATCACTTCAGAATTCATTATTTTCTTCGTTATGTGACTTTAAATATTAATAGGACTATTGTTTTCCGACATAAACAAACAGAACATTTTCTGCAACATTCGCAGACCTAAAGTTGCATCTTCTTTAGTGTCCACATCCTGGGGTTTTTGGCTATATGAACCTTGTAATTTTTACAAATATTGGCACTAGAACATGACACTTCATGAAAATGGACATCTACGATTTCTTCTCTCAGCTCTTCAGACAGCTTGGCCGTTGTGTTCTTAGGTCCATGTTCAGTGTGATGCACACAGCAATACCAATCTAACCTAAAGTGTGTTTGTTACCTTCAAATAGTCCAAATGGATGATAAAAAGCATGAACGCACCTCTTATACAGCATGAGGTTAAACAATTAGGTTGAAACATGAGTTTAATGCAAATTAGAAGGCCAATGTTTGATGTTTGTACTCTGACCTAATGGTTACAGCATCAAGAAACACGATCCATTTCACTCAAGAAATTAACAAGATGGTTAACCTCGGCTTCAAGCTTGTGACAAAACTGTTTTTACAGTAACAATACGTTGATTATACAACAGAAGCAAAGCTAAACTCCAGTCGAAGTACTTTGATAGCTGATGTGATTTGATCCTGATGTGCAACTAACTGATTATTTGACTTCAATCATGACTGAGCCTTATTTAAAACATGCATTGTGTGCATTCAATGTATATTCAGCAAAAAACAAACAAACAGGAAGTACTCTAAAACAAAACAGAATTATTTTAATATCCCACATCAGAACTTTTTTTTTTTTAATCATCAGACACTCATTGCACTGAAAAAGATAGAGATTCGTTTAATAACAGTTAATTGATGTTGGAAAATAAGAAATAATGCAAACTGATTAGACTGTGTTTAAGATGAAGTTGCTCTGTGTGGCCAAGAAGCAATTTCAAAATGCAACCATTAAAAAAAAGAAGCTCAAATTGTTTGTGTTTCTTCTATTTCTCTGAGCAAAACAACACCTCATGCAACCCATTACTGCAGAAGACAGAAATAACCAAATTATCCAGCTGTATGAAACCTCTGCGTCCCTCATGTCTTTATATTTTGCTTCCACGAAATCAAACTTTCCTATAATCTTTTAAAGTGTGCAGATTGTCAGGCTTTCTGAAGGTCTTTCAAAGTTTTTCTTCGGACTTTGTCTCCTTTTGGGGAGGAGAGCAAGTAAGCCCAAAAGAGGAAAAGAATGTGGTTTAACTCATCATCCTCCAAAATGCTAACAAACAACACTTTTATCCGTCTTGGTGGGCTGACACATCTTTAATGCTCTAATGCTGACTTGAGGAACAAAGAGAACATCACAGAGTTTGTCAAAGGAGCAAAGACAGACTCTTTATGAGGGGATAGAGAGGTAACTGGGGACCCACAAGCAGCATGCAGTGAATGATCACAACTGTAGACTCACTGTCTTGATAAAGTACCATGTCAGGGGTCAAAACACTTAAAGACAGATGGTCTCTGATGGTGGTTTGGCAAGATAAACTTGTGATGTTGTCATAAGACACAGCATCACATCACAAGCAAATATATAAATGCATCTTTGCACAGAAAGTTACCACTGCAGCTGGTTATCTGATCAGATTATGTAAATTCCCATTATTCTAAAGCAAAATTGAAACTTTTTTTGAGAACGTTTGGTGAACATTTATCTCTATAACCAAATCTTTGACATAACAGAACATTTTAAAGAGTTTTTGCAAATGAATGTGACAGTACTGATCACTTTATCCTTCCTTGCCCTCTCTTTATACCAAATGGCTCAGGTTCAGCACAGTGGACAGTAATTGCTAAAAGTCCACCTGAGCTGCATGTCCCTGTAAAAGGTTGACACCTCTATCTCTGAGATCTATTGACTCATAGGCACAGCCTAGGCCGCCCCTCACATCTGGGCCAAAACTATTCCTTCTTTCTTTGGGTTCCAAACCTTTGAGGCGGCTTTCATTCAGCTGATATGACCTAGATTAGAGAGTATTAAAGGAGCTCAGTCACTCTCACAAAAAATGAAAGGTTGTTGAATGATAGATGGCTGCATGAATACTCCGCAATGTTAAATGAACAGAAAAAAAATAACATTTAGCAAAGAGAAATTCACTGTGGTGAGAGCATAAAACCACATAATAAAACATTCCTGTATTTAAAGGCAATCTGGGTACAGATTTTATACCAAACTATTTAAAATGCAAAGAGGAAGTAGGCTACCAACTATCTTCTGTCATAAGAAACATCATCTATTTAATCTGTTTTTTGAAATACATTGACATAAAACAATATAATCAATATAAAGAACTCACATTATGAATTGATTTAAAATGACTAATGGTATCTGTATAAGAAAATGATTAAACTGTCCTTGACTCAATTATTAACATGTAAATGCTGCATTTGAATGTCACTCAGCAGTTTTTAAGCAGTTCTTGCTATTTTAAAAACAAAAACAGAGCAAAGGAAATAATTGGGCTCAGACGTGATAGTTCAGATCTTGTGAAATGTTAGTAGGGCTGGGCGGTGAACCAGTTAGTACCTAAAACCGGTGTTTATTTTGGTTATGATATGAATTTTTCACATACCCCTATACCAGTGAATAGTAAAAACACCTGGAATCTTGGCAGAGGGAACACATTTCTGTGGGGACTGATTTTAGTGCTACACGCTAAGACCACATATGAAAAATAAAGTTTTGAATGAAGAATGGATGCTGGCGGGGGCTGTAAGAGTGACTCACAGGTTACTGACCCAGAACAACTTATTCCAAAAAGAGGAGCCACGTCTGTAGTATGGAATTTCTTCTGCTTCAAAAGGTTGGACTCCAACCACAACTATCATATCCGGTAGCCGGCGGCTAGCAACTTAACTTGAAGAGGCTGTGCAACAAAAACAGGGTACTGAGCATATGACAATAAACTTGAAGTTAATCTAATGCAGTAATTCTTTACTTATTAGAAGATAATGTGGGTAACATTGGTTGTATAAAAAATACTGTAAAACCGATATGATTTAGAAAAAAGCGCAATATAAAAGTTTTGCCATACCGCCCTGTGAACAAGTAATATACAGTAGTATTTGTTGTTTACAGCTCTTTGAACAGCCACAGTTTACAGAAAAAATATGAGAGAATCACAACTTTTATGGCATTTTTTTAATAAAGTAATTTTATAGTACATTTATAGAACTACTGTATCTACAATAATATGATTTTAACAACATTGTAAATATAGCTTTGATATTCTTTTTTTTTAATATGAATATAAAATTATGGAGTCCTTTCACCACCTTGGCATCATCCTTAAATAGGACCTCAAGTAGGAGCTAAACATCAGCTCTATCAAATCAAAAGCTCAGTTTAGATTATAGTTTCTTAGAGAGCAGAAAAAGTTCAACATGACAAAAACAACCATGGTGAACTTCTACTCTGCTGTCACTGAATGCAACCTCACCTCCATAACTTCATAGTGCATCATAAAGCAAGTGTCCTCTCCACCAGTGCTGTACTGAATAGAGACTCCTATCTACTTCCTCACCCCCAGAAACAACACGTATTCTCATCCCATCCATGCAAATTTAATCTGTCAGGAATTTCTTTACGTTTTTTTTTTGCACTGTCCCAAATGAAATTTTGATGTACAGTGGCACATTCTTGGGTGTATGTTTGCACCCAATAAAAAGTCAAATTCCATGTAAGGGTATAATTAAGTTGCAAAGCTACTTGGTAATGAAGATGTACTATGTTCTGATAGCTGGAGAATAGTGGTTGCAACCAATTACACATATTGATCTGAAAAAGTAAATGAAATTCATAAAATGTGTCCCCCCCCCCACCTATTGAACCTATGAGGAGTGCGGATAAATCTTGCTACAGTGGAAGAGTAAGACATAAGAAATTGTACTGTTAAGAGTTTTTATGAGCGTATTATTTTTCTTCTTTTTTGTGCATCCTTTTCAAGGTGTTATGACTTGTCAACGGAAATCCACAAGCTGGAAGTAAACACAATTTACTGTGTTAAATCACATCTGTCTGCATGTTGAAGTGGGAAAAATGCATCAAGCTCGATTGATCTTACGGCTGTTCTGCCATCTGGATCTCCCTTCATCACCCAAATCACCCACTTTCAACTGTTTCCACTGGGGCATGAGACCCAAATTGAATATGTCCAAACAAGATGACACAGATAATTCCCACAATTGCTCCAACCATATGTTACCATGGTTGGAGACTGCTAAAAGATTTTCTAACTTTCAAATAACTTTCAGAGTTGGAACGCTGTTTGACAGTAAGTCTATGGTTCACTGAGAAGTGACAAGGAGAAACTTCAGGACTAATGTACTGAAAGCAACCTCCTTGTAAAGTTCATGATTTCCAGGAATTCCTGCCAATCTAATGTTAACACTGTTTCTTTAGTCCCAGTGAACACCAGTGAAACAGCCACAGAAGTGCTAAAATGTTTTATTACTTACAGTTTACAGCATGTTTAACAGACAATATTATGTGAAGTAAAAGGTGCAATATTTGTTTAATTAAACTTAATCAAAATAAATGTTCTCTTTTTATCTATAAAACATGGATGTTTTATCTGGAAAGCAATTCCAAAAAAAAACCATAAAGCTTTTTCTACTCCCCTCCAATTATTTGCTTTATTTCTCCAGCAAGGAAGAAAAATTCAATTAAGATTACCTGAAAACTAATGATGTTTATTTCATACCTAGATAAATAACATAATAAACAAATAGTGATCACAGTTTATTCCTAAAAAATACCAGATGGCAGATTTGGAAGGAAGACAAGTAGAGTGTTCATGTTATTCTGTGTGACAGAACAAGAATCATAAAAACGTGTTGGATTTTATAAAGATTCCAAGAATGGGACATTCTACATTTCAGCAAATGACTCCTTTCGTCATGTGGTGTCAAAGACACAGTGGCAAAATCTGCCCAGAAATATGGCATCAGTTCTTCAGTTGTCTGCAACAAGAACTGCATTGAGAGTCAAGACTGACAATTCCCTAAATTGCAAAAAGTTGTTTTTGATCAAAGCAAAAAAAAAAAAAATACCACACCAATTTATTCCCAACTAAATCACAATGCCTAAAATGTATTCTAATATGTATTCCCATTAATGTGATATGGACTACCTATTATTTAAAGGTTTAGATTAGATTAAACTGAGCTTTTCATACCAATTAAGGCTGGAATTAATTAACAAGTTATGCTGTTTTTATAGATGCAAGTTAGTATTTTGTGCAACATAATAGTCTAATAGTCTCAGACCTCACAAAATACATTTGCATCTCTAACTGTGCTCTCAAACAAACTGTTTTTTCTATGCCCAAATGCAGTTTGCTCACATTTAAATGAGGCATGATGAATGAATTTCAAGAAAAACCCATTCAGTCTCATGTAAATTATTGCTGAGCATAAAGCATCTCATTCTCAAAGACCTATTCTATTTGCAACAGGAATTTATAGTGAAATACAGTGGGGCAAAAAAGTATTTAGTCAGCCACCAATTGTGTAAGTTCTCCCACTTAAAAAGATCAGAGAGGCCTGTAATTTTCATCATAGGTATACCTCAACTATGAGAGACAAAATGAGGAAAAAAATCCAGAAAATCACATTGTCTGATTTTTAAAGAATTTATTTGCAAATTATGGTGGAAAATAAGTATTTGGTCAATAACAAAAGTTAATCTCAATACTTTGTTATATAGCCTTTGTTGGCAATGACAGAGGTCAAACGTTTTCTGTAAGTCTTCACAAGGTTTTCACACACTGTTGCTGGTATTTTGGCCCATTCCTCCATGCAGATCTCCTCTAGAGCAGTGATGTTTTGGGGCTGACGCTGGGCAACACGGACTTTCAACTCCCTCCAGAGATTTTCTATGGGGTTGAGATCTGGAGACTGGCTAGGCCACTCCAGGACCTTGAAATGCTTCTTACGAAGCCACTCCTTCGTTGCCCGGGCGGTGTGTTTGGGATCATTGTCATGCTGAAAGACCCAGCCACGTCTCATTTTCAATGCCCTTGCTGATGGAAGGAGGTTTTCACTCAAAATCTTACGATACATGGCCCCATTCATTCTTTCCTTTACACGGATCAGTCGTCCTGGTCCCCTTGCAGAAAAACAGCCCCAAAGCATGATGTTTCCACCCCCATGCTTTACAGTAGGTATGGTGTTCTTTGGATCCAACTCAGCATTCTTTCCCCTCCAAACACGACAAGTTGAGTTTCTACCAAAAAGTTCTATTTTGGTTTCATCTGACCATATGATGTTCTCCCAATCCTCTTCTGGATCATCCAAATGCTCTCTAGCAAACCGCAGACGGGCCTGGACGTGTCCTGGCTTCAGCAGGGGGACACGTCTGGCACTGCAGGATTTGAGTCCCTGGCGGCGTAGTGTGTTACTGATGGTAGCCTTTGTTACTTTGGTCCCAGCTCTCTGCAGGTCATTCACTAGGTCCCTCCGTGTGGTTCTGGGATTTTTGCTCACCGTTCTTGTGATCATTTTGACCCCACGGGGTGAGATCTTGCGTGGAGCCCCAGATCGAGGGAGATTATCAGTGGTCTTGTATGTCTTCCATTTTCTAATAATTGCTCCCACAGTTGATTTCTTCACACCAAGCTGCTTACCTATTGCAGATTCAGTCTTCCCAGCCTGGTGAAGGTCTACAATTTTGTTTCTGGTGTCCTTTGACAGCTCTTTGGTCTTGGCCATAGTGGAGTTTGGAGCGTGACTGTTTGAGGTTGTGGACAGGTGTCTTTTATACTGATAACGAGTTCACACAGGTGCCATTAATACAGGTAACGAGTGGAGGACCGAGGAGCCTCTTAAAGAAGTTACAGGTCTGTGAAAGCCAGAAATCTTACTTGTTTGTAGGTGACCAAATACTTATTTTCCACCATAATTTGCAAATAAATTCTTTAAAAATCAGACAATGTGATTTTCTGGATTTTTTTTCCTCATTTTGTCTCTCATAGTTGAGGTATACCTATGATGAAAATTACAGGCCTCTCTGATCTTTTTAAGTGGGAGAACTTACACAATTGGTGGCTGACTAAATACTTTTTTGCCCCACTGTATTTACCATCTCCTAAGAGCAGGTAATATTTGCATCTCAGGAGATGAAAGTGAGAAAATGGGAGGTGCCTTCGCAAAGAGTGCAACATGTCAGGAATGGTCTAATTCATCATCATGTCTTATGTCAGACACTGTTGAATTTACAGAAAAATTATCAAAAAATGCTAATGTCCCTCTGATTATTGGACAAAATGGAATTAAAAGTAAAGGAAATGCAGGACTATTGGCACATAATTTATTTTAATATTTTTCTTTATTTACAATTTCTGTAAAGCTTTTACCAAAGTTTGTCATTTGTCTGTTCTTCAGTTGATATAAACTACTGGTTAAATATCACTATGATGGACTAAAGATCTGTTCAGGGAGCATCCAGAATGAGTGAGTGAGTAGTGATAAAAGTGAATAGTTCAGAAGTTTGGTAAAAGCTATGAAACTAATGTAGCTTATCTCAGTGTGCACAGTATGTGCCGTTAATCAAACCAGACTAATATTAGAAGGGAAGAGGCATATGGTGAGTATAAAGCTTTGCATGCCTGCTCTGGATTCATCGTGCTAACTGGTGCATGACTCAGTCCTAAACATAACAGCTGGTGGTCTGAAGAGCCCAAGGTAGACCCCCAGGGTGTGAGATGACCAGCCCACTCATTTACTGGCAGCTTACACTGGGGACATGAAACAGCAGGGTTCTGGGAGCAAAAGACGAGCCTGGCATCTTTTCAGATTCTCGCACCCTGCAGCAGCCAAAGAATAAGCCAAGAAGTATCACATCACCACATGTTTCTTTTGACACGTGGAAAAATGAAAGAGTCCAAAAGATGTAAACACCGGACAGGGGCTCTTCAAGCCAACACTTTCAATAAGCATTTCCAAAAATATTTTACTTCTGTTCCAGCAAGCCTTGAAAAAAAAATGTCAAAGTATCAATGCTGAATGTTTTAGTTCCAAACCACATCCACATCTTTCTAACAGTACTTCACCCTGGTCCATCCGTGACATTAAAATGATCCTGTTTGAGCTCGACACAATTTTCCTAGCAACAAGAGTTCATGAAGATGCACTAAATAGCCTCTTTCATAACAGTGGTGAGAGCGGAATGAGAACAAACATCTTTTCTCACACGTAACTGTTTTATATTCATAAGATACAAACAGAGGTGATTTAAATACTCTGTTGTTTCACCCCAATGCACTTCCTTTGTTCCAGATGTACTCCCATGTTATTCGTTAGCACTTTTCAACTCAAAATGCATCATCAAAAGCTACTTTTTGTCAAATGTCCGAGATTAAAGTTAAAACATATGCACTATATAATTGCCTATTCAGAAGCAATATGACCAGCAAATTATTCAGAGGTGTAAAATTGTGCGGTATACTAATATTTTTTTACACCAGGCAAAAAACAAACAAACATGCAAATCATCTTTTCATCAAAATTTAAATATTTTAAGTTTTTTTGTGTCTTTTTTCGACAACATTTATTGGAGAAACCATAATTGTTTGTTTAATTTTCAAGGTGGAAAAACACACGGTGCATAAAACAGAAATAAAATGAGACGAGGTAACAAAGTATAAAAGAACACGGGGCAAACCATTGAAACAGAAAATTGTGTCATTATATTCTGAAAGGCAGAGCAAAGTTCCTTATTTAATGTTTTAATAAAAGTCCACAAAAGTAACCCCTGACTAATACTACCTCTCTTTATACTTTATATTTTCTTGCATTAAAATAAAAATTGTAACAATCTCCAATAGGTCTTTCAACGACACACTAAATAACACACTCTATTGGATCATGATCTCCTGTAATTCCTACATTTTATGGCTGGAATGACATGCTTTCATTGCATGTCTCCTGTGTCTAAAGGTTACTGCTGTTAGAAAAACAAATCTGCTTAATAAACTCATATAAAAATATTTATTAATTTCACTTCATGAATTGCATAAGAAACCAATTAGCTAATATTGTTCCACTATTACTTTTTCTAATATTTTATCTCTGGATTTGGGAAGCTGATGTTTGGTTAGTCTTTAAAAAGTCATTTTTGTAATTAGAATTAGATCATTATAATTTTTTAGGGGTCACACAAACTGCACCAGAAGTCATTATCTATCCCCTTTACAGGTCACAGGGAGCTGGTGCCTATTTCCAGGTGAGAGGAAGGGAACCAGTTGGAGAGGTCATCACTCCATCAAAGGGTCACACAGATGCACAACCACTCTTATGCCCCTCTCCCACACTCATACCTGAAGTCAAGTCATTATGACTAATTAACCTGGCATTGTGTTTTTTTTTAACTGTAGGAGAAAACTGGGGGAAAAAATGCAAATACACTGAAAATAAAAAGTCTACACAGACAGGTCATAGGTGGGAGTCAAACCACAGAGATATAACTTTGAAAACAAACAGGCAGTAGGGAACAGTAATGGCTAGAGATTTGTTATCACACAGATGAATTATTATTTTTTTGTTGTTTGTTTCTTATCAGTATTGTTACTTCAGGTTTATCTGACTTTGGAAATACTTTTCCATCTTTGACATTTTCAGGACAAAAATCACAAAGGAATTAAGCCTAAAAGAGGAATCTGTAGCACCTGTCCATAGACAAATTGTGGAGTAGGTCAAGGAAAAATGCTGTTGCAGTTTTACATTTGTCTCTACCTTGTACTTCCTCACAGGCCAAGAAGTGGTAGTGTAGTTAAATGGAAGTCCAAAAGTGCCACAATAAAATATAAAACCAGTCAATAAATATATATTTAAAGATATCAATCCTTGAAATGAAATTGTGAATAAAGGCATTAAATAATTGACCAAATATATCAATAACTGTTAAATGAATAATTTATTCAAACAAATTGAAAACAATTACAATGTACTAAACCAATAAATTAATTTTGAAAGCCCTAAAAATACGACCTGTGAGAGCGTTTTCAAACGACCTGCCGGGCTCCGCAGAGACTTACTACCAGCAACGCATGCGCGCACCTTCCCAGAGGAGCTGACAAATACACATGCGCGAGGTTTCGCTCTGTTCAGCCGAACAAAACAAAAATTCTGCAGCAATATGTCTCATTTTAGTACAATGGTTAGCTTTAAAATGTAAAAATATATATGGACACATTGTAAAATTGAAAATTTCACATTAAAAAGCGGAACGGTTAAGGTTAGTGTAGCCAATAGGGGTCACATATGGAATATAGTGTCGTTTTCAAAATGGACCAAAACAGTCATATTTGACGTGAGTTTGGGCTGAAATTAAGGAATTAAATGTGCGATAAAAAAAATACATGGCATAAATAATTATTTCAGCATGGATTTCATTAATTCAGGATTACATTGCTGAAATGCATTATGAAATAATTTAAACTGTCACTGTGGGATCCTTTATTTGGATCCTTGTAGTCATTGTAAATCAAGAGTGCAAAAACATTGTCCTCTGTTTGTTATCATTTGACACTTGTACATTAAGAGTAAGGGCTATAGTCTCCTGATATTTTGAGACAAATTATTTTGTCATGTGATAAACTGGAGACCTGTCCAGGGTGTAAACCCGCCTCCTCAATGGTAAATAAATGGCTGTACTTGTATAGCGTTTTTCGAGTCAAACGACACAAAGCGCTTCACACTACAATTTTTCATTTACCCATTCACATGTTTGGTGGCGATAAACTACACTCATATTGTAGCCACAGCTGGTGAGGCTGCCGGACAAAGGTGCCATCAAATCCACCACCAAACAAGCAGCTTGTCATGTGTTCCCAGTGGCTCAGAGCAGGACCCAAGGTGCAGTGAGGCACAGGAGAGGAGAGGAGGAAAGTTCAAAATAATTATTTTAATAATAATAATAATAATAATAATAATAATAATAAAACAAAAGCTGACGAGGCAGCAAACACTTACTTCTATGAAGGACACTGGAGAGGAAACACATGGCATGGAAGACGACACTCAGACAACTCAACAGAAACTGACTCAACCTTTTATTCAAAGAGCAAAAAAGGAAGCAATCAACACAAACGCAAAACACCTTGAGGAGAGGGAGAGGTGACCAAGCTGCAGCTGACACACACAAGGAGAACAGGAAGCACAGGACGATACCACAGTAAACAGAAACACAAAAGACTAGACACAGCTCAAACCAGAAAACACTGAGGAACAGGGGAGAAAGATAAAACAACAAAAAACTCCTCGGAACACAGAACCCTGACACAGCTTGGGTGAAGTGTCTTGCCCAAGGACACAATGGCGAAGCAATCTTTTCCGGATGGAGTAGGGATTTGAACCGGTGACCCTACAGTTACCAGATCATCTTCTCTACCTCTTGACTGCTGGAGATCAATACAAAAAGACCCTGAGCAGGAACAAGTGAATGGATGGATGGATGGATGGATGGATGGATGGATGGATGGATGGATGGATGGATGGATGGATGGATGGATGGATGGATGGATGGATGGATGGATGGATGGATGGATGGATGGATGGATGGATGGATGGAAAATGTTTTTAAGGATTGATTTATTTTTGGCACCCCATATCAAATGTAGTTTGTGTCCAAATATTTGTTACTATGGTAGCACTTTTTTTTAAATATCAAAATACCAGCAAAGTATTACGGTGAGTATTGTCAGACTGCCAAAATTTATCTGGTCAGCCAATTTTTTAATGCTGCAGGGTTTTACTGTTGTAAGGAAAAGGCACCTTCGCTCTGAGTAACATGTTCTGTTCTTTCTGAAAAAGAAAAGTAGGCTCTATTATCTAAAACAATCTAAGCATAGTCAGTGAAAATGGTCTAACACTCAGATTACATCGAGCTTAAGAACACAGCAACACTTCATTTCTGGTAGTTTAAAAAATATATTGAAATAGGTGGGAGTGAATGGATTTCTGGATTTTCTACATTTTTTTTTATCTTTCTTTGGGCTTCAGATCTTCTAGTAGTTAGTACTTGATCCCTTTGGGCCACAATTTATTGACAAGTATAACTGTATTTGAAGTCCAGGAAGATGTCTTGCTGTATATTTATTTGTACTAAAAGCTGTCTGCATGGTGGAGTACCTGTGATATTGATTTAAAAGCTTCCAGACCCTGTTGTGGTTTCTCTACAATAAAATCACTACAAAAGCCTTTCAGGAGATAAAAACTGTCCAATTACAGCATCTTCAGCCCCAAACCAGTAATGTCTAGTGTATGATGCCATGTGACACCACAGTTGTCTACATTTGTTGACAGCATCTGATGTTGCATGACGATTTTGGCAAACCGTGATTATTTATACTTAATGCTTGTTTACTCACAGGTCTCTTGGGGTTGATTTATTTAGCATGTGTACTTCTCTGTGTCTGAAAAACAAAAATAAAAGAGCCCCCAGTGTGAAATGCATTTGCATCCTTGACACCTTGACACATACACCCATATGGATTTTCCCATGAGGCACTCCACTGCTCTCATCTCTCTGTGCCCTATTGTTGGGTGTCAGGCTTGGGACTTCTATTCAGGGATCTTTCTCCAGAGGTAAAAGGGCTCTTTGGGCAAAAAGACAGACCACAACAATAAACACGATAGAGTGTACTGGTTCTTTAACACAGTGGTGGGAAAACCACAGACCCTTGATTGGCTAAAGGATGACGTAATGTTCTCTGTTCAGTAAACATGCTTTTACAAGGTGTTGGTTGATCTACCTCATCACTAGCTGATAGCTTTCTGCTACAATCACTATTAACCCACTACTTAACATGTGAAGAAAAATAAAATGGTGTTATGAACCCAATTTGTCTTACCAGCAATTTTGCTGCACCAAGTGAGCTTATCTTCAGATCTGGAGTTCAACATGTGACTATCCTGTAAGAGTTTTTTTTTTAGTATTTTTTAAAAATTTTTTATATGTAATGCATTTCCAAAAGAAACAAAACTGAATCATTTTATCTCTGAAAAAGTATAGAAGTAGAAACACTTTCTTGTAACAAAAATGCCAAGTCAGATCACTAATCCCCTCTGTTCAGCTGGATTATACTGTATCTACCTGACTCCTTCCTTGTATCCCAGACCTCCTCTCATCTCACAATGTGAACCTCTAAAGTCGCAATGTCAACACATGATTAGCTAAGGATGCCTCCATATATCCGACCAGACAGAAAGTTTGTTTATTTTACTGCTTTTTTCCCCTCATCTAATCCTTGAACACAGAATCACATCCATCCTTTAACTTTTCTTATTTTTTAGCTCCTCTCAATGCTTGACAGGGTAGAGATTCTTAATCCTCCCCCCTCTATTACTGGCTTAGGCCAGCAGTTGATTGAAAACTGAAAAAAAAAAAAAAGTTCTGCAGCGGTCTCCTACGCTATACTAAGGCTTTTCACACTACTTAGAAAGCACCATACATGGTACTGAAGAGGGTTCAGGGATGTCTGGAGACCATGCATTTCAAGCATGAGTGCTTGTGAGAGGGTAAACATATTCTGCAGATCAGGACAACTGTCAGAGATTCTCTTTCAGTGAAATCTGAACAAAACCACTGGAGGATTCACATAGAAACTAATTTGGATGTACCATGCAAACATTCTGTCTCGCCCAATGCAAAACAAAGTACTTTTGTCACTTTCTATCACAACAGTAAAGCAAAGCAAAAGTAGGACTTACAAAGTGAGGCTAAACTGCAACACACACAACCACAAACAAACATATACAAAGCTTAATCTCCCTCACATCTTATTAACTGTTCTCTCTGAAGATGTATACAAGCTGGAGGGAGACTTAGTTCCAATTTGGCAGAACCAAGAGCATCCTAATGAGCTCTGGGGAAAAAAAAACTCACACAAAAACAACAACCCTGAGAAATGTCTTATGGTCATGTGCTGGGAAAGGGCTTCCACTGTCTTACTTTCACTGACACTGAAGATTTAATGTTACTGTAATATTTCGTGATTACATTTGGAATCGTCGCCAGAATTTGTTTAGCCAACCTGGCTCACATGTTGTGTAATTGAAAATAAATTAGAGCAGCAAAGAGAATGATGATCACATGCTTTCTTAACTGCATGTGAAAAATTTAATAATGGAAAATGTCCCAGAGTTTCATTACAACTTATTTGGGTTTTATTAATGCTTTCCTGAATCATTTGCAGTGTACAAATAATTCAATGCAAGATCAAAGCTGTATTTTAAAAATGTATATTCACTCTAAGAAATTTACAGCTAAAAATCAACAGCTAGATATATAAAAGTTGTTATTTTGTTATTTTTAGATGAGATCAATTTTGTAACTTGTTTATTTTAAGGGCCGCAGATGGAAATATTAAGAAATGTAATTTGTTGTTTTATTTTATGGCTCTTAGTATCTATTTGAACACAAATAGCAAATATTACTTATTTCAGGGTTATGTTTAAAAGCACTGGGGACCTGCACAAGTGTAAACCTGCAAAAAGACCTCTCACTGATAAAGAGAAAGCATCAAGAATTCACATGAGGGAAAATTATGCTGTATTGTATAACAACTAATAACCGTTCTGTTAAGAGAAATCAAATGAGGTTGCTGTGGAATGAACCCCAAAGGTAGTTGTTATTCTTGCGATGGGAAATATAAGACTCAGGCAATGCACTAATAGGAACCGCAGCACATCGAGCGATTTTATTTGAAAGCTGTAAGAAAAGAGCCGTGTCCACCCCTGAGAATCTCAGCTGCTCTGTGTTAGTAGATGTTGATATTAACAGAAAAGCCTCTGAGAAGGAGCTCAGTGGCAAGGCCTGACTCGAGTATTCAGGAGCAGCTGTGTTTATGAACAAAGAGCTGACAATCAAGCAGTATTGTGTGCATGAAACAATAGTAAAACTAACATCTCACACAAAACGCAAAGATCTTTCATGCAGGAAAGCAGCTCTGTGACACACCATCCTGGTTGTGTTACATCACAAGGAACTGCAAGCAGAAACTGTTCAAGTCCAGTGAAGCTGTGCAGAAGATGTTTTCAGTTCCATCCCACATACAGAACTGTATTTCAGCACTACACCTCCATCCCACCTCGTGCTTTTTGGAAACCCTTTTTACACTTTTTCAATTGAACTTTTAGTTTTAAAAAATCTGCAACAATGACTCTGTTTTTTCTCTCATTATTCCTGTAAAAGATCCTAAATTTGTCTCTCGACTTGAGCCTTTTTCTCCCTGTGAGAGTGTGGGTTTTCTCTCATATAGAGTCAAACATGCATGTTAGGTTAGTTGGTGAATGTGAGTTGACTCCAGGTGTGGGAGGTTATTTGTCTTCATGTGCCCTGTTGTGGACTGACGATCTGTTCCAGGTGCCCTGCCTAACACCTGGATACCGCTGGAGATTGACAACAGCTCTTCTGTAACTCTGCACAGACACAGCGGGTATAGAAAATGGATGCGCGGATATTCCTGTTCAGCTAAAAGACACTAACACTCTGAAAAATCAGTCAACTTTGTAAACGTATCTAATCCAACCAGCATCAACGTCACACAGAGTTTTCTATATCTCAATAAATGTACGTTTGATGACAACTTGTGACAGACGGATCTCATTCCTTAAACATCTGTTTGAGTTTGATGCTCCGACATTTTCCAAAAATCTTTATTTTAGTTTGGATTATTCTCATCATCCGTGAGTTCAGGTTAAACAATCCAGTGAGGGGTTCTGCTAACCATTTACAGATAATAAAAAAAACTTCATTTTAAAACTTACTCAACAAAAGATTATTTTTCTTTTTAAAAATTATTTTACAATTACCTTTTATTAGTATTTTAATGTGAATTAAATACATCTAATTTAATGTAAAACTTATCAGTGTTTGTCCCTTGTTAAATTATGAATTTAATAAGGTCATCTGCTAAGAGCTGTCATAATAATTACCTAACACTAATAGGAGCAGCTACCTGAGATATCCACTTCTGCAGAAGTATTAAACCTGTGTATTTTGTATCTAGAGGCAGAGCAGTGGCATGACACAGCAAATGATGGAGGGATAAGTGTTAATGCTGTGCACACAGTTCACCACACGTTTGTATTAGCATCCCTAATTAGGCATAATTGGAAGTTTTCTAGTACGCCTTCTCCTTAAGGCAAAAATCCAGCAGCTGTTGTATTTATGTAAAGGTTATTGGAAAACAACTGAATTTAATTGCATACAATGTCAATGTATAAATATTTGTATCATGATTGCAGAAACATTTTTGATCTTAAGTGCAGCCAGCTGACTGAAGAATGTCAACGATGATAAAGAGAAAAATTCTAAACTCTACAATATAAAAGCATTTTAAAGATTGCACACATAAACTATCTGACATAGTTTGAATTCTTGTAGGAATAAATGAACCTTCATGGCCAAGAAAAACTCAAGACCCTTCAAGTGCTTTCATATTAATAACAGCTGCTCATATGTCAAAGGTTCTGGATCAGAATATGTGAAAAAAACTGAGATTACTAAATAAATACCAAAATAAAAGTGGTTGTTTTACAATTTGCATTAAAAGAACAGACAAAGCCAAACAGTTATAAAAAACAAACAAACAACATATAGCCCAGTTTTCATTTCTCTGACCTCTATGCAAAGCTGGTTTCAATCACAACGGGGCCGCGACCTGAAGTCTAGTCAGTTTCAATCACACTTGAATTGAACAATAAAGAAAGAAACAAGTTGTTTTAAGTAAGTGTATCTGGAGACACCCTGCACATTAAATATTCAAACAATGTTTCCTTTTTTTCTTTTCTGAGTATTCTGGTGCTGACATAAGTTTAAAATCATTACAGGGGCAGAAAATAAGACGCTGCAGGATTGCTGAAGCAGAGGCTGCACAGATGCAGCATTTTCCAGATTTTTGCAAAGCATTTATATTTACCTTGAGCAATAAGATGTAAAAATATGTTTTATAGACTCTTGCACACATTTATCCAAACGCTGCTACTGACTGATCCCACATTCCCGTCACAGCATGACCATATTAGGGACAAATAAGGCGGCTTTATAATCATTATTGCCCAGCGCTGCTTTTTACCAACACAGCAGCTCTATTTTGTCGGTAAGAAGCAATACAGGGATTAGTTTCTGGTGTCTTTCTGCTGCTCTGTCCATCTTCTGAAGTAGACTATGTTGACTGAGGAATCGTTTTTTTTCTTGCTTTGACTATAAATGTGATTACCAACACACAAGAGATAATGAAACCTCATATCTCTGCAGCACCAAAGAGCATGAATTAAAACCTTAGCCTTGAGGAATATCTAAATGGAAACCAACTCTGAACGAAAAAAGAAAAAGAATAAAGGGTTTAATTCATGTTGAGTGCATACAGCCCCCTACTGGCAAACATTATTCACTATTTGGTCAAATCAAACACAACAAGCTCCATGATCTTCTGTTGAATATGAGCAACAGGTACATGCCGCCAGTTCCGAAACAGATCCCACAGTGCGGCTGTTACAGAGTCGCTCTTTTAATGGCACCATTATTCCAGACTGATCTGAAGGTAACTGCACTATATCAGAGTTTTGACAGCTGATTTTTTTTTTCCTGAGTTTAGTTCAAGTGTAAAATCCGAGTAAAGTCTCCACTTTAGGAACATCACACCAAAACTGAAATAAAAAGAGGGGGGAAACCCAGTGAAACTACTTTTTAACGGATTGTGTTAACTGAGTTTATAAAATCTAAAATACATGAAACAGATAAGGTTTCACTGCATAATGACTATTGAGAAACCTTAGATGTGAGACGTTAAACCCATTTTCAAACATACTGTTATTTATTTATTCTTTTGCAATTTAATAAAAAATCAATAAAACTCAGCTGTCGGTGATTGATCACTGGGGATGAGAAAATCTGACAGGATGCAACTGAATAGCAAAAACCTCCTTGATATAAAACAGCCTCCGCTCAACATGCTGGCTGCATGTGTTGAATTTATAAGAATCCACAGCGACACAAACGCTCACTGAATGTGGATTTAGATCAGACAAGTACAGCTCAAAGTCTCAGCTCACCAAACGGGACGTTGGGAAACGACTTTTCACTTGTTCATCTCTATTTGAAAATTTGATTGACTGTTAATTACAGAACCAAGTCGGTGCCCATCATGGGTTTGAGGACGATCAGTTCTACGTCAAATTGTTGAATATGAGGGGGAGACGATACACGTGGTTGCGGGGGGGAGCAAAAACGCATCGATGATTTGTCAGTGGTCGCCTACCTGATATTTCCTGATGAGGTACATTGATGAAGCCTAATCCTTTAGCGTTAGAAGCTTGTCTAACCTCGCTACAGCTCCGCGCTTTGCTTTCACCAGCAGATGACATGGACAGCACCGACAGAGTACATAAGGCGACCTGCAGTCTCCACATCGCATACATCAGTGAAATCCTGATGTTTCACAGAGAAATACGGGCTCCGGCGGGATAAAGGGAATCCAAAGGCGATGACTGAAAGATCGTTCCTGATCTGTACGATGTCAGATATTGATAAAAAAAAAATAAAAATAAAAAAACAGAAATGTGGGATAACTCCTCACTTTAGACACTGATGCGTCCGCCACATATTTGCTTCGAAAAGAGAATAAGAAGTCAACGCCTCCGACTACTCCAAGCTTGAAAAAAAAAATGTTCAAAATAACAATAAAAAATCCTTATGAAGAAGCAACCTGGTGCTCAGTGTGCCAACAACTTCTCTCGCAAACACACGCAGCTGCCCTGTCTTTCTGACAGTGTGAGAGGAAAGCGGAATGCAACGGAGACGCACGCTGCACAGCGAGCAGAGCGCACAAGGGCAGGGCAAAACATGGAGTGGAGTGGCTGCGACTTCAGCAGCTCGCATCCAGGGGCGCGCACTGTCCTCTGCCTTTATGCATCCTCAGTAATGCACACCATCGCACATTAGTGGTGAAAACACGTGTTGTGAGGGAGGAGTGGAGGGACATCCTGAAATTTCTTCTCAAACGTTATTGTCCAAAGACTCATTGACTCTATCTGCTTCTAACTGATGGGGCAGTTTGATTTAACCCCCCCCCCCCAAAAAAAAAAGTAAGTCATTATTTAATTATGAGACAGATGATGTGGAACTTGCTTCAAGTCTGTGTTTCAACAACACAAGAACACACATCTTTTAAACAACAGACATCCATAAATCTTAAATTTCATCTTGAAATTTTACTATATTTATCCTGATAAAAATGTATTTTACCTCACTTTAGCATTTCTGGGTCAGATCCCTGACAGATTGACAGAGTTTGCAGCTGTGTGTGTGTCTGACCTTTTTTCAGCCTGTCGTCTAAAATACATTCATGCTCATGATTTTTTTTTTGCATACAAAACTTTATTACACTTTCATTAAAGTAAATGTGTGACTTTTACACTTTTACGATAATGAAGATTGTTTGACCAGTTTTGAGTTCGCCACCTGCACACATACCAGGCGGCTCATTGTGCGTTACCAAAGTAACAAAGCAATGTTGCCATCATTTAACAATGGCTGAAGTTTGTTAGGATGATATACAAAGTTGTTCCATTTTAATAAAGAGTATCTAGGACCAAAGGTTTCTCATCATAAAGATATTCTCAACTGAGAGCCCAGAGTGTATGTCAGGTTCTGTATAAACAATCCTGCAGTAGGGTTTTATGGATTTGGGAGCTACAGTAGTGCTGGCTTATTAAAGTCAACTTTAAAATGCTGTGTAAAAGTGCAATGAGCCATTATTCATGGCTGTGAGCTGTGAAGCAAAAAGACTGGAAAGCAGTGCAACATTTGGCAATGGAAATTAATAAGTATAGAAATTTGAAGCGGAATTATCTCAATGTAATTCCTTGAGGGGTTGTGATGTTTTTCAATTGCTATGCAAGAGAGATATGACTCTCTTCAGTTCAGCTTGTGGACACAGATGGATGTAGCACTGGGAGAGAAAGTATAATACTGCTTTAAAATGAACAGAAAGACAGCAGCAGGCTGTAGTTAAAAAAAAAAATGCTAAATTTCAAATGTAAAAATGCAGAGGATTTAGGTAACAGTAAGGTACTACAGTACATTGTTCTGCCATCTTTTTTCAAGTAAACCCAAAATGTTTGGTCTCAGGAAGGCTTGTATCTCATGCAAGAGAGTCTGTCCTTAAACAGAGACCCTCATGCACACGTGGTCTTCACTGCACACTGGAGCTCTTTGCCTTCAGTGTCATGATGTCAGAGCTGTGGACTAAAATTATCTGACCCATAGACAATGAAAGGTGGATGAAATGTTACATTTACAGTCATTTAAAAAATAACTTCAGGAGCTGAATAATCAGAATTATTCCTGTTGTTGTCACACAAGTAAGTCTGGAAGGTTGATGATTGTAACCCATAGAGATCTGGAAAAGCGGAACTTTGTTCCAGGAAGACATGATTTCACTCTTCCTCAAACTAAGGTTGAATTTCAGAGAATCTTCCTTCATATACAGGGCAGCTGTAGCTCAGATGGTAGGACAGGTTGCCCGGTAACTGAAGGGTCACCGGTTTGAATCCCGCTGCAGAAAAAGATTGCTGGCAGCCTCACCTCTGTCAGTGTGAGTCCCAGGACAGCTGTGGCTACAACATGTGTGTAGTTTATCACCACCAAACATGTGAGTGTGTATGTGAATGAGTAAAGTGTGAAGCACTTTGGGAGTCATACTGTATGACTTAAGAAAATGTGCTATACAAGTACCCACCATATATATAGGTAAACAGGCAGGATTTTCTCAGGGAGATTACTGTCAGGGAAAACTTGAGGATGCTCACTCTGAACATCAGGTTCTGGACACTCCAAACACAGATGAGGAAAATGACAGATCACGACTTTCTCATAAAAACAACCATGATAAATAGCTGAGAGAATCTGGGCAAGACAATCTGAAATGTGACTAACAGAAGAGTTGCAAATGCCCAGCTGATATACCTGCAGCAGTAGATGAGCTAATAGTTTGAAGATGTGACACACCAGCAGCAGTGTGCAGAGAACTCTCCACAAGGAGTGAGTCAGTCCTGGACTCACCTGTAGACAAAAGGAAGAAGAAGAATAGAAGTTTATGCTCATTGCCTGCAAAAAATAATGAAATACAGTCAAGCGCCTCGCTGGACTATAATCAAAACAAAAGATACAAAGGTCCAGAACTCCAAGATTCAGGTAATCGAGGAAGTCATATAGATGAAGATTTCTGCTCACGTTGTAAACATTTCTTTGTTTCTTATCTTCCAGTTTTTTAATAGTGCTCTTCACTCAGTCTCAAAGTTTTTAATGTCACACTTCTCAAAGTTTGTAATGGAAAAATAATGAAGACTGTCATTTAAATGAGAGAGAATTTAGGGAAAATGTATTTTTAAAGCATGAAACAACAAGAATAACAACAATATTAACTGCTGATTCATCATGCTGAAAAACAATGCTGTCTGACCTGAATCAGTCAGGAATAACAAAATAAAATAAAATAAAATAATACTGATAGTAAAGGTTGCTGAAGATAGACACCAACTCTCTGTTAACCTTCAGTTATTGAGGCTGGTTGGATGGATGGACAGATGAATAGATGAAATATATACTGTTTATCATCTATGTATTCATCCCCAAAAATAAATATTTACTTGTGCAAAATTAAAAATGTAAAAGTTCAACAAAACTCAAAATTACCTGTAAGTAGATGATGTGTGCCATTTTATGTAAAAAAAATATCCCAAATCAGAAAGTTTGAGAACTTATTAAATTTTTATTTGAAAACATCAACAGTGAGCAGAAATTTTAGTTTTTAGTTATTTTTTTCTTTGTTGCTTACAGCCTAAGAAATTCTGTCTTCTATCTTGAACTTCAGTACCAGTTTTTGTTTTTACAGCACACCATTTTAACAATAATGTTTTTCCCACTTGTGATTGTGCCGTTCATTTTCTCTTAACCTTTTACAAATTCTAGAACTGACAATGGAGTTATTGTGGTAAAAGTATGTGCATCTTCCCCAAAAACACAGATAAAAATAAGTAACAGAAAGAAGGGGAGGGGGTGGGGGGTGGGGGGTGGGGGGTGGGGGGTAGTAATACATTCCACATTCTTAAATTTTCTGTATACTTTAATTTAGAGGCAGGCCTGGATGTTAGACACGCTTGTCCTGTAGCTTCGTTCTCTTCTTCCTCATGTATACAGAAAGTGGTTTAGCACTGCATTTACAGAAAAAGCAGAAATTGCGATAGATTTTCTTGTGAAGGCAACGCATGTTCCTCTAACATTTCCGTTTAGTGCACTTTTCACTTGAAAATGCTCCATAAAGTGAACTTTACCTTCACCGAACACAAAAACAATCAGACTCTGTGATTTGGACTTTTTGCCATCAACAGCATGAATTGCCCTTTCTGTTTTTGATTCAGCCTGGACTGGAACCATTACGTTCAATAAGTATCTGAAATTTGGATTTGTCAGTTCACAAATTGATGTATGGTCCATTTTAGCTGCCTCAAAGCCGGGAGAATTTGAGACTACCTCTAGATAATTTAATATACTCCAGCTTCAAGGAATCCCACACAGAGATCAGATCACTGCTGAGCTTAGTCTTCTAACCTTTTACACACACAACTCTTCCCACAATTTTGTTAATATGTTGTTTGAAAAACATTTGACTCTATTTCAGTCACACACTTTGAGGAATATTGTTTGCGAATATTTAAAAGATTTACTTACAGCCATGTTTCGAGAAACAGGACAACTCCTGCCCGTCACTGCTACCCGCCGACTGATGGACATGAGATCATCTTTGTTTGTTTGAATCTCTTTCGTGACAAAATCCCAACATGTACAGTATGTGTGTTGCAGTCCCAAAAGACAGAAATAAAGTAATGCATGCATCTTTTCCTGTTTGAGGTTCTAAATACATGCGTGATTTTTTATTATTAATCACAAGTCATTGCAACTGTGCATCAAAATATAAATCTTTTCATAAGGTGTGTGACTGTCACTGCAGCTGTTGACTTTTATTAAACAGAAACTAAGCAAATTTATAAAAAATAAACTGCAGCTACCCATGACTTCCCTTTTTCACTTTACAGTTTTCACTTTACAGCATGTCTTTTAACTAATACCGTTCTCATTTTTAGTGGTGCACTCAGATTCAATACTTGTGATTTACAACTCGACCAAAATCTTGTAGGTTATTAGATCTGTTTCACTGACGATTCTTTATTAGCCCACACTTAATTCTTTTATGACATCTTAAGTATTTTATCTCTGACACTGAGCTCTTTTCAATTTATCAGATTTATTTGGAATAAGGCATAGTCAGTCAGGCATGAAAGTTCATGACTAAATGTGTTCTCCCAACCCCCTGTTGGCTTCTTCTGCACAGCATTGTAATAGCCCTAATAAGCCCTTGCTAATGAGGCTTTGAGATGATGGCCAGAAGGTGATCCCAGTGGTCGATCGATAGCTCCCCACAAGGAGTCGGCACAGGGTTCATCATGACTCATACTCTGTGCTCAACAGGAAAACTGAGCTTTTACTATCCAGGCCTGCTGCTTTACAGAACACTGGTAACTGTCATGAATGTGATTATATGTTTCATGAGCTATCATTGTTTCAGAGCTTTATTTGGAGTTTATTTGAACTCACACCGAAACAGTCACAGTAATACACAGACCCAAAGATAGACCAAATAATCGATGAGTCTCTTTAGGAAGGGAATTTACCCCTGAGCTACTAAGATACCTAACAGCTGATTGATGCCCTTACCATAAGCAGTGACTGAGTGGATGAGTCAGTTGATGGATAAAGATTTAGATCTAATGAGAGAGAATTTGTATTAATCAGTGGTGATAAAAGAATTAATGCAGTAACCGCACAAAGATTAAACTTCAGCTCGTTTTATTCTTATTAGACCCAAATACAATTGTTCATAAAGTGTTTGGCAAGAAAACACAAAGCATTGTGTTACAGAGCGTAACCAGAGCACAGAGGCATGTGGCAAATGTTGTTTTATGTATAGATAAGCATTAGTTTATATGTACAGTGTTGAATTAAAGCATGTTGCAACCAGAGCAGAATGCAATGTCATTACTGAAATCTGAGGTACACTGAAGGAAGATGAAGAATAAGGTCACTTTGTTCACATTAGTACAGCAAGCAAAGAGATGAATAATTAATCATATATCTATAATTCATGGATGTTTAAGACAAATATGTGCAATTACCTGTGAAGATGTAAACCTCTGATCCTGTATAGAGAAGACTTTAGCGTCCTTCTTTTCCTTACACACTGCATATTTATGGATGTATGTATGAACATATATCCATACATATACATATATACAGTGGGGCAAAAAAGTATTTGGACAGCCACCGATTGTGCATGTTGTCCCACAGGTATTTTTCAACTGTGAGAGACAGAATTTGAAAAAAAAATCACACTGTATAATCTTTAAAGAATTTATGTGTATATTCTTGAGGAAAATAAATAATTGAACAGTGAAAAAGTTGAACTCAATACTTTGTAATGTGACTTAATTTGGCAATTATAGAGGTCAAACTTTTCCTGTAGTTGTTGACTAGGTTTTAACACGCTGTAGCAGGTATTTTGTTCTATTCTTCCATGCAGATCTTCTGTCATGTTTTGGGGTTGTTGCTGGGCAACACAGACTTTTAACTCCCCCCGCAGATTTTCTATTTAGATGAGACTGGCTAGACTACTCCAGAATCTTGAAATGCTTCTGACAGAGCCACTCCTTAGTTTGCTTGGGTGATGTGTTTAGGGTCATCATAATGCTAGAAGACCCAGCCATGTTCCATCTTCAACGCTCTTACTGAAGGAAGGAGGTTTTTGCCAAAAATCTTGCAATACATGGCCCAATTCATCCTCTCCTTAATGCGGATCAGTCACCCTGTCCTCTTAGCAGGAAAGCATCTCCAAAGCATGATGTTTCCACCCCCATGCTTCACAGTGGGTATGGTGTTCATCTTCCTTCTTTCTCCAGACAAGAGGTGTTTATACCAAAAGGTTCTACTGCATTTTGGTCTCATCTGATCACATGACATTCTCCCAATCCTCTTCTGCATCATCCAGATGGTCACTGGCAAACTTTAGACAGGCCTAGACATGTGCTGGCTTCAGTAAGCGTGTCTTTCTGGCACTGCAGGATTTGAATCCATGATGACATAATGTGTTACTAATGGTAACCTTCATGACTGTAGTCCCAGCTCTCTTCAGGTCATTCACCAGGTCCCCTGTGTAGTTCCCTTACTGGGATGCTGAACTGGAAATGTCTCAAGCCTTGTTGATTTCAGGAGAAAAATGCTCTCTGTGTGAGATATGTTCTATTTAAATGCACAGATTCAGAGACCACACATCTACATGTCAGACTGTAGCAGCCATTAAATGGTATTTCCAGCAAAAAGTACAAAAAGCTGTTGTCCCATTTCTGGATAAATGGCAGAAGTTTGTTAGATGGATGGAAAAAAAAAACGTAAAACTGTCATAATAAAGAATGTTTTTTTTTTTCTGGAATGATGCTTAATGAACATTGCTAAAGCAAATTAGAAACTTTGAAGTGGAGCATAGTATTTCAGATTTTTTTTTATGTAACAAAATGAAGCCTGTGTCAAAAAGATCTTTATTATTAAAGTAAATCATTATAAAAGTTTTCTACACATCTTAGGGAGTTTAAACTGCACTTTCCTGTCCCGACATTGTGTTAAAAATCATTTTAAGATATACCTTCTTCAGTAAAAATGGCCTCGAGTTAAGAATTTAATTTGAACATTTGCAGAGAAAGTTGAGGGGATAAATACATTTGTTGAGCTGCAATTAGCTGAAGCAGAGCTGGAGCCTTTTGTAGTAAAAGTCCACACATTTTACACTTCAAAGCCTGTTTACAGGTCTGCAGGGAGTGCTTCTGTCCCAGTGATAAAAGTTATAAAGTCTTTGGTGGCTCCAGAAGGAGCCTTGTGAAATCTGATAAATTGGGATGTCGGCTTGAGTTATCACCAGTTGTTTCTGATTACTGCTATTAGTACAGCTTGAAGCAAAAGACGAGCATAGCATACATTTCTGATCAAACTGACAGCTGCTGAAGACAAGGTTTTGACAAGCAAAAGAATGTGTATAATTAAAACAAAACATCTCTTCTTCTGCTACATCAGTTTTAATCATGTGGTGCTAAATCAAGAGCAGGAAAAGCATTCAGCATCCAAGAAAACAAAATGTATAGTGTTCAGTCCAAACAATATCATGCCTAAAATAAATACGCAAATACAAAACATTGATAAAAAATGTAAACATGTCATTCATTTTTGTGAATGAAGCATACTGTCACATGATAAATGCATGTTATAATCAGTATATAATTCACTGCATAATCTTTGTTATGATGCAAACAATCTGTATCCAACTGATCGTTACTGCAAAGCTGCATTGAGTCAGGATTATGATGGTAATCAATCCATGGATATTAATACAGCACTTTCTACCTACAAACATTTATTTTTATCTCACTAATAAAAGTTGCTATCTTTTAAATCTGTACTGTTTATCTTTTTACAAAGTATCAGCTCACAGTGAAAGCCATCGACGGACCCCAGAAAGTGAATAAGCTCAATTTAGAACTAGCTACATGAAAGACACATGTTTCAATGGCAGTCCGATCTAACATTACTTGCATCAACAAATCACTTGAAAAAAATGCCTAGATTAAGATAATATCATAGTCTTTTCAGTTTCAGTCAGTCCTCTGTCTCAAGTCTGCAGAACCCTGGAGGGTCTCTGCATCACCAGCAAACAGCTCAAGTACAGTCAGACCTAGGGGACACAACTGTACCTGCATCATCAAGTTAGACAGGGTGAGAGCACCAGATAATAATAAAATCCCTTTTACCCATCCTGCAAGTAGCACAATATTTACATGGAAATAGATGTTATTAACGTCCATAGGCTAACCATAACCAATGTATTGTTTATAGAAAGAAATTTACTGTTGTGGAAATTGTCTTATTATTGGACTACCCACATTACAAGTGCATCTCTGAAAAATGAAAAAATGCGTTTGATTGCTGATTCAGTGAAAAATAGACTGACAAGTTTAGTCAAACACACCTACATGCAGCTCAGGTGTCTCGGGGACACAACGTACAGGGGATTTCTCATAAGGGAATTTCCAACAGAAGGAATAAGACACTGGAAAAACAGCTTATTCCCTCTAGCTAATTAAACTTACTGTACCTCGGCTGATGAATCAGACTTTGAGATTATATTTAGTGCACAAAAATGACTCAACTGTTGAAAAGAGGAGATGGGTTTAACAACCAATACCTGCTTTCAAGATCAACCAAAGACCTTAACATCTATTTATATGACAAAAAAATGCAAAAAGTTGAAATTAACTTCTAAACTAATCCTGACATTATTTCACAGCATCACAGTGCTAAAGACGTGAAACTCTGAATGTTGCTTAGCTTGAACGGAAAAGGTCCTGATATACGGTATCCGTTATTCTCAGGAAACTGACTTTTGAAATGAAACAGTTAAATCAAAATTTTAAGATCAACTTTACATCACAGAAGGCAGATGTCCAACCTGCATTAATCTAATACTTATTGAATATGAGTATGTGATTCAGCTCATTGAAGTCTTGTTTCATTAAATATGGACTGTAGATTTGTGGGAGCAAATTTGTCAATGCCAAACCAAAACAAAAGTTCCAAAAATCTAACCGTAAGCTAAGCCTATAGACCGGCAGTAGAGTTACACTGCAGATTGTCAGTGAAGAGATGAAGTCAGACAAATTACTTGTTACTCCAGAGCCTGATGGGAGCTTTGCAGATGCCAGAAATCTCATCAACATGAGTGACAAGTTCTGGAGTAGAAATGTGATCAAGAGAGGTGGAGGCGTGTGGGACTAAACACTTCCAGCCAGAAGGCAAATTCAGTGCCCTCCAGAATTCTTGGCATCTTTGGAGAATATGAGCAAAACAGGCTTTGAAATGCTGCATGTGCTTTAACTCACAGATATATGATATTTTTATTAAACCAAAATGACAGACACTATGGTACTTAGTTGTTCAAAACGATAGTACTATGACCTTTTTTGGTACTATCTCAGCTGTTATAAGCCAAGCTGAGAACATGCAGTGATGAAGAAATATTTCAAACTACTGACCCATCTTTGTAAACTTTTACATCTGAACATGAAGGATAAATTCTGCAGCATCACACATGCGACACATTTTCTTCTTTTATGAACCAGATTGAAATTACAGTCCACCAAATAAAACATAATTCAAACTCATTTGTGTGCTGGCATTGCATTTTATGTGCCTTACTAATTAAAACAGGAGCATGTTTTATAATTTATTCATTTAATGTTTTTAAAAATTTTTTATGTCTTTTGCATGCCACAGTTGAGCTCTGTAGCAGTGAGTCGTTACCATCACTCACAAAAGATATCCAAAGTCTTTCTGCACATTTTCTGCTGCAGACTCAATGAATGCAATTACCATTCTATACTCCCCTTTACTTGTAAGTCATTTTAGATATAAGTGTCTATAAAATTGGTGGAGTGTTGCATAGTAAACACACACACACACACGCACACACACACACACACACACACAAC
>SSNP01000050.1:1759665-1793161 GCA_006937955.1 Pachypanchax playfairii
GAGACACACACAACACACAACAAAGTTATGTGCCACAGAAGCTTTACACTTCTGCTGTAATGATGAACAGCTGATTTAATCCACTCTAAGAGGATACAGTGTAATGTAAAACCTGAAAAAGAAATGATTTTACTGAGTAAAGTCTTAAATATTTATGAAGAAAATATACAGCAATTTTCTAATCAGTGACTGGAACAAGTCTGACAGGAACGTGAAAGTGATCAGAAATCTGAATCCCATTTTCAGCAGAATATGCAATAATATAAATAAGTAATTAAATAATCATTGATTTGAAGAAGTTTTGGTAACGTTGCGATTGATTCTGAAAGTTCTTTGTTGACTCTGAAAACTGGTACAAATGTTATATCTAAGGCTGAAAAACTTTAACCTGATCGGATGCAATTTGAATAGATTTTGAATCGCTTTGTTATTTTTTCTGGTCTTAATTCTTTGTTAAACCCATTTACCTTTTGCTCAAATAATCAAGCAATATGAATGGATGGATGGTTGCAGGGGGGGTGGACTGATGTATGGATGGAAGCATTATCATGTATTTGAATGGAGATAATAACACACATTGCAGTGATCCAACTAAAACCTTTCTTTCTCATTCTTAGAAATGCCTGAAAACTGTATAAAACTAGAAAATACATTTCATAAACAGATTACGTACATAAACTAGACATTTGAGAAGTGATGAGAAGAGTTAACAAAGAGTCTGGAAGAGGACATGCGTTTGACCCCACACACAAGGAGAAGGATGGCTCACGGGCAAGTAGAATCTCCAAAGACTACAGCTGGAGAATTACTGAAGTTAGTTTAGTCTTGAGGCAATGCACCAAGATCACATACTCAAGAGAAAAACCATCTGTCCGTGCTAACTTGTCACACAGATGGATAAATCTGTTGTCAATATAAGGTATTATGAGCTCTCCTACGCTTCTATCTTTATCTGTTCAAACATGCAGCAATGACCGAGTTTAATTCAAATTAATTGTGAAAAATGTGTATTATAACTGTAAAATGATCCATGTCTTTTGATGCTAGATGAAGAAACAAATCAGGTTAAAACAGGAAACCTAAGATCCTCTGTATTAAATCCTTAGCCTGTAGTGTTTAGACTTTTGGCTTGAACATTTGGGACAGTAAGTACAACCAGCAATGAGGATGCCTTTGGGTGGTATACAGAACAGACAAAAACAGAGTCTCTTGTACTATAAATCTTAAAATAGACTTCTTATGGGGAAAAAAAAAAGAATCTTTGTTGAGTTGTGAGGCAACCCATGGTAATATCTTACTCCCATTCCTCTGTCTATCTAACACATCCACCCATAATATTGTAGGTGTCTGTGCTGGTTTCATTATGAACTCAGCTTTCCATCATACTCTACCTACTGTACATGCAGAAGTACTTTTGATAAAACTGATTAATCTCTGATCAGGGAATAATCATGTAATGTCCTGTCATGGCATTTTAAGTGTCCTAAATTTTAGGATTCTCAAAAGTTGGCATGTACATAGTAAAACCTGGCAGCAAAGTTAAATCTTGATAAAATTATAGAGTCCACAAAATAAATAAATAAATAAATAGTCAGAAAGTTTTAAAAAAATTAAAGACCGATCAATCAATCAATCAATCAATCAATCAATCAATCAATCAATCAATCAATCAATCAATCAATCAATCAATCAATCAATCAATCAATCAATCAATCAATGTTGCTGGGAGTAGTATTTATAGTGTTACCGGTGATTGAGTTAAGGGAGGAACAACGTAGTGATCAGTTACCATAACAACTCACACACACTCACACTTGGAGATGAATGAGGATCACATATTATATTTTTGGTCTGTTGAAGGAAACTCCATGTGAATAAGGAGAAAATGCAAATTCCATTCAGATTGGCCCCAGACAGGTTTTGAACCTGCAACCTGTTTGCTGCAATGTGGCAGTGTTGATAAACTCCACCCCATGCTGCCCTCAAGCTGCACAGAGACTCAAAACCAAAGACCAAAATTTGAACCAAATCTCAACAAATCCTCTGTTCAGATGAAAACAAAACATTCTACATATGTCCAAAAATTAAAGATTCCAGAGCTCATTCTTTGTTAAATATGCTCCATTCGGCAGCACTCTAAGACACAAATAAAAAACAGATTTCACATTGTTTCTTTAAATAAAAAAGAAAGTTTGTTCTGTTTAAAACTCTGATTATTATATAGACGGTGCCAGATTTAAGTTAGTGAGTCAAGCAAGTAAACACAAAAAAAGACATGCATCAAAGGTAGTTTATTTATTTATATATTGTAACTCTGGTTGTCTGTCGCTGTTGCCATTATTATTACTTCTTTTTTAGTTAAAGAAAACACATCAGTAAATGACATCTGGATCATGACATGCAGGGTAACATATTGCTACTGTCATTATCATGATGTGTGTGTGTGTGTGTGTGACTTTTTTAAACTTTGCCTTATCCTTTATTCTTTCAAACAGACTCCATGCCCCTTTTTTGAGTCTTTAAGGCACTGTCATGTTGTCATTCAGTCCTTTGCTTTAGGAGGAACTTTCAGCCCTTTGGAGAATTGTTATCTCAACTAGTTTGTGTTTCAGTTTTTTAGGGTTCTGTTACTTGTCAGGCTCTGTTTTCTTTGAAATGTAATTTCTACCTTCAACTTAACTTTGAATTAGTTTTTACTTGAAACTTCAGCACGTTGAAATGTAAAATGTTTAAAATGGTAAAATTACTCAGTATTCTTGACTTATATGCATGTTTGCTGTAAAAAAACAAACAAAAAAAACAAGTATAATATTTTATTTTTATTATTTTCTGTTGTATTGTCCTCCAACTACAAAAAAACTTAGTTTTGAAACAGCCAAAGGAAACTTTAGGAAAGTCTTTTAACTGAATTATAATCTGGTACAGTAATCCTCAATAGTATAAGCCATAGCAATGTTATTTTTTTCTCTTTGTAGTTTGCTCTTTTTAAGTCAGATGTGATAAGATTGAAAACTCACGTAATATTTTTTTAATCTAAGATATGCATCTATCAGAAAAAACTTGTGTATGTTCAAATGTTTTGCTAAATAACATGGAAAAAGCATTATCATATAAATAACCATAAACAAACAATCATCAATCACGCTGTTTTTTCCTTATCATTGGGATAAATACCAACAGGGGATCAAGTTTCACTTTCAGGTCATCTCCATTTTTTCCTTTTTGTCTCACCTGAAAGGATTTATTCCTTTATCTCTTTCCAGTGACAAGGTTGGCATTTCTTCCTCTGTGAACCATAGAATAATATTAATAAAAAAATAATAAATAAAAAACTCATGCATCAAATCGGCTCCTGGATGCTAGATATTCCTCTGACCTTTACAGATGCAACAGGGGAGGCAAGAACCCTGCCTGGAACTTCAAGAGCATCATTTTGGGCTCTCAGGCAGTTAAAGGTGGGTTTTCTGCAGAGAAAAATTGGTTCTCTAACATGTAATGGCAATAAATAGCTGCTTTACTATGTAACAGTAGTAGAATAAATATTCACAGTAATATTATTTTTGTTCTCAAGTTATTGTACATTTTTAAAAGCTTTGTTTCAAGTAGAACACATTGTGTAGCATTGTACAACCATGACCTCAAAGTCCTTGAAAAGCAAAACTTGTATGGTTCAGATTAATATTTTTTTAATAAAATGTGTAAGATGGCTTTTGTCTACAAAAAACTGTACCCGCACCTCCCTTCAAAGGCCTTCAAATTAGACTTAATGAAGAAAGTATTATTCAGCAACAGCTATAGGGGTTACACAGCATGTGGTTCCTGCTGTGTGAAAACACCAACCTTCACAGTCAAAGAATGTTGTACAGTTCTGTTCCTCTTGTTTATCAGGAGATTCAGATTGCCTACATGTTTTGTAATTGCAAAAGTATAACAAGGAGCATAATAAATTGCTTGCTCTCAGGACATTCTGGTTAAAGTTGCATTATTAAGGATAAACTGTGGAGTTTAGCTTTCAGGCAATCTGCATTGGGGTAATACAAGAAAATTTCTGCTGAGGAAGCTAAGCTTAAGGAGATTATCCCATGGTTGTTGAAGCTGAGTGTGCTGCTGTAAGCAACTAAAATAACCTAAGAAGAGGTGATAAGGGGTTTTATAGCATTGCAAGAATGATCCATAGAGGTATTATAACTAACTTTAATTTCAACAAGCTGATCCATTTTATATTGGCAACATAGATTTAAATTCACATTTATATAAAATAATGACACAGCTATATAGCAGAAGTATAATATCTGCAAAACCCCTATGGATTGTGAGTCAAGTTAACATGATGGAAATCTGAGATTGACTGATGTATTCTTTCTCTGCATCATCCTCACCGGTAAACATATTACAAAGTAATGATTACTGTCCAAAAAATTAATGGTACAAAATAGAGCAAAGCTTGCTGGAAAAAATGTCCCAAGCGTGTTTGTATTAAACTGGATTGTGTTACAGAACCATCACAGAGGGCACGAGGCCCATGAATCGACAGGGCCATCAACGGGAAACACCATCCACGAGAAAAGCTAATGCAATTTCTCTGGTGGTTAATGTGTTGGGTGTCACCACAGTTATCAGTGGACACCATCTTCCCTCATTTGAGTTTAACAACACATAAACAATACTGCAAATAGAAAAGTTATTCTAATGCTTTTAGAGTTTATAAAAGCACTTTGCCAGCATTACGTAAACAAAGATCCCAGACAATAGAAGCATCTCACAAGTCCTTTTTGCTTGCAGACGGTAGCTAAATTTGCAGTTTAATGTAGATACCTCTAAAGTAGATGGAAATTGCTAGAAGGAAATCTAGAACAACACCATACCTCCCATTATACCACTAGTATGATAAATAAATGAACCCAGGATACAAGATATGATATCCAGTTAGTGTTAAAGCTGTTTTTAAGAGGGTAATGCAATTCCATAATCAATTTGTAAGCTAAAAGTTCTGATAATAATAATAAGAGCTCTATTTATATAACAGACAAAGAGACAAACAAGGCAGATAAGCAGGTAATGAGTTGTTCTGTGGAGGCTCTTCTCCACCTCATGACGAGCAAGTGATTCCTGCTGCTGTAATAAATTGTACTCTGCTCCCCTGGATTCCATCCAAGTTGACTCATACAAACAATAGTTCCTGAAACCTTCTGCTTTGGCAAACAGCCGGCCTGAATTCATCATTTTCTATTGCTGCATCTTGCCAATCTGCTGTTTTCCTCTTTTCTCTTATTAGTTACTGTTGAACCGTGCAGTTACTTCAAGGATTGTTAATCAAAGAGAAAATCTTTCTCCGATAAAAGACCCACCGATGTTGCAGTATTTTATGATGCAACAATCTGCTGTAATGATATTTTATTAACCGAAGCATTGTTTTGTCTGTTGGATAACTGAGCCAAATACAGCACAATAATGTATCAGCATTCTGAATATAAGAATGATTTAAATGTTCCTTCATACTTTCTTTCTTATAGTTTATAATTAACAGAAACTACATGTAATACTCCTAAAATTAGGTGGCATTGATAACAACATTTTTCTAAAATCCTAATTTTGTGGTCCAGATTGTGTCAAATGCACATTAATTCATCAAGTAAGAAATTCTATAAAAAAATTAATGATCTAGATAATTTTGAGTTTTCGACAAGAGCAGAAAAGAAAGAAAGAATATTTGTGTGTCAGAACTAGCAAAGACACACAACTACAACAGTGGCGAAAACATAAATACGCTGTTTGAATATCTGCAACATTTTTTGAAGTGATGATCTTAGTAGTTATCTTTTATCAATATTTTACCTGCAGTAGAAACTTGCAACCTTTTTGTTAGAAATCCGGATTAATCCAGTCCTGTTTATGCTGTTTATCTGTCTTTCCATGTCTTGCTTCCATCTGCTGCCCCTTTGTAATCATGCTTCATACCACTCATCTGTTTCCACCAGCATATAAACTCAGTCCTGTCCTGTACTCACTGCCAGATTGTTTGTTCAGCTTTCCAGGATCTTTTTACAGAGTCTTGAATCATAGAGTGTACAAACTTTATTCTGCCTCTAGAACCATCACCTCTTGCCTGATCTCATTTGGATTTTGGATTCTTGTACCTTTCTGCCCTTACACCTTACAGCCAGCTCTTCTTGACTCTATAAGTCAAGATCATGTCACATACTCTGCACAGTGATGCTCTGACCCACAGCTGGTTACCTGATGCTGATTTTTAGATTGTGGGTTTGTTTATTGTTTGGATCAACATGATTATCATGTAATGCTTCTCTGTTCTGTCTCCAGTTGATGACCTCATCCCTAATTTATCCTCTGTTCATTCCTGGAGAGAAATGAATTAACTAAATCTTTAAGAATGCATTTTCCTTCCATATACTTACAACCTCCAACACCTGTGAAAGATTAACACTTACCTCTGTTATCGCTGCAGATGTCATCATCAGATTGATTACTTACCAAAACATTCTCTTAACCATCAGGATAAAGATGGACAGTTATCTCCCACCTCTGAATAAGCAGCCCTCACTGTCCTGTGAACTGAAACTAATTTGTCCTTTCTTTGCCACAGTTTGATCTGGAGTTTACCAGCCTTTCCCCAAGATGTTTTTTGGGATCCTCTACTCTGTGCTCTCTACATAAATACATTTATAAATGCCATTTGTTGTCTGCTTCTGCTATCAAAACAAAAATGTTAAAATCTTCAGTTTGGAGCATCAAGCTGATGTTCTTCCTTGAGAGCTGAACTAACGGCCAGTCTGCGTGGGACCGAGAGCAAAGCTGATTTCTGGCATCTTAAAATATCCACATCCTCAGAAATGTCTTAACAGTTCCTGTAAATAATGTTTTATAAATCATCATGCCATTGTCACTTTTCAATTGATAGTTATTTATGAAGAAGTTTAACATTATTTAGATCAAAGGTCAAATTTTCTACAGTTTGTCACCAGCAATTGTTCGAAACAGAAGTGTAACAGAAATAAGTAGCCATCTAATGGGGGTGGGGTTATTTAACTCAATAAAATAGTGTTTATTTAAACTCCTGTGAAATCTTTGACACAGAAGATGTTGAAAAAGGCCAGAACTTTGCTTTGTTCTCCACCCTGTGAGTACCTGTTGGCTTGTTTCACATTCTGGCTGAGTGACTGATAATGTTCTGAACAATTTATTCTGCTGGTAAGATACTGACAACTAATAATAACTCAACAGAACTCTACTTATAAGAAGAACATATCTGAAGAATTCAATTTGAACTAAAACAGACAAGTATGTTCTTTCAACTTGACTTATGAAAATCCACTGCTGCATAAACTTTGCATGAACAAACTAGGAATGTTTACAGACGGTTCAGCAGCCTACTGGCAGTCTGTTTTTCTGGCCAAGTCCTCTGACTTCAGCCCTTTAGAAAATCTTATTAAGAGACAACCCTTCTAGTCAAACATTTTTGTCAGACATGGGAAATGTTGGAGAGGTCAGTAAACTTTTCCCTTCTTCTTCAAGCAAAGATAAGATGACTTTTACAGAATGAAAGAAGTGTGAAGAGAGATCACCTTCTATTCAAACTTCTCTCTTTGCTCTTGATTTCAATATACAACCTACCATATCATCACCAACTTTGTGCTTTTTTCTTTATTTTACAGTTATTTGTGGCCCATTGACTCTGTGTTTGTCTCTTTCATGTCTCCTTAAACCCCATCAGTCGAGGCTTATGGCCGCCCATCTTGAGCCTACTTCTGAAAAGGGTTTCTTTCTGTTAATACATTGATGCCCTCCACTTTCACCAGCTGCCCTGTGCAGACTCAGTATGAAGGGATTGAATCAAAGGGAGGTTTTGCTGGTCCCCTTAAATAGATTTTTTTAAAAAACTTAATAGGCATCTTATGATTGTTTGAATAGAAATATAACTGGACTGAATGTTGATTTTAATTTGACCGTATTAGACTGCATTTTATTTGGATTGGTTTGAAAGAAAATAAATTAATGTAACTACGTGTAACTGGAATTAAATTAAATTAGACAAACTCAGACAGATCATTTAATAAAGTTTATTTTAAATGTAATCAAATATTCAGTTTTGTAATATCAAAAAACATACTTTTAAAAATTGACAGAACTTAATTTTCCCACAAAATTAGCAACATTTACAACAAGCTTTTTTCAAGTTGTTGTTTAATTTTTGAGATTTGTTATCTCATCTTATAGCTTTTTTTAGGAATTAGCTGCAATAAGTTTTCTTTACAGTAAATACATTTTAAACATCATAAGCAACATTTTTTTCTCTTGCTTATGGGAAGCAATTAGTACCTGAAATCACCCTTTGAAGACAGAAGTAATGAATTTCACTTATTAATCATAGAGAACCAAACTTAACTGCCTAAGTGCTTATTTTCACACAAACCTTTTAATTCCAAATGCACTGGTAGTGAATAGAAAACTTATCAAATGTTTTCTCCTCTCACTTTATTATTAGAAGTTAATTTAAATCTAAACTCCAAGGACAACATTCTTGAATATCTGATGCAACGCAATGCAAATGCAAATGCAAAAAAAATAAATAACATCGGAAGCTGCTCTGCTGCACAACTATCCATGTGTGTTGCATTTTACCTCATCAGTTGCTCAGCAAAGAAATTAACTCCTAATAAAATATAGACTAAGACCTGTTTTTTGAGTGGAAACCATCTCCAGGTTTGTCCAGTACTCTGTTAGAGCTTCAGCAGGCGTTCTGCTCATTGACAGCTTTCCTCCAGAGAGGAGGCCGATATGTATGAGCCACTGCTGAGGGATCAGAGTGTGGCCTGAAATTAACTGGATATTGATTTAGTGCAGAGCAGTCCCCATGACAGCTATCTGAAGGTAGAGCACAGAGATAGTCGACAGCAGATTGCTCTGAATTCAGACCAGAGCCTTGGCGTGTGTTCATCTGGTCACATGGATCTTGGGATTTCAGCATGGGAAAAAAGACTTTTCCAAACAACAAAGCAAACAAATAAGCCACTAAAACCAACTTTACACTGTCAATGCCATAATTCATGTTTTACAGTTTTAAAATATACGTTTGGAAAAATAAAAAAAACATTTGTTTGTATTTTTTTTATTCATTAATCTTCTTTTTTCTATTTACTATTTCATCATTTTTGCTAGAATAGTGGAATGAATTTTAAATGATAAAATCATTTTTTCTTTTATTCACTAAAACACACTTAAAAAAGATTGTTAGACTATAAGAATCGTTTAATCTTAACTGATCATCAGCTACCGATTGTCAGTAAAATGTTGAATAACAATAATGTGAGTGTGTGAATGGTTTCTTACGTGGCCCTGTGATGGACTGTTAATCTGCCCAGGTTGTAACCCCAGAAACAGAAAATGGCTGGATGGGTAATAAAGATGGCAATAGTTAATTTGATCTTTGAAGTTGTTGAATTGTACTGCAAGATGCATCCATTTTTTTAGATAAAAATATATATTGCAGTATCATATGTTCTTAAGTATTTGTATTGATGTTGTTTGGGAGGGTCCAACTTTTAATTAGGGGATTTAGACTCCTTTATATCACCCTGTAATTTAAATTATGATTGATATGATACTTAAAATTTTTATGAGTTTTTAATGGTAATAAATGAATGGTGGTCAGTTCAGATCCTTTGTTCATTACTACAGCTCTAATATGCCTAAGGGTTGTTTTAGAGTAGTTAAAAGGTTTCAGAACATAATTAACAGGCCAACACTAATGAGCAGATTACTGTTGCATGAGCCTACATCTGACCATGGTCATGACTAAAAGCCCAGTTGGTAATTTTGCATGTCACTATCCTGTGTTTTGTACCTCTATCAGGTGAGCTGAAATCATTATCTAGACAACATTCAGTCAGTCAGATACAGATGCAACTTGTTAAATGATGGTTTATTTCTCCTGGAAAATGATTAATTTATAAGCAGTTATTTAATATATACATGCAGGGATTTAGTACAGCGAACAAAAATAACACAAGTAAAAATATGTGATGTCTTGTTTATATAGGAAAGACAGCTGTGTTAATGCAGTAAAAAAGTAAAAGTCCACCCACTGTGAAGCTTCCAGTTCACTAAGAAAACTTACTAAACAAATTTCCCTCTGATCCCTCTGAGCACCAAGAAGTCTGAGGAGATGGTAACAACTCGGATGTTTGTTAAACCCAAACAACTGCAGGGAGAAAAGAAAACTCACTTTTCATCATGAAGAACTAGAGTTGCACTAAAAAGGGGAACCAACAGGGGCAGCTGTGACTCAGAGGGAAGAGTCGTCATCCTCCAAGAAAGTTGTCAGTCCGATCCTGTGTGATTCAACATGTGATTCCCCCTCACATATTAAAGTCTCCTGGGGCAAGACACCGTTTCAACCATTGCCCCTGATTTGCATATGGGGTTATGTGAGTGTGTGTGTGAATGATTTCGAGTGGTCAATAAGTCTAAAAGCACTGTACAAATACAGTACAGGCCATTTACCTTTTAAAAGGGAGAAACTTTATGTGACAATGTGTAGAATCAGAATGACTGAGGATGTATGGACGTAGAGTTTTCCACAGAATATCCGGAAATCCTACTATTGACAGCAGTTGATATTAAATCCCAAAGGCCATTTCACACAAATTTCATGACTTTGTGGTTATTTCTGAAATATTAACCTGTAATATGAAACATTTTATATCTAAAAAGTGTTAGGAAACACCGATTTACAGCTGTTTCAATCTGTCTGCATGAAAATTTGGTTGGTTCCGTTAGGCTTCGGCCACAACACATTAATATTCATTATGCGAATTTTCTGGACTTAGATTGGCTAACAAACTAGCCTATGAGAGCAAGGCTTCCTTGTTTCCTTCCCCGCTGCACATGGCAACAGTGCACTGAGTCTCTTCCGGTTTGATATGTGTTTATGCTAACAGCATTTAGCCAGCAGCATGCTAGGCATGGTCTCAACTGGAGGAGCTGATGAATACTAATGAGCAAAGTAGATGTGACGAAACAAGTACAAGCTTTTCGAACTCGGCGTTATCGCCACCTGTGTAGTTTGAGAGATAAAAACTGAAAGTATGAAGGTAAGAACACCTGTGGAGCTAAAACATTCAACAGAACCCTCAGAAAAAAAAAACATTTTAATGGAATGGGCTCTTCAATTGAACAAAGTTTTCTTCCATTTACATTAGAGATACAGATGTTAATTTTCACTATAAGCAAAAAAAAATCACTTGTTTGTGTTATGATAAAATGACCATATTCTGTCACTACTGTTTTTTTGTATTATATTTTTAAGGAGTTTTATTTAGGATTTTATTGTTTAATTAATCATTTGTTTACCTGTGTGTACTTCTATTTCAACAATTGTGCTATTTTATGAGTATATGTATTGCTTTAGGTGTCATGCTGAGGCAGAGACATTATAGTTGTTTGCACATGTAGATCCATCCTGCTAGTTTGAATTCTGGCCGATCACATAATGTTTTGGTAACAAAATATGAGCGAATGCTTTTGACTCTTTGGCAAGCTGCAGGGAATGTCACTTGTGGACCACAGCGGTGAGAAAAGCCAAACACCTTGAGTCATGTTGGATCTTGTGAACCTGCCAGTACAAGTAAAGCCTCCTCCTTCCAGTCTTACAGAAAGACCTGCTCTGATACTTGGCTCATGATTGCTTAGCAACTCTCTAAACACTTTTCCTAACTTTCTCTGAACTTTCCTCTTATAATTAAAATTCTTCTTAAGAAATTCTGTCATAATATTTGAGTTAAAGACTTGTAAATTTATGCAAAATTGTTTAATGTGTAAATTACTTATTCTATACTTCAGTAACAAGCATTGACCTTCATTTAAAGTACAGTCTCCTGCCTCATCACAACCTATCATTATTGATACATGTGAAGTAAATTACAGTCTGGAAAGATAAATATTTCATAAAATGTTAAATCTATATTTGTATCACCCCGCTGCACCTTTAAGTTAATCCAGTGTTATTTTTATAGAAAAAAAAGACATGCCATACCATACCATACCATACCATACCATACCATACCATACCATACCATACCATACCATACCATACCATACCATACCATACCATACCATATTTACAGTATTTGTGGAGCACATTTTACAAGGAATAAACTGTCCAAAGTGCTGTACATTGGGTACAAGATACATCATCATTAAACAAACAAACAAACAGACAGACAGACAGACAGACAGACAGACAGACAGACAGACAGACAGACAGACAGACAGACAGACAGACCGATTAAGATGAAATATATAAGGTTAGGATGTATTTAAAGCTAGCGAATAAAAATGCGTCTTTAACTGAGATTTAAAAATTGCAACAGAAGTTGCGAGCCTGACATCCAGGGGGAGTTGGTTCCACAACTTGGGTGCAGAAACAGAAAAAGCCTGTTCCTCCCGTTTTCTGACACGACCCTGAGGGATACATAAAAGACGTCGATCAGATGAGCAGAGAGAGCGAGCCCGGACATACCAACAAAGCACCTGGGAAAGGTAAGGTGGGACAACTTGATTTATATGTTTATCCATACATAATTTAGGGTCCATTGTCACCCCAAGATTGACAAATGATGGCTTCAACAAGGCAGACAGGTCGGAAGGTAAAGTTGGCTTTTTAGCAGCAGAACCATTAGGGGTAAACAGAGCCAGCTCCATCTTTGACTCATTCAGATTTCACATGGTCTGATCAGTCAGCATATAATATACCCTTGTGTGTCTGTCTGATAGGTCAGTTCCAGTATGTTGTTCAGTCAGTTGAGATGTTAAGTTAACCATTTGTTTGAGTTCCATTTTTGATGGCTTAAACTATTTTATGAGCTCCAGTTATTTTGTTATTTGGTTTTTGTTTGTTTTGTTTGTACTTTGGGAAAGGGAAAAATAAAAGAACAACCCGTGTTTAGAAGAACCTCTGTGCTTTCTCAACTTATTCAACTCGGTCCGTCTCAAGTGGTAATCTCATTGCTCCCATAATCTCCCTTAGAAATGCATATGATCAGTTTATTTAGATTATTTGTATGCCACATACTTTTAATGCACTTTTTGCTTTCAACACATTATAAACGAACCTGTGAAATTCATTTTTGCAAAAATAGAACAATGAAACATCAAACCTGTGTCCAGACTCAAATAATTGGATTGTTGTTGACTTGGATATCATGGATGAGTTGTGCAGTGACAGCAGCCATTAACTTGTGTACAGAGGGCACCAGGCTGTCTGTAGGCCTCAAGGGAAAAATGTCAGAGCCTTTTAGTGGAGGAGGAGAGCAGTGATGGAGCACCCCACCCTCATGTATCTCCCACTCAATGAGCAAACAGACCACTTAAGGAATGCCAAAGATTGGCAGCCCAAAATCCACAAAATGCTCAATGTGTTGCTTAATGTTTAAATAATACATATCAGTCGAGGGAATGGTACAATGGCTTTAAAAGAAACTGCATATGTTGGAGTGGATTTAAAAATTCTGATGTACTGCTGTCACCGAAGTTCTTTATGGCTCTGCGGTTTGCTTCATTGTGGTTGGCCACTGTTGTTTGTGGCAGTTGTAATAAAGTGTCAGGTGGAGTAACTACAGCCCCAGAGTGATAGTGCAAAATGCCAAGAAAGGAAACTGCACGACAGGATCTTACAGAAGGCAAAGCAGAAAATGCATCTAAACTGATTAATTTTTAATTGCCATAAAAGTGGAAATTGCAGGAAGGATTTTGTTCAATTTACCATGTAAACATCCAAGTTGCCAGAGTGTTTCTTGGAAATAGTGTTATAAGAGTGTCACACCACAAAATTGTATAATCTCAATGTCTCATAGAATTTGAAGTATTTTTACAAGGAATGTTACTGTGTCTTAACAAGCTGAACTTATACGTGCCCCAAAATCTTCCAGACCTTCTCCAAGATGGTGCAGCTAAATGTTTTTTTTTTTATCTAAATGTATTTAAAAAATGGTCTAATATGGAACTGATACCAAATATCCAGTGTGAAAAAAAAGCAGAGAGGGAAGAGCCTTCTTGAGGGTCAGCTAACACAAACTAATGACACCCTACGTTCAAGTATTGATTCAGAGAAACTAAAAAATATAACAAAAATAATAGAGAGAAATACAACATCAACATCTCATAGTGACAGTGTTTACAGACATGTCTCTATGCGCCTATGATTTCTTAATATCTTGAGGAATTACTGTAAGTTGTTGTTAAAAATCTCTGTGCAACACTAAAGAAGAAATACATGAAGGAATAAACAGGAGTGCTTATATTTGCTGTTTTTACAATGAAAGTGGGCGGCCAGCCTGGGCATTCTTACTCCAGTCCCTGTTGGCACATGTGCATAAAAACTGGGCGATTGAGCTACTGGGATGAAAGGAGGAGGGATGAAGAATGAAAAAGATGAGTTGAGTAAGAAGTCATCATAAAGAGGAATGAGTAAATGAATGGGAAGAAGAAAGTGATGAAGGAGTAATATAACGAAGGATAGGGATAACAGGAAGGGATGTAGGGGTCAAGAACATGAGACAAACTGAGTCTGAATTTATTTCCTTCTGAAGTTAATCATCATTTATTTTGTTTTGTGGAGTTAAAAATTAGATTTTTTAAGCCTCATGTGCCAGACTCTGTGCATCCTGCATGCACTCAGACTTATCCTTCACAATATAAGTCCTACTACATTTGTATCATCAGCAAACCTGATCATGGTAATGGATTGGTGTGTTGCTGAGCAGTCATGAGTGTAGATTGAGTACAGTAACAGGCTCAGCGCATAGCCCTGCAGGGTGCCAGTACTGAGTGGGACTGAGATAAGTGTGTGTGTGTGTGTGGAAGATGAGTCATACGAGAGCTTAATGTAGCTAAAGACAAAATGGTTGAAAAAGGTTAAAATGACATTTAAAAAATAAATAAATTTTTCCATAATTCTTCCATAATTTTAAGCCGTTTAAGTTGTGCTTTGTCATAACCAACAAGAGAGCTCTCACTTCTGCAAACCAGGACCTTTAATGACAAGTTTCATATTTATTAAAGGATTATCACCAGGTGAAAATACTGTCTATTTATTGTATTCTACATCATATTTAACTCATACAAACAGAACAAGTATAAACTAACTAATGAATAAAAAATGACAATGAATCAAAAGATGTTGCCGTTTTGCTTGACAGTCTCTTTGAATGCACGGCAGCAGCACAACCAACAAAGGTGATTAGTATGCTGCTAATACTCGTACTTTTAAGGTCATTAGAACAGATAAACACATGCAGTGCATTTGCAGAATGCTTAATGCCAAATTGTCTGCTTTGTCTCAGGGCAGAGACGGCTGTGAAATGTTCATCAGCAGGCCCGAGACTCGTAATATTTCCATATAAATGGCAGGACAAAGAAAACAAAACTGCAGTGTTACTCAGAAAGGGGAGCAGGCTTTGGGCTGACAAGATTAGCTCCTTTATCCGCTGCCTCCTTCTTTACTCTCTGTGTCATGCTGCCTAAATAAGCCTTTCCTCAAGCTTTTTCAAGAGACGTACTAAACTGTAGATTCAACTTGGTGCTCTGAGGCGACATCAAAGGCAAACTAACACCAACTGCACGACATCAAACAAGTTTAACCATTGTGATTCATCCCTGCAGAGTGCACATTATCTGAATGTGATCATGTGCTTAACAGGTTATGACTTAATGAGAGCTCAATTGATCTGTGGGTTGGTGTCTTTTGTTTCTGCTTTTGTTTGTTTGTTTTGATCCTTTAACTCATACTTTAGGCAGCAGTGGGGCTGATAGTGATATTAGATAGAGTTATTGTTTCTGATAATGAGCAGAAATTAAAAGTAATATCCCACTGGGCATGGCTTTTCGTGACACAGAATCTACCCAGTGAATGATCAGCACACTAAACAGATTATACGAAATCAAGGTTAATAAATGATCAGTCATTTTTGCAAAACACGAAAGAAAACCTATTTAATTTTAAATGGGATAAGAGAAAATAAACTGCAACAAACCTAATCAAAACATAAATCCAAATGCTAAACCTTTAGACTACATACAATCGTTTTTGATCATAAAAAGTCTGAATCTCTTATTTGTGTGACACATTTGTGGTTCTCAGTTAACATTTTATCATTCAGTCTGATGAGAGACTTTTGAGAGTTTTTACAGTAGTGGCTTTTTGTTTTGCATTACCTAATTCAACAAATAAAATATTGAGTTTCATTCTCATTATTTATTAGATTGTAATTGACAGCTAAGTGATCCTGTGGTCTGTGGTCCTCCACAGCTTTGATTTGGTGAACTATGAGCAACTGCAACAGAAAGCTTATCACTTCCAGCAAGATTTCACTGATAAGTTGTTGATTATATGATCTGGTTTAGAAAATTTTTATTTGAAGGTTTTAAGCTGGCAAGCTAAACAATGTAAGCTAATGGGTGCATGCTATCTGTTAACCACGAATCTCACATTCACTATCAGACTCTAAAACTAATTCTCATTGAAATGGACTTTCCTCGTCAAAGTTCATGTTAGACCAGAACCAGTCTACAGCACAGTTACAGACTCAACAGTTCATCACCTGTAGAAGTTAATAAGTCCTACAGTTGCATTCATATGTTTTATATTGTTTCATTGGATTTTTTTTTCTTTTTACCAAGATGCTGATAAACTTTCAGTCGTGGAACATTGAGATTAGATTTAAAATATTCATTCACAGATCCTGAGGGAGTGTGTACTTCCTTGGAACACCCCTGTCTGCCTCCTTCATGTGCACATGAATGGACATATAAAACCACTACTACTTCACTTCTGGTAGTTTATGGTCGTGACCCTGTTTTTGAGTGTCTGTGATTAAACTTACATAAAGTAGCATAGACATGCTTAAAATAAAAGATTTCAACACTATTTTAAAAGGAATGAGTTTTTTGAGTATTTATCTTTATAAAAATGCAAAGTTGTGCAGTGTGAACGTAGATTTATTTGGTTTGTTACCCCTCACACCTCCCACCAACATAACCCAGACACTCTTATCACTTATATTTAGATGTCACTGATCTTGAAACAAACTAGCAAAACATGACATGTCTACTCAATCCCTACCTGAATGTTCTGGTTCATGTAGCAACTCCCCTTTGCCTTAAAACAGCACCATCTGAAGAAAGATATTACCTGTCCACATGTAGTTCAGAAGATTGATTCATCAAGCAGAAAATTCAGTTTGTGGGCTGGAGACCTGTTAAGGGAGTAGCCCCGCCTCTCACCCAATTATCACACTAGACAGGAACCAGTTTCTCCCTGAACCTGCACAGAAAGATGTAGGATAGAAGGTTGAGTTTAGCTAAAAACACCCTAAAAAAGCTAAGAACAAAACATTGAACAAAACTTTTAATAAGTCCTGATCTAAATCCTTTTGAAGAGCTGAGAAAAGTTGCTGAATCATGCAGTCTGTAGAAGGAACCCTTCAAACTCGAGACAGTTGGAGCAATGGCCGTCAACAGGTCCAGAAGTTTAATTGAGAGGGACAGGAACTGATTCCAGGGATTACTACAAAAAGTTATTTAACTAAATGCAAAGTCAGTTTCATGAGTTGTTTTTTTAAATTATTCTGTTTCCACAATTCAAAAGTAATGTCTTATTTTCATTTGTTGATTTACAATACATGTTTAAATTGTTTTAGTTTTGTCAATTTTAGTGATTGTTGTGATTTGATTTGATTTTTTTAATAAATTGAAGGATGCCAACCAGTTTGTCTCCATCTGTAAATCAACCTAACATCGTTTTACTGTTATACGTTTGACAGTCAATTTGCGGGTCCAATTATTTTAAAAGACATTTAAAATCATGATGGTAAATTCAATTTTAACTTTAAACTTTACAAAATACAGTACGCTATAAAAACATTGTGCCAAAGGCTTTCCAAATTGCTTCATTCTAAGCAATCCCATTAGTGACTTGGAAAATTAAAATGCTCAGTGTTTAGAGATATAAATTTCACCAGTAATTTTTATCTCAGTTTCCTGTGTGAAATGTTTCATGACTGATCGTAAATGTACCATGTTGTCTCGAGGGTGCACCTGTTATAAAGCCCATCTTATGCTCCTCCAGCTGCATAACTCTTACCTTGTACTCATCTCTATGTGCCTCGGAGATCTTTATGGAGGGGGGAAAAAAAATAAGCGACTAGAACTTAAAAGAGGAAATCAAATATTGATTCCTCTCCACATGAGATCTGTGATTCTGGAGAGGATATACCACAGGCATCAGCTCTTAATGAAGTGTCTGGAGAGATGCAGAGATGCCATCTGGTGGTCCAATTTCAGCCAAGCTGGTAAGAGAGATGTTTTCTCTCTGCAAGATGCACAGACCCTGTGAGTGCTGTGATCCTCTTGTAATACCATCATAGACTGCACTCCCTGGGTGAAAGCTGGCAAGCTGCTTTGGTGACTAGAAAGCTCCAGAGTTGAGGTCAACTCGGTCTCAAAAGTTTCTTTGCCATGCAAATGTTGCAGTTATTCACAGGCCGTGAGATAATCCCTCACTATGAAGGAAAAGTATCTCATATTAATAAACTGCTTAACTGTTACTTGTTAAGGGTTAGCTATCTATATAGTTCAGCTGAGATTCAGTGACATTTTTGTGACTTACATCTTCATGTTTAAAAGAAGCTGGTGTTCTGAAGCCCATACAACACATTAGATGGCATGTAGCATCTGCCATCCGTCAAACAGAATCCACAACAACCATGTTTGGGGCATTTTCTTCATCTCAGGCTACAAGAGCATAGCTTTTACCCAGCTTCTCTACTTTGATGTCTGAAAAAAAAAAGATTTTCAACAAAAAAGCTGCAGAACAGAGAATGTACTATACATTCTCACAAGGCCATGTACAGACAAGTGGTTATATATGCATCAGAATTTAGACTATGCTCTTCCTCGAACATACAGTTCAGGGTTAAATGATTAGCTCTCAGGAATTATGGAACATTTTCCAACATTTCTTTTGGTACATTTTGACATATAAAATACATGTTTGGACTTGCTTTATATCATATATGGTTACAAATATACACACCTACAGTAATTAACCAATCAGCTTTGAAACCACACCTGTGCAGTCAGGCTTCCTAACAGCGTCCAGTTACCATTAAATGTCTCCAAGGAACAGGGAGGGACTTACTGTTACTCACTATGACAAAGACAGAGGAAATCAGTCTGGAGCTCAGAAAGAAGATGATAGAGGCTCAAGATAAGAGCAAAGGCTACACTACCATTTCAGACTGATTCACAGTGTCTAAAGCTGCTGCATGTTGCATCATTACCAAGTACAAGGAGACACATTCTGTAAGAAACAAACCTGTTTGTGGCTTTAAGTGCAAGATTTCAAGAACTCTGGAAACTTGTCAGAGACGTCAGCAAGGAACCCCGGAGATCTGCCAAGATGATTGATACTGACCTGAATTATTCTGGACTTGATGTTTCAGTTATGAGGGTTCTTCATCATGGTGGGCTTCATGGCTTTCATCCCAGAAGGATTCAGGTTTGTCCGTGAACATTTGAAAGATAAATGTAAGGTTTTGGAAGTCTGTGTTTTGGACTGATGAGACTAAACAAGATCTTTTTGGGCACATGGATGCTGCTTATGTTTGGTAAAGAAAGGAAGAGGCCTTCAACCCCAGGAACACAGTTCCCACAGTTAAACATGGAGGTGGGAGCATCATGCTGTGGGGCTGTTCAGCAGCCTCAGACACAGGGAGACTTGTACGGGTGGCATCATGAAAAAATAAAATTATCTTGACATTTTGAGGGAGAATATGTAGAATTGTAGATAATTTTGTAGTCTAGGCTTAGGTCATCAATGGGTCTTCCAACAAGACAATGACCCAAATCAGACATCAAAAATACTGTAGTCCAATAGTTCCTCAAGGACACCAAAACCAAGATCCTGGAGTGGCCTGCACAGAGAACCCAGACCTCAGTCCTATTGAGAATCTATGGCAGATACTCAAAGTGAACATTCATGCTCAGAAACCTGCGATCTGAATCAACTAGAACAATTTTCAGTGGAAGAATGGACCAAAATCCCTCAGTAGACCCGCTAACTGAGTAAAGAACTACTCTGAGATTGTTGTCAATTGTCAGAAGGATGAACTATTGACTATTAATGTCCAGGAGGTTAATAATATTGGACGTCTCATTTTTTGCCCTTTCTTGTTTCAACTCGATGTATCAAAGATTTATCCTAATTAAACTTAATGGAATTTGTTGTCATAGTGTAAGGGGGACTACTAATTTAGGCCTCAACTGTTCACACAGCCCAAAAGTATATGATGGAGTTTAGACTGTTGCAAACTGATATATTATTCAAATCAAATTACATTCATCATGTTTAATTTGTAGAAGATACTTTAAACTTTATTTATATATATTAAAAAAAATCTAAATGATTCAAACATCATACAGCAAAAGCCAAAAATGATCGGACTTTGAATACAATTTGACTTGAAGGTTTTGACTTTGCAAAATCTGGACAGTTACAAGATGAGTTCAAACACATGAGCACACACGTGTTTCACTGAATGTTATGTTTCAATGAACATTGCAGATGCAGTGGTATTATTCAACACACCGTCGATCTGTGCATGTTCCCAACTTAATTCGGAATTAGCTATTGGCTGACAGCAAGCCGTCCCACGGGTAGAGTCAGTTTGCTCACAGAGATGCTCAAGTTGATGAACAGAATTATACTCCACAGATTCTCCACAGATTGCACACTCTCCATTGTAATTTTGTTGAAAAGCATGACCTGAGCGCACCAGGCTGCTGTCCTGGGGTGGCAGGCTGCTGTTTTGCTGATAAGTTACTTTGGAGTATTCACACTGAGCAATTGCCCTCAGTTTACCTCTGTGCAGAGGGCGCTCAACAGAGCTCTCACTTGGTGAGCAGCTGTGAATGAGAGGTTCCGGCTAGAGTCCAGAAATGACTGTGCAGCAGAGTGAAAAGAAATCCCTCAGTCAGGTTGCATGTTTTACCACATAAAAATGAAAATGTTGGGGTTTAAGTGTTTTTTTGTTTCAATATGCAGTTATTGAGCTTTCATGACTTTTTTTAGCTGTTTCTCTTGACACTGAAGCATGTTTGGCTCATTTTAAATTGAGATTATTAATGTGTTACTAGTTATTTTCTAGGCTTTTTGAGTTCTTTTCATTCTGTTGACGTGACTACACAAACAAAATATTCTCTCGGGTTTAATGTATTAGATTTTTTTTAACACTGTGCTATCCAGTAAAACTAAAAAGTAAGTCATGATTCTTAAAGTTCAATATCAGTTAGTTTCTGTATTCATTAAACAAAACTAATCAATACTGTTCTTTAATATAGGTAAAACAGTACCCCAAAATGACTTAAAATAAAAAAAACTTTAAACATCAGAGGTTCAAAATTAACTGAAATTCTGCCAGATGTGCATGTCCCCAGAGCAACTGTATGACCTCCAAACCTGGACTTTTAAGTATAAAATGGTGATGACATGGAATTCATGTAAAATCAATAGATAATATTGTTTTCTTAAAAAAAAAAAATAACATCAATAATGAGTTTATAACTTATTTTACTTGTATAAAGGTAAATATTTTTCAAATGGCCTAACCACAGACTGCAACACCATCTAGAGTAAAAAGACAAACATTGATTAATCCTCTCACGCTGAACATTGCTGCTTTTGTCACTTTTTTCAGAAGAGCTATCCACACATCCCATCACAAGTCAGGCATGATGCTCCTCCAGTGATGTTATGTGTGAAAATACAGAGGTCAGAAAGGGGAGTGAGGTTGATTAATCCGTACCAGATCTGACAATGATAGTATTACCAGAATCAAACTGGCATGTACGTGTTAAAGGGGGGTCAGTGGCTGCAGCAACCTGCTATTGGATATGCTGTTGTCACTCAGCTGACTTTGTGATGCCAGCTTGTCAAACCATCACGGTGCTGAACCACCTCTATTCTGTGTGAAATACTAAAAAGGAACCAGAGCAGATGTCTTGTTATTTTGCCACCAAAGCACAATCAAGGTGTAAAAATGTCTAAAATACTCCACCCCCTCCCCAAAAACCTAAATTTACTCTGACATGTCATTCATGTAAAAATAACTCAGAGACAGCCCCTCACTGCTACCTGCTATGATTGTATATAAATGTGACGTTTCCTGTTTACTCGGTTTGTTTATAATCCATATTCATGTCTTTCCTAAACAAACAATGACAGATCTTAAACTTGATACAACATTCTGGGAGAGGTGTATTTTAAATTCGTTTTTATTTATTTTTATTTATATTTTTCTTTAGCAAGAAATGATGTCAGCACAGACTTCCATCCCTTTAACATTTTGATCCCTCATAAACACACACCTATGTACTGAAGCTGTGAAGCTGTTATGTCTCAGTGGGTTTAGTGATTAGGCCTCAGGGTAGATTAGAACTGGATCTTTCTTTGTTCTAGGTATCGCAAACTAGCCACTAGGCAAGCATTATGCAAATTTGTTACACGGTAATGTAAATTAGTGATGGAAGAAAAGCCTGGACTGCAAATAAGGTGTTCCAGGCAGTTCAGGAGCAATGTTTTCTTAGGGGGAGAGAAGATTTCCTCTTCATCTATAAAACTTTAGAGACTTGCAGGATTTTTTATTTTTCTTTGAAAAGCTACCCAAGCTGATACTGATAGGAAAAACCCCACAAGCATAATGTGACTTTTTAAAATCAGATTTTGTGCTGTGGCTTCTGTCACTGTCAGTGAAAAACACAAAGTGACAGAAGTGTAGAAGAGAATCAGTGAAGCTATTTGCAGAGAACATTGAAGAACAACGGGAAGAACAACACCTAGGACAAAAATGTAAATCAAGTCAAACACTAATGGAACATGGCTGCTGTTTGTCATTTGGCTCCTTTCTTTAATATTCAGTCTAAGGCTCACTTTCATATTTTTTTCAGTTTTTTTTATCTAGTCGCACATTTGTTAACACTGATTTTTGCTAGCAACATTTTTTGGTCTTTCAAGTTGTGGCAACAGCTGTTATTTGCAATGATCTTCTGGATGATGCTTTGTTTTCAGAAACATGTTTTTTTAATTTATTTGTATTTTAAGTAGTTGACTTACTTCATAACCTAGCCACTTCTACATTAAAGCAGTTTTGAAGAAACACTAAAGACCTTCTGTGATGCTCTTATGATAAAACAGCTTGTACTGCATTCAAGAAGAACCATCTATACAGGTTTCGGAGGAAAAGACATGAGTGGGCACATTGTTGCTGTGGATAAATAAACACTTTCTTTTTCTTACCTTGTGATTTGCACATTGTTGCTGTGGATAAATAAACACTTTCTTTTTCTTACCTTGTGATTTGTGTTGGAGTTTAGTCATTACTCAGGTTTATATGTACACTCATCTCTATAACACTGTGGAGTCACAATCCACAGTTACAATTTTTTTTATACTGTTTGCGGGAAAAGACCATTTTTGTGTTGATAATTAAAGGATGGGAGCTGCAAAGTCTCAGAAATAAAACAAGTAATTTGACTATTTAAATTTTAACCTCTGCTTCAAACGTAGTTTTTAGTTCACTGTGCTTGAGCACCCTATTTGACACACGTCCAACATTACTTTGTGCCCTAAAGACATCAAAAACGAGCAAAGGGAAGTTTTTCTCAGTCTTTCTCAATTAATTCTGATTCTGAACATCAAACTTTGATCGTGTGTTGAAATGGTTAATAACTTAGAATACATTGTAAACAGTATTAAATAAAAGAAACATTTTTTTGTAAGAATCTTTAGCAAAGCTATGAATGTTCTTTTTTTTATATTTGATGTCTGTTAAACATGGACTAAGATCTTGTTCAATTTCATGCTACTTTTTACAAGGATCTACATCATGAGGGTAGAAGTCAAAACTGGTATCAAAACAGGTGTTAACAAGTGGATTGTCTATAACCTCAGATGGAAAAAAGGCATCCCATTCTGAACCCAAATTAAGTCTTTTCTAAATTCAGATTTGTTGTTGTCTTGATAGAACTCTTCACTTTTCTTTCTGTAGGTGAATGAAAGTCCACATATAAGTAAAACATTGAGAAAACTATAGGATGAGAGATGAAAATCACCATAACTGCAACCAAAAGAGAAAAGTTGAGAGGTCAAATATTTTCACCCAGATTGGATTTAGATCAGGGAGAAGGTTTAAAACCGGTTTGTCTCATAAATTTAGAGACAGAGATCAAAATCTGCAGTGCAAAGCATCACAGCACAGAATAAATAATCTAATAATCCAGTTTGACAGATCCATCAGAATCCTGACACAGTCACTGACTTTCCAGCAACACACTTAGATTTTGAGTTGACATAAAAATCCTTCCAAAGTCAGTGAGTGTTAAAGAGAGCATGACATCACAGGCTTTATATTTGCTGAAATTTTATTAAATATGGAATTAGAACAAGAAAAAAAAGAAAAGTTTTTAAAAGCAAACACTGAACACGCCTATTTTAATGTATTTTTATTATCATGCTTAAGGCGTAGTGTAGTTTGTGTGTCTGCAAAGAAACATGCCAGTAAAATGGAGGAATTGTAAATATTATGTCCGCCATTATGTCACCACAGTGTTCTGTGCTGTAGATCAACCAGTTATTACCATGAATAATAGTGCCATTGCTTTCATTAATAAGGCATACATACTAATTCTCTAAGCAAAAAAAAAAAACAAACTATATAGCATAATAATAAAATCTTACAGCAATGTGAAAATATGTAAAACATTTTGCAAAAATTACACAAAATCATATTTGCAATAATCCTAAAACATTTGATAAAACACATTTAAAACATCTCTGAGGTATTTTTTCCATATTCGGTGTAAAACGGACGATCAGCTGTGATTGCTCCCATTAGAGTAGCAAGTGTTTTAACACAGTTTGTGATGGTATGTTAATTAAGAATTCCATCTGCTTGGGAGCCTCTGTGTCTTCTTTGTGATGGAAAACAGCCTTTCTCCGGTATCCTCTGTGTAATCTCACAGTGAAAACCAAGACTGAGCTCAATTAATTTAACTCCTGAAATACTGTCAGAATGAGATGAGCTAGAACAATTTAATGTGTTTCCTTTCTTCAGTAACATTACTGAGGGCATATATCTGTCTGAGGCATCAATCTTTCAACCACAAAGAAGTGGGGGTGAAAAAAATCTAATTTCCATATTCTGCGGCTCATTCCTGGCTGACTGGGAATTGGTGAAGTAAGTAAAACAAGGCTGATAATAATGCAACCAGAAAACAACAACAACAACAAAAACATGCTTTTATCCAGTGGAATTTTCCAGACACAGACGCTGGCGGCACTGACTGAAAGAATTAACCAAGGGCACAGCGTTTGAACACCTACCTACATGTAAACATTAAAAGTGAGTCTCTCCAGGGAAACACATGTATATCACAAAAATAGGAACACAATATCTCAAGCTAGCATTTTGATATCTCCGCCCCTGCAAAGCACAAACAAGTATTCAGCAGATGATTAAATAAAAACTTATATTCAAACTTGTTTCTCTTCCTGTAAGAATCTACCCTAAACACTACATACTCTGTATTTAGTTAATATATAGTTTTTTTTGTTTTTTTTTAATTTACCTTAATGTGTTTCTTTCTTTTATAAAATACATTTTTTTTTCAGTCAACATATATTAAGTTATAGTTATTTTTTTTCTAGAAGAAAATAATAGTTCAAGAAAAACAAATTTATCTAAGAGACAGTTTAAATTTATTTTTTGTATCTTTTCAAAGCAAACATTGTCATATTGCAAGATTTATTTTTTTAAATTACACCCACTTTCATTATGTTGGTATTTTAATAGAAAACATTGAAAAAACAGTAGACTATATATATATATAAAAGACTAATAAATTAATTAATTAAAATAAAACTAATTACAATGTATCCAATGATCTGAGTATCGTTTATAGCCTGATGCTTTCTCTCAATACAATGTTTTCTATGACCATCCAACATCACTGAAAAGGTTTTGGAAGTCAGAAAAAACTGATCCATCAACAATCTACCCACAAATATTTTTACTCTGCAAAATAATTTAAAAATCTACTGTAAAACTGTGATTAGAACTGTGATTTAAAATTTGCATCCCTAATAGAGAAGGTAGTGTAATTGTCTTACTCTCGGTATCCAAAGAGAGAGAGAGTAAATGTCACCGTAGGTGGCACTTTGATAAACGAGGAGGTCACAAAAAGCCCAGCAGAGGCCACACATATTGACCAGGAAGATTGGTTGATCGCAAGCGTGAAATTGCTGTCACAGATCAATGACTACTAATCTGGAAAAGGGACAGATTCAAATCACAAGATGTCTAATCAATGGTGATTAAGTCTCCACAACACTCACATTTCCTGACTAAAACACCTGATTGTGTGATATTTGAGAATTAGCCGTTTCCATTTCAGACAATGAGCAGGCGGATTAAAGGCTTTGCAGACTTCCATAACCACCGGTAATAGTGGAGTGCTGTAAAATCCACGTAACATCATGAGTCTTGATGACATCAATCTAAGTTTGACGTATGATAAATTAGATGATCGTTTACCTGAATGATCTCTATGGAAAATTGCTAATGGGTATCCAAACAGGACATAAAGTCATTTATATTTTACTGCTCGGGTTTGTGAATATTGACAAGCGGAAAGCTTTTAGTTTGTAAATCTGTCTGAGGGACCCAGTGTTGTATATATTTTTTTTAATCAACCATATTTTGAACTTGTAGTGTTGCCTGAAAATAGTTTAATATATCACCAATAATACAAATAAACAAATAATCAAGTGGGTGTTATTCACTTTGAATGTCTTTTTTTATGCAACACATCATATCAAAAAGTGATTTGTTTTATTTGTTCTTTTTCAGAAATAATTACAAATAGTTTATTAAAGCTTTTGTGCTGAAAGTTGATGATGCCTTTGGACTTGCCAGATCTCCTTGGGTTTCTCATTCCAGCTGATTGCAGCAAGCAGTTTCTCTAAGCATTTGTATTAATCAACACATGCAATGAGTCCAAAACACTGTCCAGATCTGAGAAAGAGGAAAAACCTGTTGGGGATGTTTCTTGGTACAAAGTGTACATGTTCTGACGATGCGTGAGGAATAAAGATGGTCACGAACTAACTGGCCCATCTCCAACACTCATGAAATTTGGATCATGAATTAAAGAAAAGAAACTAGGTACAGAAGACTGAGATTGAACACAATCAGCAGATAATCAATAAAAGCACAACACTGGAAATAAAAAGTTAAGTTAGACAACTTGTAAAATATTCTATTAAAAACATTAATGATGATGAACGTAGTAATTTTAAATTATTCACATGTTTTATCTTTAGCTAAGTAACTCATTTAAACTACAATATGTTCACCCACTCTCTCTTATAACTCATATTAAATAAGGAATGACTTAATGTCATCTATCCATGTGTGTATTGTCGCCCCATAGTACTAGAGATTGATTTGAGATTAAATCAGAACATCCTTCAAGTCAATGTTTGGTTTGTATTCTCTTTGAAATGTTATCAGTTCATGTCACAACCCCCGACCCACTATTTCAGTTCACACATTTTCACTTTCCATGTTTGGAGCGCCTGTCCAAGATGTAATCCCGCCTCCCACCCAATGACTGCTGGAAGCAGGCACCAGCTCCCCGCGGCACTGAATAGGTATAAGATGGGATGGATGGATGGATGGATGGATGGATGGATGGATGGATGGATGGATGGATGGATGGATGGATGGATGGATGGATGGATGGATGGATGGATGGATGGATGGATGGATGGATGGATGGATGGATGGATGATCAAATGCAACCTAAACATTTTATGTCAGTGCATCGCAACTATAATTCAGAGACAAACGTGAACTGAATCGTTTCTAAAACACAACATAAAAGTGAACTATTTCTCTGTTAAAACCCTTTTATATTGCTTTATACATTAAATTATATACATCAGCAGGTATGTATTTACTGGTAACAGCAACCCAGTTCACACTCTTGTTCTGCTCAGATTTTACAAATTAAAGAGCAACTTCTGATGTTGTTGCAGGATTTATTGAAACATAGAAAACAAGAGCCAGTTTAAAATCTTCACATGTGTTTGTTGATGACACTGTAATGTCAAGACAACCAGGAAAAAAAACTGTAAAACATTTACATTTATCATTTTAATTAATTTATAATGTGTTAGGATATCACAAAATTCCAGCACATCTCCATCAAAGTGCAGTTTTTAGGGAGAAATCCATTAATGACAAACACTGATAATGTGTCTCACTTCAGTGACTAATGATGTAAATTAAACAAGAGCTTCTAGCGTGGCGCTTTGAAGTTTACGTCTCAGTAGTAACACAAAATGTTGACATATTTTCAGTGGAAAGAGAACATTTTCAGTCCTTTTAGCCACTAATCCATTATGTTACCTCCAAAATAAAAGTAACTTGAGGATTCAAATCAAGAGGCTATACAGTACCAAAAATTTATGAACAAATTTAAGCCTGTCTGACTACGTATAAGTGGGTCCAATAATTTGTAGAAATGGGATATAAATGACCTTTCTATGTAATATTAATGTTGATGTGTTCTGCTTTTCACAGGATATGGCTCTGTTTAGTATGTCCATAAAATATTGCCAGAGAAAAGAAGAAGAAATAACACAAGTGTGATGTTTGTGATCCTTTTGCAGGTGCATAAAGTTTTATGTTGTGCAACTGTTCTCTTAATTTAGTGAAATGTAGCTACAGGATGTGCATCCTTTCTCCTTTCATTATATCTCCAACAGTGTCTTTTCCGCTACAATAGAAGATGAAAGAGCTCAGTCATTACCAGTGTACACAGGCCTTTATTGGACAGACATGGTGACCCAGTGTGATCACATCATTCAGGAGGAAAAGCTTTAAAATATTTCCTCACAATTTGCATAAAGAGATGCAAAATAGTTCTGTCTTCATGTTGCAATCTGATTTCAAGGTTGCAAATAACCTTGAAAAAGAAAAAAAAAATGTCCTTAAATAGACATGTATCATGAATCAAACAAAAAGCAGTATAAAAAACTGGATCCAAGCAGACAAACAGTCTTCGGTAAAAAGGGGAGGTTTTGTTTCTACATGCTAAAAATGTGCATTGTGATTACTGTTTACTATTTAATAGTTACTCCCAACTGATGCCTTCATTACATCTGTATTCCAATAGAATTTGAGCATTTTTCCGATTTCTTACTGATTGGACAAACTAAAAAGAAAAAAAGAAAAGAAAAAAAGCTTGTATAAAAAGACGATTGTTAACATTACATTCATTGAACTTAAAAAAAGTTTTCTATTTTGAAGATGTTAGTGGTAAAGTTACAAGTAATTAACATATTACCATTTGGAGATACAGGGGCATGTCCAGAGGTGTAGGCCAGGGGGACACAGGCCACCCTTCCAATTAGACTGACCACACCAGGTGCCACCCGCAAGCTGAGACATTCAAATTCAACCAATATTTTTACATTGATTAAAGAAAATGATTAATGAAAACATGTCATTGGCATTGTGCTTTGACATTTGTACTTCATTTTTGTTTATGGTTGCCATTTAAACTATAATAAAGAGTCTATAATTCTGTAAAAATCTAGATTTTTTTTTTTTTAAGATTATGGGCCCATCTACATTTGCCACCATTTTGGAAAACTGTGCCCCTACCTGGTCCCCCCGCAAAAAAATTCTAGACACGCCCCTGTGTAGAAAGTTAACTGAGGCAGTTCAGTTAACTTTAGAGAAATAGGGTGTTGGGACTCTGGGGTTTTTTAGGTTGTTGTTTGGGTTTTTACTTCTCCAGGTTCTGTGGTTTTATTTTGCTTTTCAGTTCATTGTTTTATGGGATTATTTTTGTGTGTTGTATTTCCACCGTTCCTCTTGTCTCCCCTGTGTTTCCAGCTCCAGCTCTGTTGTTGAGTGTTACTTCCTGTTCTGCTTTTATTTTAGTATCGTCCTGTGCTTCCTGTTCTCCTCTTGTATCAGCAGTAGCTTGTTTTCCTCTCCCCCTCCTCCAGGTGTCTCATGTTTGTGTTGATTACTTTCCTTTGTGTTCTGTTTCTATAAAAGCTGTGAGTTTAGTTTCAGTCTTTGTTCCTAATGTTTAATGGTGTTTTGTGCTTCTCCTCTGCTCCCTCCGGTTCTCCTGCAAGTCTCCTGCAAGTCTCTCACTGCCTAACCAGTATATTTCTTTATTGTTATTTAACGTTTTGTTTGTTTTGCACTTTGGTTGTTGTTTTTTTTCCCCTGCATTTGGGTCCACTCAAAACACTGAGCTTCTGACATAGGGTTTAAATTTAACAGGACAGATAATCTAAGCTAAGGTAAGGCCAAAGTAGATTGATGCCATCATAAAACTTCTCAACTTAATACAGTTTCATGCTAACATTATTTTCAGAACTTTTATAATTACACAGTTATTTACACTGAATTTCATGGCTATATGCAAGCAAAAATACAACCACTAGCAGCAAAATGAATAAATCTTATAATAACACATTAACAGTGGTGTAAAAGTTCACTAACAGTCAAATGAATCTATGAATATTTTGGAGACTGGGCCTTTTTTAAAGATGGCTGAAATTCACTTGATGACACTCATTTTACATATTAGCTATTAGCTAATTCATAAACTCAGATCTAAACTCTTATTTCTCTAATCTAAAGATGTTTAAAATGTCACAGGCAAAACATAAACTATTTGTAACTCATGAATGGACGTACTCTTCAAATGACCAACTCATTTAGTGAATGACAGAATTAGCACAAAAACTCTGAAAGCTGTGATGGAAACTGACATTGTTTTTAGCTTTATAAAAAATGGTCTTAGTCAGATTATACCAGAAAAACATCTTCTTCTGCAGTTTTACAAGGACATCCTGAGATTGGGTCGTGAAGTTTTATGTAAACTGCCACTGTTACATGGCAGCTAAAAGTGCTAATTAATAAGAACAACACTTGTTGTTCAATATACTCAAAATAAATAACATGGCACTTGCAAAATATACAGACGCATGTGGCGTTAAAAGAAAACTATGTTTAGCTGAACTGCAGTCAGTAATGTTTGCATGTGTCTGTTGTTCTGAAAATGGATGCCGGTGACAACAGATTTCATATTTTTATATTTATAAAATATAATGGATGTGTTAATTAGTGGCTTAAGATGGTTATATACGGAATGAAAAATTAGCTCCCTGCAGTATTTAATTTCTCAGGCCTCTGTATAAAGAAAATGATTCAATGCAGGAGTCATCATATCATGCTCGTGACATAGCAGAGCTAATGCTGCATATGTCAATGTAATGATCATATACAATGCAGGCTGGAGGTGTGTTGCACTGAAGAGCTCCCTCAGATATCATTAGCTGCTGTGCTGTGATGAAGAAGCAGGAATCAGATCATGTAATCCTCTCTTGAGACACTATTAATTAATAAGAGCTTTGCTAAAGAGGCCGTCCTCCACTAAGGCACTCTATGTTATCTTGCTGGGAATCGATTTGTGTCTCTGCTGCTGCCAATGTGTCTGGCGGACATCTTTTGCAGCACGACCCTCACGCCATGAGCAGTCTATGTGTCTGCTGCTGAACCATGCCGAGCCAGATGACACCTTCAGAATCATGGATCACGTTCCATCGATGGCCTCTGCTTCCTGTTGGGCTTGCAAAGTATGGTGGGAGTTGCAAGCATAACAGTCAAAGAAATGTTATAAAATATTTAAAGACATGTTTTATTTGAAGTAGAAAGAGGAACTTTGGAGAATTTGGTAGAAGCATGAGGTTTTTTTTTACCGAGGTGTCATGAGTGTGGTTTTTACATCCAAAGCACAAATGTTGAAGGCTGAGAACTGAGTTAAAACAAACCATTATTAATAAAAAATACCAAAAGCCTAATATGGCAACAACAACAAAAAACATTAAAAACTGGAAGATGCCCACAAGGACCAGGCAGGCAACAAGGCAAACAGTGGAATCTGGTGAAGTGTTTGACTGTACTTACAGTGAGGACCGATAATTGGACGACAAAAAGAAGAGCTGATTATGGAGGAGTGACAGTCATGTAAGGTACAGAGGAATGTTGAGAGCTGAGGAAAACAATGGTCAGTGTCACAAAAAACAACTCTAAACACAGAGAAACTCAAATCCAAAAGTCCAGAAGTCCATTTATGAACAGAACTGAGACATTGCCAAAAAAAAACAAACAATGGATTTATCCAAAATCAGAACCAAGCACCATGACAGGATGAGGAGCTCCATACAGAATTTCCTAGTGTTAAGAATTAAAGTTTATTCACTAAAATATACTTTTTTGAAGTTTGAATCATTATGCAAACCTAAACCACCCCTTTCAAACAAAGAGTCCACACTCCAGTTAATCAACAAAGTCTATTCACTTCATGAGCAGTTAGTCCGTTCTAATAACTACTAAAAAAAACAAAAAAACAAACACATTCCTTCCAGAAACACAGGACTTAGGAGCGCATGGCATTTAGATGGCCACATTTAGATGATATAAACTGTTCAATGAGTTTGTTTTCTTTAGTAGATTATCGCAGGTGAAACTGTGCTATCAATGAATTAATGATTATTAATGAATAAATCATAATAGCTCCAAGTGAAAAGATTCACATTTTCCAGCTATAATAAAACAAATGAGCAGCATATGTATTTTACCACCGACCTTGATCAGTTTTACCTTTTTTTTTTTTCCCACTGAAGCTACAACAAAAAGCATGTCCTGCAGAGACGTCCATCAGAGCAGTGATGTGCACTCTGCATGGTGCCCTTTTAATTGATTAAATTGAATTGTACATGAGATCAACCTAAAAGCACCTTTAAAGGCTCAGCTGTCATTTCTTGCTCTAAAAGATTTCAGTGTGTGTCTGTTCAAATAAATGTCTTTTTGCCAGATATTTGAAAACTTATACAGGTTGGATATGATATTGAAAATGATAAAAATAAAATAGAGAAAAAAAATATTGTTAAAAGTTAAATATGATTATTATTATTCAGAATGGGCGAGAGGGCTGTTTTTTCCCTTGTTTTTTTCACAGACTAATAAATTAGCAAGTGATTGACAAGGCCGTGTTGCTTTTAATTATTAACAAAGCAAATTAATTCTGTTTCTGTAATTACAAAGAGTAGCTTTTGAACCCACCCAGCTATTATTGTTTTGCTTGAACCACAGACAGATCGTTTTTACTACTACTACTACTACTACTGTCATTTAGCAGACGCTTTTATCCAAAGCGACTTACATTGAGAGAACATACAAGCAAGAATTCAAAGAGAAGGAAAAAAATATAAGGAGGCGGACTGTTTGGAGTCCAGTTTAATTCCGACGCTGATACATCATGTTTTTTTTTT
>SSNP01000050.1:1796188-1820706 GCA_006937955.1 Pachypanchax playfairii
TGAGATTGAAGGAGTGGACCAGGGCCAGAAAGTTATGAGCTTGCGTTTTATCAATATGAATGTTCATGTCGCCCATAACTATTAAAGGGGAGTTATCATCTGGAATGTCGGATAGGATTGTGTCCAGTTCATCCATAAATTGCTCCATGTTGCCTCCCGGAGGGCGGTAAATAACCAAAACATAGGCAGCGACGGGCTTAGAGATTCGTACTGCATGAAATTCGAATGAGGAGCAGGTGGTAGTGGTTAGCAAGGAGGAAAATTTCCACATTTTGGAAATCAGGATGCCTGTACCGCCTCCTCGCCCAGCAGGACGAGGAGTGTGTGTGAATTCTGCATGAGAAGAGAGGGCAGCCGGTGTTGCTGTGTTGTCAGGACGGATCCAGGTCTCGGTCAGGGCTAGGACCTGTATATCGGAGAGGTGCGGCAGAGAACTGATGAACTCTGTTTTGTTAACTGCGGACTGACAGTTCCAGAGGCCGAGGGTAACGGAGGCAGTGGCAGCCCGACACGCCATGGGCTGGATGAGGCAGTGCGGATTACGTTGTCTATAGAGAGTGCGTCGAGGTCTGTGCCCAACTATGACTGGGATGTGTGATTTGCACATGGTGTCTGTGTAGTGGTTTGCTTACTTTGCTCGGTGGACTCGCGCAGGTAGACTCGCAGGTCTTGACCCTCTGTGGTCTTAACCCATGTGGGACCAAACTCGCTGACGCCTCGCTGACGCTCAGCCTAATGTGTCTGGCTATGTACCTAACAATCACACAGTTGATTGGCTAAGCTAATTGCAACAGGCTGACACCTGCGTGACCGCCTTTTCGCCTCAAATCACGTGACCCGCGTCACGTATTTCCGCCAGAGTATTACGTAACCCGCGTCACCAGTTTCGCCCGGAAGTCAACGAAAATCGAAACCTACCACACCTGAATTATCTGTTACCTTGCTCTACTGAAATCCCTGCTTGTTCTGCCGTGAACAGTAAGTTACTCGCTTTTAAACGGGATTTTTTTCGCCTCAAATCACGTGACCCGCGTCACGTATTTCCGCCAGAGTATTACGTAACCCGCGTCACCAGTTTCGCCCGGAAGTCAACGAAAATCGAAACCTACCACACCTGAATTATCTGTTACCTTTTTAATCTGTTCCTGGCATTAAGTTTTGTTTTTAACTTCTTGAGAGGTGTTTCTCACTTCCTAAATATGCATGACCATTAAGATTTGTGCCGCAAATCTTTAATTAACAACATATTAAAAAAATATAAAGGCATTATTCAGTTTCATTAGTATTCCAAATGAAAATTACAGATTTTAATAGTGTCCTACGTGAATTTATTACAGTTAGAGTGAAATATCTGAAAACTCTTGTCTTTGGGATGTGTGTTTTTTACTAATGTACAAACAGAGAATGGAGCACATTCAGTATGAACCTCAGCATCAGTGACTTCTGTTTTAGAAATGCCTGGAGACTGTCTGCTGGATGGTTTTTAATGGATGCCCTGCCAGCACTGACTTCAGCTTATTGACTTCAGGTGGCTGGTAAATGGATGGATTCAGCCTGCAAATGAATGATTTTTCAGGTCACTTCTGAGTCACAATACATTGAACAAACTCGTCCTTACATTCTCTTCCCAGAACATGATGTAGGTTTTAGTCTTTTAAAAAGAATCCATTAATAAATAAACAAGTTTCAAATATTAGAACTGGGATTTTCATGAGTTTTTATTGGACAATAACACTCCTCATGTCATTGCAAATGCTGGTTTTGAATTATAATATATTTTATGTCTCTCTCTTTTCAAGCCTTGAGGACACAGTTAATGTGACATCTGAATTTGATTCTGTCATGCTTCACAGTCCACACGACCATTTTTCATTTCACATTAGTTTGTTTCTAATGACAAGGATTCCAAACAAGAGCAAACATGTTGGACAGAGTTTTGTTTGTCTATACTGTAAATATAGTTTTCTTTCTCTTTGGTACTAAGAGTTTAAAGTTGCATTTTGGCAGCAAAACAACTTTTTTTCATTGATATTGTAAAGGTGATGCTTAAGATTTTTTATCACAAATCAACCCATTATCAGATCAGATACATCTACAGTAAGTTTATACCTAGTATAAGGACTTAGAGTTCGTGTTTCTTCAGAATCCCATTAATTATTGTCTCAAGTGTCGTGAGATTCCTTCAGAATTTCTCAATTCCCGTTTTAAGAAGAAGATTCCAAAAATATTTATAATTCTAATGGATGTTGAGAAGTAACATTATGTGGTGAAGAGAGACGTTTTATCTGATGTATTGTTGAACTGCAGGATTCTTCCACTTATTTGTTGATCCTGTGAAACACATGATTTATGTCAGATTCCAAGTATTTTCTTGTTTTTTTCAAAGCTGGGTTTTTCTTAATACATAATGGAACAAATTAGGAAAAAGTGTGAAACATGACAAATCTTCCAATGAAGACATGTTGAGCTTGTAAAAATAGTAAAATTGTAGACTTAATCTCTTTGATTTTGACATAATTGACACACATGTTGAAGATTTGAAGATTTGTAATGATGAAGATTAATCATTCAGCTTTCGTCTCTGCTAAGCCACACCTATTTTCAAGATCTGAAACATGTTCACTTTGAAAACCTACTTGAATAAAAATCTTAAAAATCAGCTAAAAGTTGTCTACATTTACATAAAACTACACTCTGATTTATTTGTGAGAAGCTCCAGCTGGAAACATCTATACGAACGCACAAACAGAAAAAAGCAAAATATAAAAGATGTGTTTAGGTACAAAGTTAAAAAAACTCAGACATAAACACTTTATGAATGGTAGCAACACTAAGTGGTGACTGGTAACAATAACATACATTTCAGTGTTTCAAAACCTTCTGAAAAAGTACTGGTACTTCAATTTTGTTCTAAAAAGCGTTTTTAAAACATTTGTTCTTACACATTCAAAAACCTTGGAATCTGTGGGACAATGTGACTATATGAAGTAACAGGATTTAGTGTCACTACTGAGGAAGAACAAGATGTACGTACTGTACATTCTGTTCCTATAGAGTACAGCTTAAACAAGACTTTGGCTTAAATCTTAGAAGTTTTATGGTCAGTAGAATGAGTCATTTTATAAAATCCACATGAAAAAGAAAAATAAAGCAGAAAGCTGAAATAAAGCAGCCTCTGACTGACTTTTGTCAAGCTGATTTTTATTGTTAAACTGCTAACTCTCCATGAGCATATAACCCTGACATACTGTATATATATATATATATATGCATGTTCTTTTTTGTTCTAAAATGAACACAAAACACATTTTATATGAGTTTCACATGCCACTATGTCACATGTTTATTTCAGATGGTTTCATGTATGTGGGATGTTTGCTCTTAATTTCTTTGCTATGATCTTTTTAAATTGAATATTTCAGAAAAGAACGAGGAAAAAACTTGAGAAAAAGAATAAAAAGTGTATTTGGTGTAAAAGCCAAAGAAAACATCCACTTTCCAAATAGCAGTAATGGATTTGTTACCCTCCTGATTTACATTTAAATGAAAACCTTTTATCTGCTGGTCGATATTCTAATGAGCAAATTCTACTTTGACAGATGTGACTCTTCTTCTAATCATAGATCAGCTGAACAACAGTACATGTTTTTTCTAGTGTGTAAAAAAAAAAGAAAAGTAAAAAAGACAACCCAAAAAAGAAAAAAAATGCATGTTTAGACAAAGTTACTTATGAGATAAGACTTTTTTTTTTAACTAACATGACACGTTTGGGAAGTGGGAGTTTATTAGAGAATCATGTGAAATAATTGACATATTTAGTTTGAGGTTTTTCAGCTATAATGTGCTTCTCCTCTGGCCTTGGCTTTCTGCAATTTCCCCTATTCTTTAAACTTCTTATCTTCTTTGTTTCTTTTATATGACTGTTTCTTGACATCTCTGCATTTATCACTATGACTCTCTGCTGCAGTTTTCCCAGTAACAGCAGGGTTCGGTTGGTTTGGCTTCATCGGGTTCTAGTAAAATCCAGAATTGATCACTGCTTTATTTCAGGCCAATTACACCTCCTACATAAAGGCAGCACAGTCCTCCTCTCAGACAGACACAAGTGAGCTTAAGAATGCTCAAAGAAGTGTGTAATAAGTGTCTAATAATTCACCCATGTAACTATTTTAAATGTTACATTTGTATGAAACACTAGTCCTTTTTTTTAAGAGGAAAGTCAGGTTAAAAGTGTTAGAAAAATAACGATCTAGCATTACTAATATAAGCTTTATAGTGATGCTTTTTTTATGCATTATGCTAATATTATGTCAAGATTTTTCGTGGGGTGTTTTGGATCTTCCAACAAATCTCTTTTCTCACTCTTTTCTAACTGTGTTATATCACAAATTGTGCTTTTTTTCAGAATGAATAAAAAAGCTTTTATTAAAGGCTTTTTTAAACTCCAGGGGGTTGTGAGTCTTAATAATTCTCATAAAGGTATCACAGATTTTCCATTTTTAACAAGCTGTTTCACAGATAATAATTCAAAACACCTTCACCTCATTTAACACTTAACTTCAAGATACCAGAAGCACAAAGGACAATTAAATCTTGATAAAATAATGTTTAAAGTTCTACTGAAATCTGATAAAATAGTTTTTTACTTCTTAAAACAGACAATCAAGAGTGCAAAATCTGATGCAATGAAGCTTTGATTTACAGTAACTCAAGGAATCAATCAAAACTTGTGATGCTAATAGGAAATAATGACTTTACTGATGGATCCCATTGAAGCAGAAAATAATCTTACACTGCATTAAGTTAAAGGAAGGTGCTCTACTAAATGCTAAACTGCATAGATGGATGAACAGAAATTAATTCCATTAGTAAACTTGCAGGAAAAGGCAGGCGGCAAAGTTTAAACACAATCAGCTGATTAAAAGAATGTGTATTGAAAACAGTGACTTTTTTCTTGTTTTTATGTATTTATTTCTTTTTATTTAGGGCCTCGTTCCACCTTACAAAGAACTAAAGTGATGTGCGACAAATGCACGTTTTATTTACGCTGACTAACTGATGATTCGCTGTAGTTGTTGGAAAACATCTAAAACAGGACTAAGTATATTTTGTATCTGAGTATGATCTAGATTTTATCTTCATGCAATGAGTGATGCATCAATGGTGAAACAAACCTGCTGAAAAGCTGAACTACTGACACACCTTTTCTTGTGGTAGCCATAGGGGTTTCTAACAGGGACATGGAGTGTGACTTCCAATTAGTTTTCAAGAGATTTATTCATGGAACTGTTAAAATGTATTCGAGAATGTTAACAGAGTAATGGATTTTAAATGACTGCCACCCTACAATGCCCGACACAGAATAGCAATAGAAGCTCTGATGAGTTTTATATGACTCTTTATGTAGATGGAAAACTTTAAAGCTACATTAACAATTGTTTTTGCTTTTAATGAAATAAAGCACAATGCATTTTAAATATTTAATCAAGATTTAAACTAAAAAAAGAGCTTGCTACAACAATAAATGGCTTAAACCTATCTAAACCAATTGAGATTTCCATATTGTTAATTTGTAGTTTTTCCAAACACGTACCAAATTTTACATTAAAACTTTATAAGATAATTTACATTGGTAAACGTTTTAAGTCATCATGATCATAGTAAGTACGTAAGTACATAAACTTTATTTGTCTAGTGCTTTTCGGGGGTAACGGTCACAAAGTACTTCACAGTGGTAAAAATAGTTAGAAAAGAACATGTAATCAAAATAAATAATTAAGACAGCCAAACAGCACTGGGTCACATTGGACTTAAAATGCTTGCTGAAAATAATAATCCTTGATGCAGTGGATGAATTGAAGGCAACTGAATTTCCTCTCTTGTTTCTTTAGTTCAGATGAGAGGTAAAACATCTTTAAAACATACAGAATGTTCTTTTGGCTTGCATATGAGCAGTGGTAATATTGTTGTGTCCAAACAAAATATTCTTAATGCCATGCCCCCTCAAATCATGGTCACATCCAGAGTTCTCTGACTATATTCGGTTTTAATCAATCAAAACCCTGTTAATAAACAGAGCACAGAAAGTTCCATGTGTAAAAATGACAGCAGTCAGTGAAGTAAACTGTATGTTTACTAAACTAAGGAATTTCTAGGATTTTCTATAACCTCCAATTCTATGTCAGAAATTGTCATGATTCAATGTGTATAATCACTTTGACACTTACCAAACACCCAAAATCACCTTCCTCTCATGCAAACAACACACCTTTAACCACTTAGCAGGATGTGTGTAGGCCTTGTAAACTGCATGATTCAGAGAATATCACAAGGTGTTTGATGTATTTACACAGATTCAAAACGAATTACATGTTCAAAAATGGTTCGATCACATCTTTATCTAAACCTCAGAAACACCACAGATGAACCTGCATGACTTCCATTCTGTGTTACTGAAGTGGGAGAATTTCATTATCAATCAGTCACTTTTGTACACAGCTAACATGCACATTACTGCTAAAAAAGAAAAAAACAGGGCAAAGCAAATGGTACGCACATATAAAATGATTATTAAACAATACTTCCTTAAAAAAACACTTTAAAGTCACGGCTCCAAAGAAAGACTTAATGAAGGCTGTTCTGTCTTTTAGAAGATTTGAAGACTGATGGAATGTGCTTCTCTAACATGTTACAGAAAATCAACCAAGCAGAAAGCCACACAAAAAAACAAACAAACACTAAAATGGATTTATTAAACTGTAAAACATGAAATGAGAGTAAAGGAAGTGTGAATCCATCAGCTCTGTAAATGAGAAGGCATGAGTGTAAAACTGGATAAGGAAATGTAAAAGATAAGCCTGGTTTCTGTATCATGTATTCTTATATACTCTTGGATTTGAATTTACAAGCAAAATGACAAAAAATCTTCATCATACAGGTATTATTGTTAAACTCCAACATGTAGATTTTTTTTTCATACCAATGCTGAATGAAATCATTTAGAATGTTACAGCTTTAATCTTGGGGAAGCCAATAAAGTCAAACTATAAATCAAACCTGATGTGAGTTTTTTTTTCCTCACCTTCATCGCAAGCAGAAGTCAAATTTTATTAAACTGATTGATCCACATCTTATTTTGATTAATACATTTTCACAACTCAAACTCTAACATTTAAAAAGTTTGAGTAAAGTTCCATGTCATGGACATGTTGTATCACATGTTGGTCGCCCTGCGTTTTCATCTTTTGATGCTTGAGCGTGCACACAAACAGCACCGCTCATATATAGTGAACGTGAGTAACAGTTATAGCTTTGCTTTCAAAGCCTCCTTGAGGTTCTTGTAAAAAATAGGCATTGCTGTTGCAACAAACCCTATGATCTGCAAATGCATTGCACTCAAAGTTAGGAAGGCAGACGTTGCATTGCTGAGAGCAATATAGAAGGTATATTTATAAAGAATGGGAATCCCATTACTAAAATCTATTCTGAGAGAAAAATAAAATGTGAAGAAATCCAAATTTTAAGAGCTCCAGAGAAATAAGAAAAAGCAGAAGCCTTAACCATCTTGAGGCCAAAAAGGGGCAGCATTAAATACAAACTATCTGCAGGTCAAAGTAAAAATTGGACCAATTTATAACTATTTCTGCAAGTGAGCATTGTGGAGCACTAAGACTGGTTCAATGTGGAAACAACCTGAGCAGTTTTATTACTTTCATCTGCTGAAAGCAAGAAGTTGTGTAAAAACGAAAATTACTTGAAATTTTTTAACAGATAATAATTATGATGCTTTTATCACGGCGGCCATAGCCTAGCTGGGGGAGATTACATCTTGCTTGGAGGACTAGGGTTTGATTCCTGGTGCTAGCAGGTTACGTATCGTAGCATCATTGGGCAAGATACTGAACCCACAACTGCCCCGGGGTGGTTGGAGTCTATTGGGAAGGAGGTCGTCCTCCGATGGGGACACCGAAGCTCGATCTCAAGTCCCGACAGAGGCTATGCCGAAGTATCCTTGGGCAAGATACTGAACCCCAAAACCGCCCCCCGGCGCCGTACAAAATGGCTGCCATCTGCTCCTCACCTCATGGTGAGGATGGGTTAAATGCAGAGCTGAATTTCCCCAAGGGGGTTAATATTATTATCTGAGGCTAATCATAACTTACTGAACCATTTACCTCCATGTTTCCCCTCACATAACACAAAGTAAACCTGTCAGAATTTTAACATTAAACATAATGTGTTGATTATTACCAAAATATCTGATCATTTTGTCACTGATAACCTTGATCTAAGGATTTTTTATTATTTTTTATTTCTTTATGCTGAACAGATACGTGACAGACTCAGTGGAATATTGTTCTCATATAAGGTTAGCTTCAAAATACACGTCTCTGTGGGTAATAGCATGTAAGAAGGAAAAAAGAAGAATCATTACAGGAGTTAAAGGTTGTGTCGTTTATTCAAGTTAGAAGGCATTTCAAGGTTTTTTTTAATAGTTCTAAATTACTTAATGTAAAAAGGTTTCTTTTGTTCGCTTGTTTTGGTTTTTGAAAGATTTAGTCTTTGAAAACGAGTTTGCTCTATGAAGTCAAACAGCTTTTAGGCTCTGTAATTTTAAAACATTGTATTATTTCTTAGTAAATTACTTTATATAATTCACGTGTGTTATTATGAATAGCAGACCATAAAATATGCAAAAATACTCATAAAATCTTGAAATGCTATCAGTCATTTGACACAATTCAAGCTGTGCAATGCATATTACTATGTAGAAAGACTGGAGACTTTGTTAAAACTAGAATTCAGGGATCATATAGAGCGTTTTTCCTTTCTTTCTTGGCTCTCTGTTACCTTTTGTTGCAGTTTTGTATGTAAGACATAATCACTACTTAAAAGCAGCATACAGCTCTCCTTTCATATTTTTCACAGTTCGGGGCCAAAACCTTTTCTTTAGCTAACATGCAGCACTAATTGTTGTGAAAGTGTGCAGCTCACTGCAGCATTTCATTGACATTGTTGATTTTTAAAAAGCTTCCAGGTGGAATCCAAGGGTGGTTACTGTGCCTGAACCAGAAACTCGAAACCTGTGTGGTGGCAGATGTGATGGAGAGCCACATTCAGCAAAGCTTCAACCAAGTGTGCATTGCTCCTAATGTTTGTGTGTGTGTGTGTGTGGGAGTGATAAGGGAGAAATTAAGCACTCAGAGGAAAACCCACTCATTATTGCTCTGTGGAGGGGTGAGGCTGTGACATGGTTGAATATATCACTGTCAGCTTTTTGGTCAGCAGCCATCAGAAGTCCGACAGATGGAATTGATGAAGTGTTTCCATAAAGTTTGGAGACTTTGCAAGCTAAAGGGTGCAATTATTTCTCTTGTGCACGCAGGAATTCATAAAAGATTGCAGACAAAAAAAAACATCATAAAAGCTTTGCATGATCTTTACAGATAAAACAACCTGCTAGTTGTTTTTTCATGTTCTCTTCAATGTTTGATGAAAAAGCAAAACAAAAATCTTCTACTGGCATATAAACTACTGCAAATAATTTCAGTCAGAATTTACAGAATAACAATTAACCTTTTTAATGACGACCTTCTGAGTTTTTGAATCTAAAATATTGCCCACAAAACTTAATAAATGACTTTTATTTGTCCAGTACTGAGAAACAACTTGAGCTGCAACTTCAAAAATGGGGAAAAAATTAAATAAAATGACTCATTTATGTACCCACACAAACAACAAACAGACACTCTTCATCTGATCTCACAACAACAATACAATGGAAGATCATTTCTTTCTCCTCTGACATTCAGCTTCTAGTTAGTACAGAATTCAGGGGAAGATTTGCCAATCAGCCATGTTTTCTCCTGAGAAAAGGAACTCTGTAACCTTGATGGTGGAGCCATTTTGCCGCAAGCTTTGGGGCAATTTCTAATTACATATATTCATTTTCTTAATAAAGATGACATACATAACATTTAGGGCGCATTTAGGACTGTACATTTTCCAGAAGAATATCTAATTTATTGATCTTACTCAAACCAGTCACGCTTACAGACTGTTTTAGAGGTATGAGGGGTAAAATTACCCCCACAAGTAAGGACATACAATGGCAAGCTCTGTTACATTCATATCTGAAATTACAAATGATTTAAAAAAAAAATCATATTACATGTGAAGGTTTAAACTCTTATCTTATGATACAGGAAAGGTTTATGTTCTTGGTAGACTTTTCTTGGTAATTTGTATTACCATGGTGACTAGCTCGCCAAAAACTACAGCGGAAATGTCCCTCAGCATAATCTGGCAAATGTTAGTACAGATATTATGCATCAGAATGACTGGGCAGGTCTCAAGATGCATCTTTTTATGTTCACTTGGCATCTTACATTAAGATTAATATACTCCATGCCCTTGTTTAAACTCTCTGTAAAAGACTGTGAAATCAGGTTAAAACTTTGTGTTGTTTGACAACGTCCACACTGGTCATTAGACACTGGACTATGACATATTGAGACCTCTTTCATTAATCTTCTGCTTACCACCATGACATTATCTTGGCTGTATTCCTGTATTACAATTCACCATAAACCAGATGAGTTCATAGGACAGACTGTAAAAACCTTCTCCACATATGATGCATCAAAAGAACAAAGTCGCTAAAGAGATGGTTACAATACCATTTACATGTGGTTTTGCATTGCCATGGCAACATTATTCACCCACAACAACACAGATTATATTGTGGGATCTTTGCGAACATGTTTTATGGCCTTGTCCCAATGCTCGCACTTCCACCCTTCAATTGTATGTTCCTGTTGAGGGGTGTGAGTGCATAGGCCTTAACCTTGGCCCCGCCTCTTTTGCACCCTTGCTCTAAACTTCTCTCAAGACCACATCAGTGAGGACTTCAGCAAAGGGCCACAATTCCCACAATTAATTGCTCCATGTAAATTTTGACACAAAAAGAAGGTGGAGAAATTGCTGGACTGTCCAGACCAAAAAAAAAAAGTTTTCTCAAGTGTAAGAATCAAAATAATCAATATCTTATTATTGTATAATTGATGTAGGCCTACTATATAATTACAATTGTATAATTCTCTGTTGGAAAGATGCAAAAGACACCCCCCTTACTAAATTACTTTGGAATCATCATCCCCAATAAATGACCACATTAAAGATGGTTTAAGCCTTTTTGTTAAAATTGCAACCAACATTTCAATGTTTAGCATTACAGCCAATGTTCTCATTGGCTGAGGCTTTATTACTCATATGCAAAGAAGCAGCCACCTCGAAAGTTCTTTAGGAACTATCTAGTTATTATCTATATTTTTATTTAATAATCATGTTTAAGTACTTTTGGATGGAATGATCATAAATAAATTGAGAGAAGCAGTAATACCAAAAAGCAAATAAATGGCCAGGATCAGAATAAACACAGATATGTTCTGGTCTGTCTGAGTTTTTTTTTTTTCAGTCTATTTCGGTTTTTTATTTTTTTTAATTTTGTTATATTTAGAGTATAATCTGATGTGTTTTTTTACATGTGGTGAACCTTGTTATTTTCATGATAAAGAAACAACTTAACATTTAGACTTTCATTTGAGCAGTCTCATTCTTTTAACCCTTGTATACACACGCACACAAAATCCGTGTACAGGTAAGTAATAACTTCAAGTGCAATAACAGTAATAACTGCTGCAAACAAGCACCTCTGGTTAGATTATTCCCTGTTGATAATCGGTGCTGGGATTACCGGCTAAATTCTCTTTTATGCATCATATCATTAGGGAGTGATTGACATCAAATTTCTGTCAGCAAAATTATTTTGGTATGAAGAAAAAACTCTTAAGATTTACTAATGAAGTTTTGGAAAAGATAAAGCTAGAAAGTGTGAAACCTGTAAATGTGGACCTGATAACTCAGGACTGTGGCTCTTGTGAAAGTGGAAATATCTTAAAGTAACAGTTTATGAGGTGAATGTTATCTAATTAAAGCCTAACAGTCCAGTTACAATGTTTTCTACAGGCTAACAAGTCATAAGTGTTGTCCATGTCATTCTTAGTGTTATGTCTCAAATAAAACAAACACCATCTGTGTCTTTAGAAAATGACTCACACTTTATTAAAAACAGGTGAACTTATTTGCAACCTCATACTAATTTGTGTTGGTCTTGTTTTGGTTATTACAGAAATTAGTTAATGGCATTAGAGGCACAATGAGATCATTCAGGGCAGGAACTCTTGGCTCATGTGAGAATCAGCCACTTACAATAGACAAAGCTAATTAAACTGAACATGCTAAACAAGAAAATCCAGAATGAATCTGGCAGCAAAATGTCTTTCTATAAACACCATTTCAAGCTGAAAACCAAACCTTAAACAAGTCTCAATCTTGTTCAGCTTTAATTTTCCAAAATGATACTCAGTACTTACACTCTTCCTCTTTTTATGTCAGGATACGTGTATTGATTTTGTAGAAAAACAAAAGTATAGAACAATGATCAGTAAGGCCAGTGGAGGATTATTGATCATGACCCATTTCACTGAATTCTGCAATAGTGCGTAAGAGCACAGCTTTAAAAAGTAAATACTTTACTGCTGCTTGTTTATTTTATTCACAGTCAAGTTTTTTTTTAATGAAAGAGTCAAGGGATCATAATTTGTTGACTGGCATGAAAAGTTTTTATTCATCTGTCTGTTCAAACCTTGTACCTCCCAAATACTGCTGTAATAAAACTTTTACAACAATGCATTGACAATGGGGGAGCAACCAAAATTCTTCCAAACCCCTTGTTTTTATCACCAGCTGCAATAAAAAAAACAAACCTTTTTATCTTCCTGCAGTCAAGGCCAAACAAGTTAAGTTCAGTGAAGGATAGCAACCTCAGAGCTGCTGCACACCCTGGACAAAAAGTTGCTGATTCAAAGTTGGATGACAACAGAAAGTCACTGATTAATGTTTTCATACTTAAAATGTTAAAAATACTCTCAGGCATTTAGTGTTGTACTTTGAAAAAATGTAAACGTGTAAACACATTTTTCAAAATGCATTTTTTTAACCCATGACATTTAAGACATTTAACAGTTTTAGCAGTAAAAAAATAAAAAGTGAAACCACTTACATAGAGGTCGGATTTCTAATTCAATGTTATGTATTTTCTTTCTGTTCCTGGTAAACTTGCATTTGGAGATTTTTACTGGTGATCTGTAGTTTTGCTGTGAAAATGCTCAGTTATAGTACTGTTTCTTTTTTCACTTGTTCTCCAGCTTATAAAACATGCATGAAAATGTTAATGGGGCAAATCATCTTTTTGACAAGGACTAAAAAGCCATCTTGCAGCCATGTTACTAATAGTTTTTAGGTCATTCCCAAACTCGAAGAACATTTACATGCTGATTTCCACATTTAAAAGCTCAAACTCTGACAGACTTAGTGTCTGAGAACTCAAACGCCATATTATGTTTCTATACCATAAACTATTGTGTATTTTTTATAATCTAATAACTTATAATACATTCTAGTATATCCTTCTTCCAGTTTAATAGGATTCATATTTATAACCTATTACTCTAACAGCATCCTTCCTTAAAGCACCTTGTGCCATAAAAAATCCCAAATCGTGATAGCTTCCACAAGGTTTTTATGCCAGACACATACACTAGTTTGTTCTAAAACTTTTTATAGGTTGTACAGTATTGTTTCAGATTTAATTTAAATGTCCTTTATTATATGTCTCTGATATTTAAGATGCTTTTCTTTGACCAAGGCAGGTTTCTATCTCATCTCATTTGGCTATTGTAACATTAAAGCCCTATACTTTTATGGTTTTTGGTTAAAAAAGTCTAAATCAAAAATCTGTGAATGCCATCATTCTAAAAAACTTTTTTTTTTTATGTTAAACCCATTTTAAGCAGCTTTTATCTGAATAAGATTTACTCTGTTTTCAGTTTTGTTTTGTTCATTACATTTATTTTTTGTAAGTAATGATTACTGTTTTTCTATATTTTTAGGTCCTGAGGCAGAAGAGTGGTAATTAAGGTTTAGTTGTGAATAATTAATGCAGAACCTAACAAGTGGGACTTCTGGCCACAGAACTGCTCTGTAAGTGAGGCTAACAGAGATCATAAAGCTGTGAAGCATCACAACATTCCTGATGCAGCAACTGCAACAGCCATAATCTGAAATTATAGATAGACTTTTTAAGGCAATGACTGTTTTGTTGCTCCATTACTGTCACTTTCCATCACAGTGTCCTTACATAGCATCTGTGATCCCTGGTGAGGTGATGGCAAACCTTCCTGAATGTCCACACATAGCAGCTTCCTGCTCCTCCCAACAGGCACGCATCATTACAGTTTATGTCACCGTTATGACCATGCATGCACGAACGCTCATAAGCAATCACTGTATATGGCTTCTTGGGCTCATACCCATCAGCCTTTTTCCCTCACTGTCCCATTAATGCCTCATCTTGGTCTCAACAGTTGTCTCTCTTTGGCGGAAGAGGATGGGCCATTACCATTTCATAGCAGTGTCATCCCTCTTCAATTTAAGAGCGTGAATAGCATTAATGCTACTCACTATTTTCTCTCCAGAGGATGTTTCCTTGCAATAATGTGAACAATTACAGTGGTCCACACTTTGAAATGTGCCATATCAATGGTAATATCTTATGAAGTCATTCTAGGCTGATACATCTATAAAAACAGTTTCCCAGTATGCTGTACAATAGTGCTGTCAAAAAGCTATAAACATGGCAAAAAAATGTGTTGAAAGAGATTTTAAAGTCTTTTTCTAAACCCTATCTTCTGTTATAGAAAAGAGAGACAGACTTGTTGTCTGCTGTAAGTGATTTTCTATTCATCCAAAGAAAAGGGTAGTTTCTATACTGAAGAACTGGGTAGAACATCTGTCTTCACTTTCTCAATAACTTTAAAGAGTGTGTTTTAATGCAAATAAGCTGCTGCTGCAATAATAAATAATATAATATAATAATAAAAACTGTTCACAAATAGTCTTTCAGATTTCTCAGTTTTAGTCCAGAATTAAAGACATATTACCTTGTCAGATTTATTGTACAAAAAATGTATATTGTTTGTCAACAAATTAGCATCATTTATTTTATTGCAGTTTGTAAAAAGGACAATGTATCAATCAATAAACGACGTTTGAATTTTCACTCGCTCCTTTAGCGAATGAGCTCTGTTTACAGAGGAATAATTACAGATTATTTTTACAAACCTCAGTCACATTTTAGAGAGATTCTTCTCTGTGACAGAACTCATGACATGTTGTGTTTAATAACAGCTCTCATTTTGTTGGAGGTGGGTGATGAAGGTAAATGTCAAATGGAAATGAGCAGAATTCCCAAAGACCATGCAGTAAGTAGTAAGAACAAGGTTTTAATAATATAGAGACCTTTGCCTGTTAGAACAAGAAACCCTGTTAAACTAGTTTAGCTGTTGCTGCTTCTTTTTGATGTAAAAAAAAATATGATATATATATATATTGTTTGCAAGGGCTGTTGAAAAAAGGAGAAGCTGCAGCAGAAGGTCTCAGCTCATTACTAACAATTTTTGCTTCTTGGTTTTTGTCTGTTTTGTTTTTTGCATTTTATTCTGTTTTGCAACCATAGCCTACTTTTATTAAATCATTTGTATCAGTATCTGATATTTTTCTTGATCTTATCTTCATTTTTAAAGGAATTTCACATCCTTTCACTGAACACTTTGGTATAACTGAACCCTGAGCAGCGTAACCATCAGTGACACCAGGTATTCAGAATCACTAGATGCATTGTGAAACCAGGCAGCCAAAAAAAAAAAAAAAAAAAGATAAAAGCTGTGCTGACTTTATATTACAGCTACAGGAAAAATAGCTGAAATGTTGAAAATTGAGCTTGTTTTGTCTGTGTCTCCACTTAGAGTCCTGTTAGTGCTTTAGGTTGAGGTGGACCATCTCTGTTTTTTACCCTGACGTAAAAGTGTGTTTTATGAAAAGAGAGTAATACCAAAATATTACATTGTTCATACTGAAATTAAATGATGAATTATGCTTTTATGTTATGATAATAGTATTTACTATAGCATAATTTGATTTGTCAGAAGATTATCTGATTACCAGTCAGAACATGCATCATGTGACCCATTCATTTTCTGGGTTACATCCTGGACCAGGCCATACAGGGACATACCAGACAAGTAATACACCCACAAAATAAACAACAACAAAAAAAACTGTTAAATGTAAACTCCACATAGAAGGACATTAACTTGGATTTAAACTGGCAGCCTTTTCAGATAGAGGTCCCAGTAAAAGGGAATGGAGACTAATCATTCTATAAACAAGTTGCATTCTGGTCAATACTTCAAAATAATGTAAATTTTATTAAAAGTAGTACAAACAACAAAGTCACACTGCAGTCTAACAAACAACTAACATGCACTCTGCATCTATGACTTATGTTGCTTGCTTCCAGCTATTAACTATTTCAGTAATTCTGCAACCTTTATTAACCTGCATGAGGAAAAAAATGTTAGGATTGACCGAGTTGCTGTGGAGTGTAGTTTTTTTGTAGCTTACATGCTGAGTTGGGTGTTATCTTTCCAACTGTTAGAAAAACAGAAGGAGTTTGCTGGCAGAGACGCCACACAGACCTACGAGTCTGTATCTCAATAGGTGGATTCAGTAATTAGTAAGTTAATTCAACTGAATCAAAGAAAAAAGAATAAAACTAAAAAGGTATTTACTTGAGCATAGCTCACATGAGTCTTTTAACTGGCCACATTGTCAGATCATCAAAGTACAACAAATCAAATAGATAGAATGAATAGATCTCATACCAACTGATAGCCCACAGTCTCCTGCTGGAAATTTGAGCTGTACAGTTTGAATTATATTATGTTCAGTTGCAGGGCTGCATTCCCCAATGCAAGGACAATTTATCTTTTGCTGCTTTGAAAAAAGCACTAAAACATTTAGTCTTAGAAAATATTTCCTTCAGTTATCAGTTAATATACATGCATTCTCTCTGTGTAGTTTGCTCAACTGATTTTATCATGGTGCATTTTTGAAACCATGCTAAATGTGTCTGATTTGAGGTTGTAGATAAAAATGCATTTCACCAATAGATTTTTTTTTTTGTAATTACTAGTGTTTGAGCATGATATTAACCATCTGAGCACCAACACAAAGAATAAAGTTGCTCCTATAATGCCTTGCATTGCACTTCCATGCTTCTGTATGTGAACTGATTACTTTCTAGTTTCTAGGCTGTAAAATAGGTGTATAGAAACTGGACCCCTCCAAGGTTTTTGATTATAATGGGGGCATGTAGCCTGGAGGGGGTCTGCCTGGTGCTCTGGCCACCTCACAGTGAAAAACAGATGAACATTTTCTCCTCTGCTGGCAATTCAGAGTTGTATGTGACCGGCATATTATTAGATCTGGTTTAAAATGATACATTTTGACAATGAAATGCAAATATTTGAAGGCTAAAATATTGTTGCACAAATGAATCAGGATTTTTTTGTTTTTCCAAAGTATGTGTTGTCCCTGTTGAGTCTTTCATCACTGCCGTGTAACTGATCTGCATTGATTTTATTTTCACATAGATTCTAACCTGGTGTAAACTAATCCCAAACAGTAAAGAGATTCATTCTTTTATTACAATTTTTTTTTTCATCACAAAAAAAAAAAAAAATCTGAAAATGCAATTAAACTAAATGTTATTTTATATTAATCTTCTCTACAGTATGTGAATGAATGCACACACGTATAAACTCATCCATATCGAGCACCTCCACATGTAATACGATCCACCTGGGAATCAATGCAACAGATTGAATGCATGGATATCTTAACCAGAAAACAAACATGCAAACCTTCCTTTTACAGAGTTTAATATTGGTGAAAATCTATATTTGTGTATTGGTCCAAAAGCCTGTTTTTTATTCACTTTTTAAATGTACACTGGAACCTGAACATTTGCACGAAGGTTATGTTTCAGCCATTAGGCTTCTTTAACCAAGCACACCATTGTTTTTCTTGTGAAATTACCAATAAGTTTGATGTGTCATATGACCCTCTTCCTATTGAAAAAACAAAAGTTGGATCCAAGATGGCCGACTTCAAAATGGCCACCATGGTCACCACCCATCTTGAAAAGTTTGCCCCCTCACATATACTAATGTGTCACAAACATGACATTAATATCACCAACCATTCCCATTTTATTAAGATGTATCCATATAAATGGCCCACCCTGTACAGAAGCTGGATCATAAAGTGTGAAGAAGACGTGGAAAACATTTTACTAATTGCTGCACCAATAGGATTGCAGAAGAGGTATAGGTCATGTGAAGGTGTGGGGCGGTTCTAACAGTTCTACGTCAAAGAGATGAAATGCAGAAAATACATTCCTCATTGAGAATAGATTTTGAAAAAACATGGGTGCCATGACAAGCAAGTTGCTAATGAAAATAAAAATAAAAAGATTTCACTTTGATGCAGCTCTGCATCTTTTTACTCAGTTTGCATGCAAACCTTGGAAATATTATTCTTTACAAAGAGGCATCAGATTGGCTTTGTAATACTTTAAATGGCCTTGCTCTAAACCATGCAGGTCCCTAAACATCTCTGATTTATACTTGACTTTGTTATTTTAATTGAAAATCAATACATTTATTAATCAGGGCAAGTCCAGAACTCCCATGAAGTTCTGTGAAGTTATATCCACTTAGGTTAAATAGCTTTCAGTGATTCAAATCTTAGGTCTAACTTAATTAGGTTCAAATTAGAACTAATTTATTTATCTATTAGATCATAAGAGAATTAATGATGGGAACTGCAGGTAAATTACTCTAGAGCTGGCCTAGGCCTCTGTCAGTTAAGCATATAAACCACCACCATAACTCACTAACAGTTTTTGGTACAGACCTAATCCTTTGTGCATTCAATGCAGAAAAAAACAATCAATTCCTTAACTTTGAATCCATGGAACTGATGGATTATACCTTTCTGTAGATTTAAATAAAAGTAACCTGGTGGGCAATGTGACCATTATTTTCTGAATATCTAAAGAAAATGTTAGAAACTGATGACCAAGTTTGTGGATATGATTTTGTGTTTTGCTGTTATTGTTATGCTAGGCTAACAGTTCAAACTGACAGGGACATTTGTGCAAAATGTTTGTTTTTGTTGCTTCTTTCAGGTAAACTTTGTATATTTTCCCCTTTGCAGGTTCACATGACACTTACCATGGTCTCTGGTACTTGGACGAGTTAGATAAGAACTGAAAGACAATTTTCTTGCCTGCACACAAGGGCCTTTATGGTGGAACACCATCTGTGTTTTTAGTTCAGGTGTAGAAGATCCTGAGGTCCTGTTACATTCTGAGTTTGCAGATCAGAAAATTCAAGTAAATCCTGCAACATAATTGGAGTTAACTCTTTGGTTAATTTTGATGAAGGTGTGAATAATAACTATACTACTGGAGTCGAATTGCTTACGTTTGTGTTCTTCTATAGTTGGGTTATCTGAAACATGCAGGTTCTGAACTGAGACACAGTGTTTTGGAGGATTATTGAATTACGTCCAATATTTATATGTCTCTGTGAAAGTACCCCGTTTAGTTATCCCTTACTTTTTTGATGTACTGATCACACATCTGCTTTAACTATATTATTCACTAACTTTGCATTATGTTTGTATAAACTGACATCTTTATTTGAGACGTCTTCATAAGCTTAAAAACTGCTCAGCGTGTCTGCTGCAACTTCTGTTTATCTAATACAGCCCTCTACAACTATAATGTCCTTTAACCATCTTATCTTTTTATAAATCTGTGACCCATTTTCAACAGAACCAACCAAACAGAACACAACTCAGAATGACCAAACCTATCTCAACTTTTTTCAGTTTTTCCTTTAAATTTTTGTCAACCTTTTCTTGTCATCTTGGATCTATTGGCTGCCACATGTAGTGGAATCATTAACAAAAAGGCAGTTCTGGTGAGACGACACCCAGCTGGAAACTAACGTGTAAATTCACAGGTCCACCGTGCTTCGCATGTTTGCAGGCTTCAAAAGTGTGCATGATAATTCTCAGGCTGTCATTAAAATAAGTCAGAAATACAGAATTTTTGGTTTCACACTTTTCCTGTTGCGGCTTTAACAGCTAATAGCAGCACCCTCTCTCTTAATTATTCTATGGTACCAGTTGGTTTAAACTCGGTACAGATTTATTGAGGCTTTTGATACCTATCTGGGAAACACATAAATAAATGATTTTGTGTCAAAACGCATGCTTAGAATTTAGATGAATGTTAATCATCTATCATCACAAGTTTAAATGTTAGTAAAAACATCCTTGTACATATTTTTCCATGTGTGTGTATGTAAACCACTAGTTTAAAGTATGTTACTGATTAACAAAGTGGCAGGTTTTGTTTAACACAGTCAAATTTCAAGCATCTGTAAAAAATCATCTGGTTTCTGAATCTTAAAGTTCCACCATGTTAATTTTAGTTTTGCCAGATTTCTCTCCACAGGAACCACAAAATATTACACTTGAATTGACAGTTCACTTGTGGATTCATAATAAACCATTCACATTTGCTCTTTTCCATTTACATAGAAATTCTCTTTACATTTTCTCCAACCTGCAGCACATTATAGACCTTCTATCTGAGCCACTCAAAATTAAAAATCTTAAAGTTAATGCAGGTCCAAATAAAACCCGAATGAAAAGTAATTCCATTGTATTCTCCCTTTTATACATAATATGACAAGTCTTTAAACATTTTGTCTTTGTAGCATCAGATAAAAGATACAAATTCTTAACTATTAAAGCAGAACTAAGTAAGTTTTGCTCTCGCTCTCCCCCTACTGGTCCCCTGTGAAAGCTCACTGTCGTAACGTTCCCCCGCCGCAGACCCCGCCCCCTCACCCCCCACCCCCTCCACCCCGCCGCCGCCCCCCCAACAACAACGCGCAGAGAACGCTTTTGCAAGAAGAAAGAAAAACAAAACCAAGAAAATGTCTCGACAGGTGAGTATTATTGTCATCTTTGCGCTCCTAAGGGTGGCGTTGCTAACAACGGCAAGGGCTTCATGCTTGTATTTATGTACGTGAGTGTGAGTGCCGTAAAGCAGGTTTGTTCTCGCGAGATTAGTCGGGTCCGATCCACTGAAAGTTGCAAGTGCTGCTTTCAGTACACAGAACCCGGAGGGAGGGGAGGGACCCACGAATCACCCCGCCAAGTCCTTGTTTACCCCCACAGGGACTCTAGAAAACATTTATTGAGGTGAAAAAACTTACTTAGTTCTGCTTTAAGCTTTTACTTAAAATAACTTGCAGTTCTGATTATTATGAAGACTCCAAAATGACTCCAAAGAAGCGCTGAATAAATCATTTTATTCTAACTTCTGTGTGAAATCATTTATCTTATGTAAAAAACAAACAACTTTCCACAAGGATTTAATGCAACAATGAAAAGGGAGTGAAATTTTGGGATGTACAGCCAACATTTCACTTACAGTAATACCACTATTTCATCATAGAAGCACATTCACTTGCTCCCCCCAAAAAACATCTATATTGAGCATCTGCTTTCTATTTTCCACTACTTCCAATATGAGTTTTGTAGAACAACAACAACAACAAATTTCTGAGTGCTTGAATGGCTTTTTGCCAGTCAAGCTCCTCATTCTGAAAATCAGACAATTCTGGTTATCAGCCAATGAACAGGTGCATTCCTTATTTATATACGAAGCTTGGTTGTTGTAGCACTCCAGCGCATGTCGCATAAATCCTGCCACAATGTCTGAATTAATCCGACAAGCGAAACACTAAGGTTGAGTGAGAGATTGAAATGAAAGTGAAGGAAATGGAAATGAAGGCTATGGTTGCTGTGAGCTATCAAGCTGATGGTGGAATGAGGCGATGAAATGAGTGTGCAGACACCCCCGCATCTTCCACAGATGGAATCCCAACCAAGAGCTGGTGGAAAATATTAGAAAGTGTTAGAGACAAGCGAGGATAGGAATAATTGGTGAGTTTCTAATATTATGGCTCTTTTGCCAGTCCAAACCTCCTGCTAGACAGATGGTGAGTCTATGACTGTTGAAATTATCAAACAAGTTCTTTTTAAAGAGCTAGGAATTAGAGCTAAAGGACTTTGAAATTGCAGTTATATGTAGATATGCCCCATGCATGTTATATGTAATTGATCTGGATCAGGTGTTGTAGAGCGATGCCAAGCAGATGTGAGCCACATGTACACTGGAACCTGAACATCTCAAGGAACTGTATGTTCAGCAGTGAGTTCAAACTCCACCCATAGCAGCTGGAACCTATAGGGTTAAATTGTGAGAAAGATGCTGATCACTTTATCAATAGTCTCACAGCTTTGGTGCATACAGAGTGATGGTGGTGGTGGTGGGGGGGGGATCCCCCTCACTTGAAAAACAAGCAATGCCATCAAGGCTTGTCTGAAACCCAGACCTCAAACCTACTGGTGAAATCAGCATGGGTGTGCTGTTCGTGCCAGAGTGACCAACACGACCACATCGACAGACTTGCGTCAAATGCTGGTTGAAGAATGAGACGCCATCCCACAACAGTGTGTGATGGTGACGAGATGGCGGATTCAGGATCTTATAACAGAATAAACGATTTGGCATCAGTTGAGAAAATTGGACAAGTTCTTCATGGGTGGTGGGTACAACCCACATACCCAACTCTGCTGCTTATTTAAACAGGCTTTCCTCCATTATGAGATTAATTGCCTTGAAGCATTGTCACAGCTAAGAGAACAATATATTTATTACACCCACGTATCACTTATACGTGTATATTACTTATTTATTTATGTATACAAAGAGAGAGCGAGAGCCTTGTCTGGTGTTTTATTTACCTAAAAATATTCTATGATGTCAAACAGTACTGAACCATCACCTGTAGAAGCATGTTATGACAGACAGAGGGTGCAGATGTTGACAGTGTGCAAGGGAAGTGTTGCATTTGATGTGTGCCCAGAGTGAAGACAAAGCGTTATACATAATTTAGACTCTAGTGTCACATTTCAAGGCAGTAGACTGGTGTAGTCATGGGGCTGTGCAAAAAAAAATAAAAACAGATTTGGGTAATGATTGTGGTAATGATCAAAATTGAGTTTATGTCTATATTTTGAGGTCACGTGCATGGTCATTTGAGCATATGTTAAAGTGTATGTGATGACAAAAATAAAGTAAAAATACATGAATAAAGGTTGCATGGTCCTACAGTTTTTTGGTATCATTGCCATGCAGCAAAAAGGTGAAAGGTTCAACTCCCAGTTGAAGCCTTTCTGTGTTAAGCCAGCACATTCTCTCTGTGCATGCAAACTGATGTCCTACCAACATGCAAGATGGGTATCTGCTATGTGTGTGTGTGTGTGTGTGTGTGTGTGTGTGTGTGTGTGTGTGTGTGTGTGTTTGTTTTTCTGACCTCCTGAGGACCGGTTTCCTGACTTTTACTATCTTTCTGGGGTCCGAGGGTTCTTGTGGGGACCGAAGCCTGGTCCCCATAAGGGGGACTCCCCTTTTTAGGGTTAGGGGTTAGGTTTATAGGTATGGTGTGAATAGAGTTTTAGTTAGTCTTAGGGTTAGTTATAGATCAGTAATGGTTACGGTTAGGAAAAGGGTTTGGGTTAGATATAAATCTAGTTACTAAAATCAATGGAAGTCAATGGACGGTCCCCATAAGGATAACAAAACAAACTTGTGTGTGTGTGTGTGTGTGTGTGTGTGTGTGGGTGCGCCCGTGTGCATGTAACATATTTACCTCCACCAAGAAAGTGGAGGAAGTAATGTTTTCTTTTGAGTTTGTCTGTCTGTTGACAAGATAACTTAAACATTTCTGGATGGATTTTGATGAAATTTTCAGGACAAGTCGGAAATGGTACAAGTACTAATCAGTTAGATTTTGGTGGTGATCAAGATCTGTCTGGATCTGGATTTTTTTTATTTTTGGTATAAATTACAACATGGGGAGAACTAAGCTGCTTGGCAGAGGTCTGCGTTCTCTGAGTGTTTTTCTAGTTGATTCTCCAATTTGAGTTTTTTAATTTTTTTGTACTCAGTGTGTTTTCCATGAGCTTGTGGGTGTTTTTTTTTTTTTTCTTTTTCTTGGCTATTATTTCTCTCAGATCTTTTGGTTACCCAGTCTTCACACCTGTGTCTTTTTTTTCGTTTTCATCTGTCAGCTGAGGTAGAAGGTGACTCATCCTGACTCGGTTCTGCTGCAGGTTCCTTCCTGTTAAAAGGGAGTTGTTCCTTTCCACTGTCGCCAGTCGCGCTGCTCAGGATGGGCAATTGTGTTGAACTGATGATTCAACCCAATCAGCTGGTTCCTTAGAAAGGAAATGTTTTAGTTTTTAGTAATTGATTTGGTATTTTATTAAAGTGCCTTGAAATTATTTTGTTATGAATTGAATTGAATTGAATTGAATTGAATTGAATTGAATTGAATTGAATT
>SSNP01000050.1:1820716-1845038 GCA_006937955.1 Pachypanchax playfairii
GGACCCACGAATCACCCCGCCAAGTCCTTGTTTACCCCCACAGGGACTCTAGAAAACATTTATTGAGGTGAAAAAACTTACTTAGTTCTGCTTTAAGCTTTTACTTAAAATAACTTGCAGTTCTGATTATTATGAAGACTCCAAAATGACTCCAAAGAAGCGCTGAATAAATCATTTTATTCTAACTTCTGTGTGAAATCATTTATCTTATGTAAAAAACAAACAACTTTCCACAAGGATTTAATGCAACAATGAAAAGGGAGTGAAATTTTGGGATGTACAGCCAACATTTCACTTACAGTAATACCACTATTTCATCATAGAAGCACATTCACTTGCTCCCCCCAAAAAACATCTATATTGAGCATCTGCTTTCTATTTTCCACTACTTCCAATATGAGTTTTGTAGAACAACAACAACAACAAATTTCTGAGTGCTTGAATGGCTTTTTGCCAGTCAAGCTCCTCATTCTGAAAATCAGACAATTCTGGTTATCAGCCAATGAACAGGTGCATTCCTTATTTATATACGAAGCTTGGTTGTTGTAGCACTCCAGCGCATGTCGCATAAATCCTGCCACAATGTCTGAATTAATCCGACAAGCGAAACACTAAGGTTGAGTGAGAGATTGAAATGAAAGTGAAGGAAATGGAAATGAAGGCTATGGTTGCTGTGAGCTATCAAGCTGATGGTGGAATGAGGCGATGAAATGAGTGTGCAGACACCCCCGCATCTTCCACAGATGGAATCCCAACCAAGAGCTGGTGGAAAATATTAGAAAGTGTTAGAGACAAGCGAGGATAGGAATAATTGGTGAGTTTCTAATATTATGGCTCTTTTGCCAGTCCAAACCTCCTGCTAGACAGATGGTGAGTCTATGACTGTTGAAATTATCAAACAAGTTCTTTTTAAAGAGCTAGGAATTAGAGCTAAAGGACTTTGAAATTGCAGTTATATGTAGATATGCCCCATGCATGTTATATGTAATTGATCTGGATCAGGTGTTGTAGAGCGATGCCAAGCAGATGTGAGCCACATGTACACTGGAACCTGAACATCTCAAGGAACTGTATGTTCAGCAGTGAGTTCAAACTCCACCCATAGCAGCTGGAACCTATAGGGTTAAATTGTGAGAAAGATGCTGATCACTTTATCAATAGTCTCACAGCTTTGGTGCATACAGAGTGATGGTGGTGGTGGTGGGGGGGGGATCCCCCTCACTTGAAAAACAAGCAATGCCATCAAGGCTTGTCTGAAACCCAGACCTCAAACCTACTGGTGAAATCAGCATGGGTGTGCTGTTCGTGCCAGAGTGACCAACACGACCACATCGACAGACTTGCGTCAAATGCTGGTTGAAGAATGAGACGCCATCCCACAACAGTGTGTGATGGTGACGAGATGGCGGATTCAGGATCTTATAACAGAATAAACGATTTGGCATCAGTTGAGAAAATTGGACAAGTTCTTCATGGGTGGTGGGTACAACCCACATACCCAACTCTGCTGCTTATTTAAACAGGCTTTCCTCCATTATGAGATTAATTGCCTTGAAGCATTGTCACAGCTAAGAGAACAATATATTTATTACACCCACGTATCACTTATACGTGTATATTACTTATTTATTTATGTATACAAAGAGAGAGCGAGAGCCTTGTCTGGTGTTTTATTTACCTAAAAATATTCTATGATGTCAAACAGTACTGAACCATCACCTGTAGAAGCATGTTATGACAGACAGAGGGTGCAGATGTTGACAGTGTGCAAGGGAAGTGTTGCATTTGATGTGTGCCCAGAGTGAAGACAAAGCGTTATACATAATTTAGACTCTAGTGTCACATTTCAAGGCAGTAGACTGGTGTAGTCATGGGGCTGTGCAAAAAAAAATAAAAACAGATTTGGGTAATGATTGTGGTAATGATCAAAATTGAGTTTATGTCTATATTTTGAGGTCACGTGCATGGTCATTTGAGCATATGTTAAAGTGTATGTGATGACAAAAATAAAGTAAAAATACATGAATAAAGGTTGCATGGTCCTACAGTTTTTTGGTATCATTGCCATGCAGCAAAAAGGTGAAAGGTTCAACTCCCAGTTGAAGCCTTTCTGTGTTAAGCCAGCACATTCTCTCTGTGCATGCAAACTGATGTCCTACCAACATGCAAGATGGGTATCTGCTATGTGTGTGTGTGTGTGTGTGTGTGTGTGTGTGTGTGTGTGTGTGTGTGTGTGTTTGTTTTTCTGACCTCCTGAGGACCGGTTTCCTGACTTTTACTATCTTTCTGGGGTCCGAGGGTTCTTGTGGGGACCGAAGCCTGGTCCCCATAAGGGGGACTCCCCTTTTTAGGGTTAGGGGTTAGGTTTATAGGTATGGTGTGAATAGAGTTTTAGTTAGTCTTAGGGTTAGTTATAGATCAGTAATGGTTACGGTTAGGAAAAGGGTTTGGGTTAGATATAAATCTAGTTACTAAAATCAATGGAAGTCAATGGACGGTCCCCATAAGGATAACAAAACAAACTTGTGTGTGTGTGTGTGTGTGTGTGTGTGTGTGGGTGCGCCCGTGTGCATGTAACATATTTACCTCCACCAAGAAAGTGGAGGAAGTAATGTTTTCTTTTGAGTTTGTCTGTCTGTTGACAAGATAACTTAAACATTTCTGGATGGATTTTGATGAAATTTTCAGGACAAGTCGGAAATGGTACAAGTACTAATCAGTTAGATTTTGGTGGTGATCAAGATCTGTCTGGATCTGGATTTTTTTTATTTTTGGTATAAATTACAACATGGGGAGAACTAAGCTGCTTGGCAGAGGTCTGCGTTCTCTGAGTGTTTTTCTAGTTGATTCTCCAATTTGAGTTTTTTAATTTTTTTGTACTCAGTGTGTTTTCCATGAGCTTGTGGGTGTTTTTTTTTTTTTTCTTTTTCTTGGCTATTATTTCTCTCAGATCTTTTGGTTACCCAGTCTTCACACCTGTGTCTTTTTTTTCGTTTTCATCTGTCAGCTGAGGTAGAAGGTGACTCATCCTGACTCGGTTCTGCTGCAGGTTCCTTCCTGTTAAAAGGGAGTTGTTCCTTTCCACTGTCGCCAGTCGCGCTGCTCAGGATGGGCAATTGTGTTGAACTGATGATTCAACCCAATCAGCTGGTTCCTTAGAAAGGAAATGTTTTAGTTTTTAGTAATTGATTTGGTATTTTATTAAAGTGCCTTGAAATTATTTTGTTATGAATTGAATTGAATTGAATTGAATTGAATTGAATTGAATTGAATTGAATTGAATTGAATTGAATTGAATTGAATTGAATTGAATTGAATTGAGTTAACCACTCCTCCAAGTATTTATACTCTTTACATTTATTATCAAATCCTATAATTACTGATTTTTGTGTTGTGAACATGTGGCAGCTCGAGTAAGTACATTTTATTTATGAATCACTTTTCACATACATGAAATCTCAAAGCACTTTACACTATAAGCTATATAAAATCACAGCACTGCAAATCAAAACCAGAGTAATTGCATACAGTGGGGCAAAAAAGTATTTAGTCAGCCACCAATTGTGTAAGTTCTCCCACTTAAAAAGATCAGAGAGGCCTGTAATTTTCATCATAGGTATACCTCAACTATGAGAGACAAAATGAGGAAAAAAAATCCAGAAAATCACATTGTCTGATTTTTAAAGAATTTATTTGCAAATTATGGTGGAAAATAAGTATTTGGTCACCTACAAACAAGTAAGATTTCTGGCTTTCACAGACCTGTAACTTCTTTAAGAGGCTCCTCGGTCCTCCACTCGTTACCTGTATTAATGGCACCTGTGTGAACTCGTTATCAGTATAAAAGACACCTGTCCACAACCTCAAACAGTCACGCTCCAAACTCCACTATGGCCAAGACCAAAGAGCTGTCAAAGGACACCAGAAACAAAATTGTAGACCTTCACCAGGCTGGGAAGACTGAATCTGCAATAGGTAAGCAGCTTGGTGTGAAGAAATCAACTGTGGGAGCAATTATTAGAAAATGGAAGACATACAAGACCACTGATAATCTCCCTCGATCTGGGACTCCACGCAAGATCTCACCCCGTGGGGTCAAAATGATCACAAGAACGGTGAGCAAAAATCCCAGAACCACACGGAGGGACCTAGTGAATGACCTGCAGAGAGCTGGGACCAAAGTAACAAAGGCTACCATCAGTAACACACTACGCCGCCAGGGACTCAAATCCTGCAGTGCCAGACGTGTCCCCTGCTGAAGCCAGGACACGTCCAGGCCCGTCTGCGGTTTGCTAGAGAGTATTTGGATGATCCAGAAGAGGATTGGGAGAACATCATATGGTCAGATGAAACCAAAATAGAACTTTTTGGTAGAAACTCAACTTGTTGTGTTTGGAGGGGAAAGAATGCTGAGTTGGATCCAAAGAACACCATACCTACTGTAAAGCATGGGGGTGGAAACATCATGCTTTGGGGCTGTTTTTCTGCAAGGGGACCAGGACGACTGATCCGTGTAAAGGAAAGAATGAATGGGGCCATGTATCGTAAGATTTTGAGTGAAAACCTCCTTCCATCAGCAAGGGCATTGAAAATGAGACGTGGCTGGGTCTTTCAGCATGACAATGATCCCAAACACACCGCCCGGGCAACGAAGGAGTGGCTTCGTAAGAAGCATTTCAAGGTCCTGGAGTGGCCTAGCCAGTCTCCAGATCTCAACCCCATAGAAAATCTCTGGAGGGAGTTGAAAGTCCGTGTTGCCCAGCGTCAGCCCCAAAACATCACTGCTCTAGAGGAGATCTGCATGGAGGAATGGGCCAAAATACCAGCAACAGTGTGTGAAAACCTTGTGAAGACTTACAGAAAACGTTTGACCTCTGTCATTGCCAACAAAGGCTATATAACAAAGTATTGAGATTAACTTTTGTTATTGACCAAATACTTATTTTCCACCATAATTTGCAAATAAATTCTTTAAAAATCAGACAATGTGATTTTCTGGATTTTTTTTCCTCATTTTGTCTCTCATAGTTGAGGTATACCTATGATGAAAATTACAGGCCTCTCTGATCTTTTTAAGTGGGAGAACTTACACAATTGGTGGCTGACTAAATACTTTTTTGCCCCACTGTAAAAGCCAGAACAAAAAACAATGTTTTTATGTAGTTTTTAAAAATGTCCTGAGTTTGCAAAAACAAGTTTGAAAGATGAACTCAGTCATAGACTGAACGGCCATCCTCAGTTTTTATGGTTGTTCTAGGAACAACCAGTAAATTCTGAGCCAGGGACTGAAGGTTACCGGTCGTGAAACGCCTGGTTAAAAGCTGACAGAAGTAATCAGGACCTTGACTATTGAAACCTCTGTAAGTGAGCACCAGAAACAAATTGTAAACTCGATGGGGAGTCAGTACAAACAATATGAAATTAGTAAAACATGAGCTTGTTTGCTGGAATATGTTAAAACTCTTGCTTCTGCAGTCTGAATGGCTTGAAGGTGTGACAGTAATGACATGATGAGCGTTGTAGTGATCTAGTTTCTTAGATGGGAATAATTTTGGTTATTGTAATCCTAATTTACTTTATACCTATATACGACACATATTTATTTATGCAGGTATTACTTTTACCTGGATTCTTGATCCACACCCCTCAACACACATTTGGTTAATTGATGAACCTATATTTGCCCGTGTGTGTGTGTGTGTGTGTGTGTGTGTGTGTGTGTGTGTGTGTGTGTGTGTGTGTGTGTGTGTGGGTTTGTATTTCTGACCTCCTGGGGACCCGTTTCCTGACTTTTACTATCTTTCTGGGGTCCGAGGGTTCTTGTGGGGACCGAAGCCTGGTCCCCATGAGGGGGACTCCCCTTTTTAGGGTTAGGGGTTAGGTTTATAGGTATGGTGTGAATAGAGTTTTAGTTAGTCTTAGGGTTAGTTATAGATCAGTAATGGTTAAGGTTAGGAAAAGGGTTTGGGTTAGGTATAAATCTAGTTACTAAAATCAATGGAAGTCAATGGACGGTCCCCATAAGGATAACAAAACAAACTTGTGTGTGTGTGTGTGTGTGTGTGTGTGTGTGTGTGTGTGTGTGTGTGTGGGTTTGTATTTCTGACCTCCTGGGGACCCGTTTCCTGACTTTTACTATCTTTCTGGGGTCCGAGGGTTCTTGTGGGGACCGAAGCCTGGTCCCCATGAGGGGGACTCCCCTTTTTAGGGTTAGGGGTTAGGTTTATAGGTATGGTGTGAATAGAGTTTTAGTTAGTCTTAGGGTTAGTTATAGATCAGTAATGGTTAAGGTTAGGAAAAGGGTTTGGGTTAGGTATAAATCTAGTTACTAAAATCAATGGAAGTCAATGGACGGTCCCCATAAGGATAACAAAACAAACTTGTGGGTGTGTGTGTGTGTGTGTGTGTGTGTGTGTGTGTGTGTGTTTCCTTGACCCAGCCTTTCTTCCACCAAATGCTGGTGAAAGATACCAGCTTCCCACAACCCTGAACAGGAACATGCTGACATAGAACATGGAGGGAAGGATAAATAAATAAATAGCTCTACATTCTTTTTTTTTTTTCGTCCCAAAACTGATGTTTGTGCATTGATAGATTTATCATTTCCTGAATATAATTTGGAAATACAAATCAAGAGCAGAGTGTTTTCCTAACAATTTGATATCAAAACAACTTCCTGAAGCATGAAGGAAGGTTGGAGAAATAATCTTGGAAGGAATGAATAACTGTACAGAAATAGTGTGAGACAAGACTCACAAAGTAACAGCACGTCCTTTTTGTTTCTACATCTTGACAAATCATTTTCTATCATTTAAACACATTACCATGGGAAATAAAGATTTTTTTTCTTAAATACAGACAAGAATGCTTAATTTGTTTTCTGAAGGATGAGTTGGTTGTATTTGAGACACACTGTGCCACGAAATACGTTCCGTCTCGACTGAATCTTAGGTAATCCTTTGTTTTGCCATCTGCCTCAACTGGAGTGGTAAATGTAGCATTCCTCGGAGAAGGAGCTGTTCAGCTGAACCCCGCTCATTGCAGAGCTACTGTACGGGGAGTTGTCTGGTAAATGGCTTTATAATGGCTCTCTGCTCCTCCTGTGATTTCCTGCTCATTTTTCTGAATTTTGATGCTTCAAGTTGCAGCCACATGTGTGAGTAAAAGCTACTATCTGAACACTTGAACCCTTTATATTTATCTCAAACATTTTTTTTATTCCTTTTTGAGCCACACAGTAGATAAAGCTTTACTATTCTAAACTAAACCTGCAACATAGACTAAATATTCACAGTTTAATTCATTGCACTTTTTTATTTGAGTGTAAATTCAGATGCTTAAGGTTATATTCTGCAATCTATAAGAGAGATTCTCAGCAGCTCAGTATGAATCCAGATCATTTATGTGCATTTTAGTTTCAACTCACTTATCATTCTGTCTGCATCCTAACCACCTCCACACATGAGACACTGACCCTGAGTTCATTTCATCCAATGTAAATAATTTGTGCTCACTCAGGTAGTTAGTTGCAAGTTATTCATAAAGGTTTTCCTAAATGTGTTTTGTGATAAATAAAAAAAAAATCCACTAAACAGTTATGGAGGTTTTAAATTGTATGGGTTGATGAGATATTGAGTCTGTGTTCAAGGTGAAGTCTTTACAGAATGATGATGAAGGTCATAAAAAAACAAAACAAAAAAAACTAATGAAGCTGTTATTGTTTCAGTGTCTGGAAGTGGATTTATTCTGCGTTTCTCAGAAACTTCATGTTGTATTTTTCTATCCTTTTCTCTTATTACACTGTCCATAAACCACAACGCATCAATAAGCTGAAATGGAAACAGAAAACAAGATTTCATGAAGGTGTTTTTCCCAGCTGTGAATGTTGGACCGAATAAAATTCAAATTTCCAAACATGTGAGCTGCTTTTTTTAATGTTTATGGAGAAACATTTTGACACTGAAAGTTTTTCATTCAGTCAATCAGCATCTCATAAAAGTTTACATTTCTTCTACACACAACATCATTTAAAACACTTTTTTCGGTTAAATTAAACTTGTAGTCATTACATAAGTTTTGTTTTTTGCCGTTTGAAGTGTTTCTCACAGTTCTGTCCTAAAACAGCTCACGACTCTTGACTCTACAAGGCTACAAACTATCTGTGCATTTCATGCAGATTTTATTTGGGGTTTTTGCTCAGACCCTAAAGATAAAATTCTGGATTATGAAGTATTTGACACATTATCTTTACTAGTATTTATAGTTTTATTTTGCCAATAAAGACATTTAAATTGTGCTGCAATCTCCTCATACTGACAAATCTCACAGCATTATTACAGAAACTGCCTGTTCTAAATACTTTTTGGGTTAATTTGCTAATGTTTTGAAAGATCATATTCATTCTGAAAATAACAAAACATTGTGTTGACCCAAAATGATGGGGTTTCTTAATTACATGTTGCATTTCTATTTAGAACCGGTTTCACTTTATTTTACCCAACAACAGCTTTTAAAGTTATTATGTCACAGATTTAACAAATACTTCTGTATAAAATGATGAAAACAAGTGAAGTGGACAATAGAGTGGTTTATAACACAAAAAGTATCTAACAAGTTTTTAAAAATTAGAATATTTTGAGTGTGGGGTCAAATCATCTACAAGCTCTAGATAACTCTCTTTTAAGTAGAAAGAAAAATCTACAGTATATTTGCATTGAACATGCTCAGATATTTGTAAATCATACACACAGTAAAATATAAATAGCTATGCTCTATGTTATAAGTAGTGTGCAGCACCATAATAAAATATATAAAACATGTATGGGTCTGGCTGCTACAAGTAGATTGTTGTTTACCTGTTGGTACCAGGTTGACTGGAATTGAGCCTCGAGTGAGAGAGAGCAAAAACAAACCCTAATTAAATCTCATTAAATCTGTGGGTGGAAATTTTTAATTAGTAATTTGACACCTAGATTAATAAATTTATTTTATTTTTACTCAAATTATTAATGTCAGATATGTAATATTCTGTATTTTAGAACTACAACAAAGCTAATTTCAAAACTCCTAATTTATTTTCACAATATTTTTCCTGTCAATCAATAGCCATTATATGTTGGACAGATATTGCCATTTATAGCATTTATAACATGGTGTGGGTCAATATTCTATTTTGACTGTGTGCAGGATTTCCATTAATTCCTGATAATGGACACTTACTAAGTACAGGTCCATTCAAACTGTCTGCTCATGATTCTCAATTAATGCTTCTGCTCAGCCTGTTCAGCCATAGCAACAGCTGTATGCATATACCTCAGCATAAAATTAATGAAAATATATTTCCCAAACCCACTTTGTCCTGCCCAGAGTGAGAGCTGGAACAAAAAGAAACCTAACAAACAATATATACTATTAGTACACACTCATATTACAGGGTCAGTTTAAGATCTACAACTAACCTGATAGGTGCGCTTGTGTGCTACGAGGAAGCTAGACTCAGAGAAATGTCATGCAAACAGACATGCCCAACCATGAGCTGAACCCAAACCTTGCTGTGGGTTGATAGTACTAACCACCACATCATCAGAAACAGCAAACAGCTAAAAGCCTGTTTCTACTACTAAGGTTCAGGTGTGGTTAAGGTTTATTTGGCTGTTGTAAATAATGCATACCTTACTAAAAAACCTCACTACTAAAGAAAAGGTTCTTTTTTCTGTTTTTTCTCATGTTTAAACATTTAGAATGCAGATCTAGTAAATGGACATAAGTCAACAGATGTTTTCACTTCAGCATCTCCAGCTGTTAGACTGGTGACACTGGACATTCAGTAGTCTCACTCTTTTCAGTGTCTGTTGCAGTTTGTTACCTTGTAGATCATCCGCCACCCTCTTCTCTGCCAGATATAAGAACATTGTCTTGAAATGTACGTACTGATTAATTCCTTTCAAATCGATGTGCAATATACATGGAGTTTAATTGAGAAAGGTACAAGCAACACATGCAATCTCACTGTTTAATAATATGTGAACACATGTGCAACTTTTCATTTTATTTGTTAAAAAATCTAAATGATTTAAATGTATTTTTAATGTTGCTTAAAAATATTTAACTTTTGTTCTTTTATGAAGCTAATTGTAGGAAGACAAGAAACACGAACTCAGACACATGGTACATGTTATGTTTATGTAAATGGGGAGAAACTCTGCCCTTTCTTATCTTAAGTCAGTTAAAACTGTGACTAAAACACGATCACTGTGTTGTTCAATACTTTATGCAGATTTGGTCTTGTTAAAACTGGGGACAGATTTCTTTGTGAGGATTCTGTCTGAAGCAGCAGTCCCTACGCGTAAGGGAATTGGCAATTTTGAGATGCATTAATTTTTACTTTTAAGTACATATTTAATATTCTGGATGCATTTACAATTTCTAAAATTTTGGTGAGTCACAGAGCTAGTTCTATCTCCAAGTTCGGGTGTTTATATCTGGTTTTAATGAATTCTGTGCCTCAATTGTTCATGTAGACAGAAGAAGAAATCTAATCTTTCATAACTTGACAGGGATGCAAGTTTTCATCTAATATAATCTGACATGGAGGTGCAGATAAGTGATACAAAAATAGAGCTCCCACAGTTAAAAGTTGTCTGTTTTTGGGGGGGTAAATGCTATAAGCACCGATCCTCTGCAGAAACAAATGGGATTTTACAAGAGCGCAATCATTGTGTGCTTATTCTGAGACTCCTTCGATTGCAGACGACTATATCATCACATCTTGTTTCTGATTGTCAACAGGACATTTAGCGACTGCATGGCCTGTTAGCATCAGATCTGTTTAAATCTTTTAGACAAAGCTATCTCAGTGCTGTGACATTCTGTCTTTGTTCAAAAAATGTCCCTCCCACACTTTGTGATGATAATATCTTCAGTCAAAATCCATCTAGTTTATCTTTTCAGGAAGGTTTTGACATCTGTAGGTCACAGTGGCACAGAAACAGTTTTCGTTCCCCCTTAGATGAGCCAATCACCCACAACATTAAAACCACCTACTTCACATTGTGTGGATAATCCCTCATACTGTTAAGAATAGCTTCAATCAAGAGGGCCATGGAAACAGTAACACCAGGGATGTTGTGTTGTTCCTGGCAGCATAACCTTTGGCCATTGTGGGTCATTCATGTACGGGATTTGTTCTGAACAATCCCCTGGATACTTGATCAGATTGGGATCTGAGATGTTTAAAGGTCAACACTTTTTTCTCTTTGTCCTGTGTGTCAGAGCACTTTGTTGTTGCCACAGCTGAAGTGTTCTTGGATTCCAACAATGTCAACAATGTTTAACATACCTGCTGTATTTAAATGAATATCCCTTGACCAACCCTGTTAACTTAATCATTATATGAACATTTTACAATACGTATTTTTATTTTGAAATATGATGCTTTATATGTTTTGTCAAGTCCAAAGCAGCAGCACGTCGTGTCAAGTCCAAGTGGTGTTAAAAATCAAGAAAACATTCACAAGTTTGATGTTTTCTCATCAACATGTATCACTGACATCTGAGCTGAAAATAAGATGCAAATAAAAAGCAATATAAGAAATAACTTATATTATTAAATTTAAATTAAGTCCTGCATGCTGTGGAAAACATTGTTACTTTCCTTCATCTAGTTATTTATTAATTAAGAAGAGAATAAAGTAATTGTATGCACTGGATGAACCACATATTTACATAATTTCTCATCTTAGCAGCACTTATTCATCTTTGAATCTTGAACAGGGAATAAACATCAAGTCAAAGATTGACTGTAACCAAACGCTGCTTCGCTCTTGATCTGTAGAACTGAGACAAAAGATGCTGACACCTTCTTGTACCTCCTCTAACTCTCTCTGCAGGTCTATGGTTGCCATGATGAATTTGCATCTCACCGTCCCAGGACATGAGCAGTGCCTTTTTTACCATTCCACGCATGTCTCTCACAAGTAACTTGGTGGATTAAAGTCTTTCACAAATTCTGAGATGTCATCACTCTTTGCCTTTGTAGAGAACTGCATTACATCACCCCAGACTTTTAGTGCACAGTTCAGACAAGTTGCTAAGAACTCTTTGGTTTCTAGAAATTGATATATATATTTTTTTAATTCATTAGAATGCTCAGATTTGTTTAAGCTCTTTGCTTGAATGCAGTTCTTTACAGCAAAATTGCATGTGTGGCCTAAAAACTGGTTCAGTCTTATTCAGTCTGGTTCAGATATTGCTATGTTCTGCATGTATCCATTGGACAGGTCTGCTGCAGGGCTCTGTGTATTTGTATTTAAATGTATTTGTGGGTAAATTTGAAAGCTGTTGTTCGATCCAAACAAGATAGAGAAGTCCAGCCATCCATTGTTTAAACCTGCTCGAGCCTGTTTGTGACGGCAAGGAGCTGGTGCCCACCTCCAAATGTCATTGGATGAGATGCTGGGAAGACCCTGGACGGGTTGCTGGTCCATCACAGAAACACACATAGCCAAACAACAACAAATAACTATTTACACCCACACATGAACAAACACATACTGTACACACTCTCACGTAGTGTAGAGTCAAGTCGCTGTTACCAATTAGCCTAACATACATGTACCCTGGAGAACCCAGAGGAAACATGCAAACTCTACACAGAAAGGCCCTGCAGGATGTTTATGCTGCATAAACTCACATAAGTTATGAATCAACCTGTAAAAAAAGTGTCAGCTGCATAAAACTTTGTACAAAAAAAGCTATTAGTACAATAAGTCACTGTGAATTACATAACTATTTTAGATTGTATTACCTTTTTTAAAAATGAAAATTCCATGTTGCCCTTGAACACATCACATATAGTGCAAAATGTCCCAGTGTAGATGCAATCCAGGTTTTTATTAGAACCTTTAGAAGGTAAAGCTGCAAAAACCAGAAATAATTTACCTTTTTATCTACAACCAAAGATCCAGATCTTTTGTGATAAAACAAACACACCGTGGTCTCTTTCCTCATTACTAGGTGAATGTGACCAACTCTTATCAAGGTGAAGAACAACCTTAGTTAATTTCTGCTTTTTTCAGAGGACATTTTGACTTGTCACTGAAATGACAGAACAGGTGGAATCCATGAGATCTCCCCAGTGAGGCGTGACAGTGACCGAGAATATGCCAAAGCAAGACCTCCCATAATTGGGATTCAGCCATCATTAATTCCTCCCTACTTTCCCTTCTGTGACAAGTTGAAATGTCGTCCATAAAGAAAATCTATCGCTTGTCACTGATGAAGGCTGGAAGAAGAAAAAAACTTATGCAGCTCTGCAGCTGCAACAACACAAAGATGCAACTAAGATCCTTAAAGGGATAATGGTGTAAGTGTTATATCTTTCTAGCTAAAATCAGAAAAAAAATAACTTAAAGATCTGTGGCATTCAACTTATAAATCTAGATCTTAAAAAGTCAATTTGTAGTTTAAGTTGTATTAATTGCATAATCAGTTTGACAAATCTAATTTAATTTATTTTGAAATGATTTTCAGACACATCATGTTAGTGTATTCTGCAACAGGTGACAAATATAACATCCACCACATCAATCTCATGAATGCATCTTTTATCAGGAGTAAATGAGGGTTTAATAAAGTCAGACAGTTTTTATCATAAATTTAAATTGATTTTACTCAGAAGATTCTTATAGTTCAGACACAGGAAACGTGCATCACATTATTTTAGTATCTGCTGTAAAAGTAATCTGTTGATGTATTATTAGTTTTCTCTGCAGAGATAGCAAGACTTAAACTGATTGCTCAAGTTTTGTTTTGTTTATTGTGTATTGAATGCTGTGCAGACTGCATGGTGGAGCATTTGGTAGTACTGTTGCCTTGCAGTGAGAAGGTCCTGGGTTCAAAACTGGACTGGGATCTTCTGCATGGAGTTTTCATGTTCCCACTGTGCATGTGAGAGTTTTCTCTGGGGACTCTGGCTTCCTCACAAAGACCAAAAATATGCTTTAAGGTTATTGGTAACTCTAAATTATCCCTGTGTGAGTATTTGTCTGTCTTTATGTGGCCCTGTGATGGACTGGTGACCTGTCCAGGTGTAGTCCCGCCTCTCACCCAGTGGCTGTCAGAGATAGACACCAGCTCCCCGTGACCCTGAACAGAAATAAGCTGTTACAGATAATGACTGACTGACTGAATGTTGTGCACACGAGGAGGGTTCAAATTGTTTTTACTATAAGTTTTATAATCAGATGCATCACAAACAGTATAATCAACATTTATTATCCAAAGTATTTTATGTACATATTTATTTTATCATTTTTTTACTGACTGTACATTCTTCAGATTAAGTGGTTTGTTTTTAACTCAATAAAAAATAACCAAGTGTCAAGATAGTACAAACTGCACAAGCATTTAAATCATTACCAGGTAGAAAAACAAAGAATTCCATACATACAGCATACTGGTAAACAGCAACGCAACATAAACAATAAATGTAGGACTTTTTTGATTGTAAATATTTCATAATAGTGTTAAAATCAGCAAGACACAAACCATTTCTGATGAAATCAGACAAATGAAGCAGGATTTTTCATGCTGTATTTTCCTGACTGCCACCTTCAGAGTGTAAAGAGACAGAAGTTAAAATGTCTCACCTCAGAATGAGACATCACAGCATCACAGTCTTCTTTTGTGCAATTCTTAAGAGACTGTGATAGAATCCCTCATTCTCCTCTTATGGTACAGTCAAACATTCAACTCATTGTCAAACTACTGAATTTCAGAATGTGATGCCGAAAGTGGCTGTTTTTCTTTTGTTATCCTGCAAACGTGAAAGCTTTCTTTAAAACAGAATGAATGAAATCAGTTGAACAGCTAATGCAGTTCTATAAACAAGATTGAAAGTCAAGCCGTCGTGAATAATTTTCCCCCGAGTCAGACCCATTGGGCCAAGAAGTTCCCTGAATGAGCAGTAAATTCCACCTGTGACAAATTCTAAATTTAAAACACGAACCCTTTCTGTCCAAACCAACTAAATAATTGTGTTTTTCTTGTACTTGCAGTTAGATATTGAATGTCAATGTAAGGCTATTTATATTGACAACATGCAATTTATATATTTAATGGTTTAGAGTATTCTTCTCAGGACCTCACCGACTATCAAAGGATACTTCTTTTTAAAAAAATCACTCAAAGAGCAAATCGAAACATTTTTTTTTCTACTACATTAATCTCAATAGTCTCTTATTGGTTCGTCTGAGCTTTGGCATGGCTTAGACTCAGAAGCTGCATTAAAAATGCAATGATAATTGGAGAATCTCCCAGGTGACCAGCCTTGCAGAGGAAGCACTCTCAGTGTTATCCCAGCCCACATCCTGTTGTGATAATGTTTCAGACTTTGGCTGGGACAACACACATCAGTCACCAGGGACAGAGGAGCAGTGGAGGTGAGGTAAACCTAAACCAGAACACTGGAGCTGAAGGTGGCTGTTGATGTTTTTCACTTCAAATTAAACTTTTTGTTCCTCCATTTGGAGTCTTTAAATTGTGAAATATTCATGAGAGGAGCAACTGTTTAAGAAGAGAAGCACAAATCATTTATTATGTTGCTGTGATTAAATTGCACAGGCTTTGCAGCACAGTTTGTCTTTTTGCACATTAAGTGAAGCTCATAATGTTGATAAGCTTGACTTTTTTTTTTTTCCTTTAAGATTAATTAATTTCTCAAAAGTTTTGATTTCGACAGACGAAAAGCAATCATTTCTTTCCTGGAGTGCATATCATATTTGTTTGATGACAAGCTTTGATCTTTCCTTTCTAACTACACTCTTCACTAATCACTTATAATTAGGTAAAAACATAACTTCACCCAATAACACTGTCACAATGAGCAATGTAGTTGCACATTTTGAATGATTATTGTCTCCGTTTTCGTTGTTTTTCTGGTTTCAACTGTATCGTGTTGGTTTCTGAGATTGCACATAGCCACATTTTTCATTCCGTTTAAAAGCAAATAAATTATTTTTGTGTCGCGTACGCTCGAAAAAATTGATGGCTTTAACGGTTTGCTAAATTTTGTTTGAAAATGCATGATCTGGATAAAAAATGTAAACAGGCACCACATTTGTAAGGGTTGCATTTTTCCTTCTCGTTGGAATTTTAAGTAGTTTAAGTGAGAGCACTGTAGGCCAACCCTCCAGCTTATTATTTAATCTTTAAGATTTAACCATTCCCTAATTCTGTCCATGTTGAGTGAGTAAAATAGCAACTATGGTACAGAACAGAACGTTGTTAGACTTTGCATGCATGTGTGTTCAGTTTATGTTTGGACAAAATATTCTAGCGTTGAAAAAATGAGCATTAGAAACAATTTAAACAGCTTCGACAGCACCGTCTCAGCTTTGTTCTGCTCAGTTCATGTTTTTACTTCTCCAAAGATTTCATTGTGCAGCACTGACCCATCAAGCTCTGCTCACACAAATTTACACCAGCAGACGTTTCATGGTGATGAATGTTTCTCTGAGATCAGAGCTGAGGCGTGTGAACAGTCACTTCTGTGTTTAGATATTGTAATCTTTTACGTCAGGATCACTTCACTTTCATTTCATCTGGACCATGAAGGAAAACTGATTAGTTGTTGATGTTGTTGCTGCTGACGACTGTAATGATAGTGGCGTATAATTGAAAAGTGAGTATTCTGCAGTGAGCAGCATCACATTACTCTTCACCTCACTGTGGTCTGCTCCCAGGAGAACAGAGAAATGGAAAATATGGGAGAGAACTGCTTCACATGAAGGCAAATCAGATTGTCGTCACTGTCCATTTCACTCTGCCCGCTATCCCTCCACCTCCTACAACCACCAGGCTTTAAAAAAAAAAGGGGGAAAAAAAAAAATCAAACACATGCAAATACAGAGTTACAGCAGCCCCTACTGGCAATGAAATGCAAAAAGTATGAATTCTTCACTCTGATAAGATGATGTATTCATGGGAAATCTTGCCATGAGTAAAATGAAACACATTTCATTTCTGAATATTTTTTGTGTTTTTTCCTCCTTCCTGTTTGGACGTGTTCCTTATCAGAAAGAAAACAGACCAGACATGTTGGTATTACAGATCAAATCAAATCAAAGCAATTTACTTTTATTTCAAATTACAAGTGTGAATGTTTTCTATGTGTACTGGGTAAAAATAAGGTATGATATCTAAATGATTGCATATGAAATAACATTGAAAAATGCACAAGCCTGCAGTCCACTGGACAACAAATTGTCCCTTCTTACTGTGGACTATAAAGTTACACTGTAAAATACACATTAATGCAGCTTAATTAAACACAATAAACACTCCACACATGATTGTATCCTACTCCTCTGTAATCAGATCCTCATGAAGATCTTTCTCATGTACAAATACATTCATACCAGCACAGTAAACAAAGCTATGGTCACATACTCACAAGAGCATGAACATTCCTCTGCAATCTGTAATAATTTCAAATTAAAAGTAAGAAATAGGTTCACTTATTAAATGTGCAATGGTATTCTGTTGTTTGCGTGAATAAAAACAAACAAGAAAAAAAAAAATATAATCTAAGAACATTTAGTTGTTGTATTCTGCTTCTCTAAAAAGATGAGGTGGGGTGGATTCTCTTATACAATATCAAGGGAAGAGCCAAATGACAGATTTTTTGAAATCCCTAATGTTTCATTACATCAGGTATTGCAGTAAACATCTTTTATTTTCATTTGTTTGCCTAATAAATAGGTGTATGAAGACCTGTGATTATACGTTGCATCTCCTGCACCTAATTTTACTTTACAATGATTTGTTGCCATCATTGCACTAATTTCCTTTGCAGTGCTCATCCTCAGGCATTTAGCAGGAAATTGGATGGGAATAAGCATGAGCTGTAATACAGGATGAGGCCATCCAGCAGGTTCTTGTTGTGCTTTCAGGTACTTGGAAAATAAGATAAAAACAATTCTCCATTGATACCAACATGGTTTGTGTGGGGGAAATGAAACTGTCAGAGGCCATCCTTCATCACTTCAGTATAAAAAATAACTTAGTGAAGAGATCTGCCCCTGAAACATACAGTCATTTTTAAGCATCAAGCAGCAGTTGTCTTTTTTAAGACAGCTGGAGAATGTGGAGGATTTTTTATTTTAAAGAACAAAAAATATTATTTTATATCTATGGATGTCCTTTTTACTTGACTTTTGCCATTGAAACCTCTGTGACTGCTGTTCACATGACCTAAGATTTTTTATAACTCAATGTTGACATGATTTAATATACATTTTTATTTTGCAATTTGAAATGACTTGATGACCTTCAGGATTTGGGATAATGAGACATATTTTAAGACTTGCAGAAATGTTTCAGAGGAATTTACACGAGCATCTCTCGTGCAACACTTAGTTTCCTAGAAGAGGCGGATTTCGTTCAGAGAAACATCAGTGTAATACTCCAACTGTCCGCCAGGGGGCCAATCATCACGCTCCTTCCTTTCGATTTTACTTCCCTTCAAAAACTTTCGTTTGTGGATTTTTTTTTTTTTTTTTGTGGGCGGAGACTATTTATTTTTTAGGTGGGTGGAGACTTCGCGTTTCACTTTACCCAATAAGCGAAACCTGCCAGTGATGGAAAGTGTTGAGTTTTCAACTGGTTGGTAATTATCAAAGTTCTCTGAGAGGTGAGCAGCTGACTGCAGCACGGGGTGCCTGGAAGAGCTGTTACAGGTAGATTATTTGTTTCAAATGACATGTTTTCTTATGTTTGCTGGAATCAGTTGGACTTATTTGAAACGTGTTCTTTGGGTTGAAGGTTAATAATTAGGAATTCGTTTCCCTTTAATTAGAAACTTTTTGCGCGTTGAGAAGCTTGAGATGGAGTGGCGTCAGCAGAGCAGCGTCAGCTGTGCAGACGCCTTCAACGAGGCTCAACGCTGGATTGAGGTTTGTTCAGTCTCATCAAACTTTCCCTGTTCATGTGCGGACTCTCCTTCATCTCTGTGTACGAACAAATATCATGAATTGGCTGAATATTTCTATGAAATCAAACCTTATTTTGGCAGTTTTGTTTCTAAACTTTAGGGGTTAGTTTTGCAGACTTATCTTAGAGACCCAATGCAAAACACACCTTGATAAGACTCAGCTACCAGTTTGTCCCATGAAAAAAAAAACATTTTTTTGTAAAGTATCCTCTGGTGTTTTTCAGATAAAAATAATTTGAGTGCACGATCCACATGAAGAGAAGGCATTTCTTAGAAGAAATACCAGCAGCATGACTTTGCATTAACATTTTCACTTCATATTTGTCTCTACCTGGTGAGTTAAACTTTCAAAGGAAGTTTAAGAGGATCTTTGCACACCATTGAGCCACATGCTTTGGCACACTCTTGTGAGGATGTGGTTTTGCAGTGAAACATTGTCAGAATGTTTCTGCCTGCTGCCGTCCAATCATTTTAGTTGTTGTCGTCCTCAAATCATAACCAGCGAATTGAACATGTGGACCGTAGGCGCCGAGTGTCAATCAACCCTAAATGGAACCATTAATGTCACTTGTGTCTGAGTAGATCATTATGAGAGTTTTTGTCCAGGGCTGTATTGGCAGGACGCCCATGCCAATTTTACCCGTCTATTTTCCTGCACTGACAGATAAAAGGATGGTGAACAATGATGAGATGTGTGTGTCTGTGTGTGTTAGACAGACAGGAGTGAAACAAGGCGTGCAGATTCTCAAATAGTAAATTGTGTCATCCACTCTTCCTTGTGCCAAATTACAATGTGAATATGACATTGCTGATACACCCAACTACATGCAGTAAGACGAGGCATCCAGAATCTATACATTCATTCTTTTTTTCTGTTGGCACAGTACTAGTTGTAAGAACAAGTAAATGTTTGCTTCAGACCTGCTGGTTTCAAAATCAGAATGGATCTGCTTCCTGCATGAAGGTGTTTAGGTTTTTGGTGAAACTGAGATGGCAAAATCAAACTGTTTTTCTGATGGGGAATAGTGTCCTTATCTCCTTAGGAAGAAGACGCATGCTGTCTCTAATCTATACGGTTTAATCCGTTTAAAATATATCCAGAAACAAAATATTTTAAAGGTTTGAAATGTAATATTTTAATTCTTTACTAAACCAACTCTTTTTAAGTAAAAGTTTCCAAGTCACACATTTAACACACTTATTGTAAATGTCCTTAAATTTGTCAATTTGTTCCTTTTTGAAATAACCAATGAAAGTGCAGCTGATATCCCACAGTGGTACATTGTGTTTAGCTGCTTTAACCTTGGACTACATTGTTTGACTGATTCCACTGAGAAGCATTCGTGTTTGCCTGGTTCAACTCAAACTGAATTGTGATTGCGGATTCCTGGGGGGACTAATTAGTGAGAAGAACGGCCTTTTGGGGGCCCCTCTGTTAGTTATAGAGGCGGACTTTATTAGTTTCATTTTTATGTCCTCATTACAAAGCCCTCTTGCCCTGAGTATGCTCCCACTAAAATCAAATCATAGCATCGTTTATTTTGTTGTTGTTTTCTTTTTTGCTCCTCAAAAATGTTTTTTTAATGTTTGTGATAATGGCTGTCTACATAATATCATCTTGTATTTTGGCCTCACAGATGGCATATTACTTTACCTTTAAACAGTAAATTAAGATTTATTTTTCTTGTAACTTTGGTGTGGTTTTAAAAATGAACTTCCGATGACCAAAATTATTTTTATTTTCCTGCTGTTTCTTCTTCACATAGGGATATATGCCAGTTGCATTATTTGGTCACTTGAAAATCAATTAAGAAGTGATGAAAAATTGTGACCATGATTTTCAAAATAAAAAACGTGACATGAAATTGTTGCCAATTGTTTTTTGTTTTATAAACATGACACGCAAGTCGTGTCACGTTGTGTTTCAGTTAGATGATCATATAGAGATGTGGCTTCTGAAAGTACCTTCGGGTCCTCCTTGATAGTTTAAAGATCCTGTATCCTGCAGTTTTACAGCTTTCATAATCTGTGATCGGCACATATGTGATAAAATGTTACTGTTGGTGTTGTATAGTCTTCATTTGTCCGAAAATAGAACTTATATTCTCGAGTTATTCTTCGACCAGGAAGTAAAACGCCCGGTTTACCTAAAGTCCCATCTCTCCTCCACCCCCCCCATTGTGAGTGCTGCCTCTCAAGCTGCCTGAAAAAAATGGTGAATACATTTATATACAGTAACTCTTGCAGCCCTTGCACATTTTCACCGAGACATTTTTAAAAAGTAAAACGGTGGTGCTTAGTGTCTTGCTTCAGACTCTCGCAGCTCGGGGTGTGTGTGTTTAATCTGCAGGGGCAGCACAGACACGTCGGGCACTTCCTGGTTTAACGTTGTTACATCACTATGTTACAGTCAGTTGTTTTCTAGCAGAGTGGAGCAGCTGCTCAGAGCACAGGATTCAGGAGGATTACTCAGAAATGTGTGTAGCCAAATACCACTCTTTCTTTTTTCATAAGGAAATAACATCACAACATAGTTAAAAGATTTTGCATGATATAGGACCTTTAAACAGCCAAAACATGTTCATAAAGGTTATTCTTTGATCTCACCTGACTGAAGGTGCTGTTCACATGGAAACTGCATTTTAGATACTTGGAAACGTTATTTTTACAGATTCCAGAGTCCTGAATGCTGCATTTGTTAAAGCTCACCTGAGTCCACGCCGCCAAGCATGTCAGATGTTACTACAACAGATTACATGCTCGCTTTGGTTCTGCAGGTGGTCCTCAACTTAGTTGTGTAGCTTCAGCAAAGCCCCTGTATACTGTATTAATTCAAGAGTTGATGTACAAAAACATGTCACATGCTCACAGCACGACTCCCCGTCCACACTGTCCTGCATCTTTTAAGGTTTTGTAGTCCCAGTCTGGTTTTAGTCCAAGTAAATATTTTGGTTCTTGCTCGTGTCCTCCTCATTGTGTTAAGTCTGTATCCAGCGTGCAAGCTTTATACTCATGCTTCCCACCTTATTTTCTCTTATTTTCCAGTGTATTTTCACAGCAGTGTTACAGACCAGGTGTAGTTACTGTAATTGGGTCTATTTTGGTGTTTTCGTACAGATAAAACACTCACAACGCAGAAACCAATCAACTTTAAAATACAGGGGATTTTTATGGCAAAGAAGAAACTCTCTTATCACTGGATAAAACCAATGTTCCTCGTTGTTTCTATTAGGAAGTGACTGGAAAATCCTTCGATTGCAACAACTTCCGAGCTGCATTAGAGAATGGAGTCCTGCTTTGTGAGTGAGTAGAGACAATATGCTTACATCCGATTTAATGAGTGAAACTGCAGGGAATGTTTCTGTCTGACTTGTTCACCATTAGTTTGACTCAATCTGAAGTATTTAGGTGACACACACATATATACAAGTTATATTTGGAAAAACTATAGCGCTTGTGTCTTAATGAACCCTAAAGAATATTTTAACTGGAATATTTGTGTTTACTAGTTTCTTATGTTTTTTTGAAGCCTGATCAACCAGTTGAAACCTGGCATCATCAAACGAGTAAACAGGCTTTCTACTCCCATCGCTGGCCTGGTGAGTGACAGACTTCACACTCCAGCCATCTAATGTGTGTGTCAGTGTGAGTATAATCACAATAACAAAGCACCTGCTAGCCAGGAAGTGTTGACATGTGGTTTCCTGTTAAGGCACCGAGAGACGGGTTGCCTGTAAGTTTGAATGAACCTGAAACTGAATTTCAATGTGTTAACCAAACTGCTGTATCTATGTAAAGTCTTATTGGGCATCAATACAAGCAGATTTTCTTTTCTTTTTTTTTTTTCTTTCTCATTTTTATTTTTGGCTTTGGGCTGTGTTTCAGTGGCTCCATATAAGCCTAATTACCAAAACTGCCCAAAGCAAAAACAGGAAAGGATCGATTTGAACCTTCCCAAAGAGGCCAGCAACCTGCTGGAGCGTAGCGCTGGATGCAGGAGTGTCTGTGGTGGTGAGGTGTGAGATGCAAACTGGCAGTTGTTTTTAACAACGTACCAGTGGTTTGCATTTTCAAATCAATTAAATAAAGTTTAACTGTTCTCTGATATTTAACAGAGAAGGTGTCAAAAGTTATTATCTGCCTTTCAGAAGCAGTTTGTATCAGCAAAACAGAAATATAACCCAAGTGAAACAACTAATGTCTGATGAAAAGATGTTTTTAATCGCCTGTCTGAATCTCACGTATAACCGCATCACCCATAATACCAACTTCTATCTGGAGTTAATAATCTTCGTTAAGTTTCAGCAAGAAAGTTTTACAATGTTTATTTAATAATTCATTTTTTCCTCAGAATATTTATTTAAAATTTTGAGCCCTACTGGCGCTCGACACTTTCCTTTAGTAAAAGGTCTCAGCACTTTTTCTTTGCCTGGAGCAGAACGAGAATAATTTTTAAAGACCCAACTGTATCAATTCCTAATTAAAAGTAATTGGCTTTCACTGTTGAAATCTGTGTCTAGAAATCTTTATAATTACGGATAAATCAGTAATTATTGACAAGTGGTCTTAGACACTAATGGAGCTACTTTTCAATACAACTCTCTTATTTACTTGTAAGTAAATTCTGCTTTATGGCATTTTGCAGGTTCAGTCAGACATTCAGGTGTGGCTTTTTTTTTTTTTTCCCACTTTATTTGGACATTTTAGGATAATGTGAGTGTTTTCCTGAAAGCCTGTGGGAAACTTGGCCTAAATGAGTCCCAGCTGTTTCATCCAGGTGACCTTCAGGACCTCTCCACTCGGGTGACACTCAGGTGAAGTCTTTCTAAAATGATTCAACATGCAAACACTCATTTGTTTAGGAGACATAAAGACTTTATGTTGGTCTTAACTCAAACATATCTTGTGATAAGTAATCAAATAAACTGATAATACCTGAAGCGGTTTTTAAAGACCAGTGCTAAAAAAGGGTAAATGGAAGGAGCTGCTTTGCATTGATTAGAGTTTGAGCTTCGTCTGACTAAATTCTCCTTTTATGGAAGTTGTTCTCTATAAAAAAAACTGATAAGTGACTGATTATTGGCATGTTGCAAATGAGAAGCTGTGAGACGTTTTTTGTAGCTTCGTTTTACTGGACAGTCATTTATTGTGTTTTATGTAAATGTTGTCATTGTATATATTCATGATAAAGAGAAGTATCACTCACATATTTTTCCGTTTTATTTTAGGCGGGATGAAAGTCAGAGACGACTCAAAAATGTAAGTTTGACTTGATTAAATTTCAAGCTATTCAGAATAGTTCTTTTTTCTTTTTTTTTTTTTTTTTTTTTT
>SSNP01000050.1:1848432-1878444 GCA_006937955.1 Pachypanchax playfairii
TTTTTTTTTTTTTTTTTTTTTTTTTTTTGAGCAGTTATTATTTTTGTTTAGCTTGTTTACCTGAGAACTGCATGTTTTGTTTTTTTTAAAGTTGAATAATTTTTGCTGTTTATGCTTTTCTCTTGTTATAGTGTTGATGATGTGGGGGACATTTTAACAGCATCATGCTGAGTGATTCATTGGTTCCTAATTGTTAAACATGACTCATGCATTTGTCTAATCTCTGAAGTCATAACAGAACCATGTTATTCCTCACAGCTTCTCTGTCAGCTCTGTTTTCCAGTTTGCTGTTGTGTGACATTGGTGTTAAAAAAATAAATTACTGCTGTGGGCTAAATAAACTGTCAAATAGACTCATTCTTATGCTGCACACTATGTTAAACACTGACCATCATCTTCTGCTTTAATTTAAGATTTGTCCCTGAAGCATTTCTTAGCTGCCTTCAGGTTTTTGTGTCTGGAATGAATTTTTCTTGTCTAGCCTCTTGGTCAAACTTTTAATTCATTTGATTTTTGGTTACTTTTGTCCAACCAGTTGCCTAATGTAGCACGATTTGGCATTTTTGTATGCATTTCTTTGTTTCTGTAGAACGTACCAAGTCCAGGTCAAGTCTGAAAGACCAGTTCAGGTCAATCCTGGTTGGGTTTGGTAAGTTGTAAAAGTCTCTGGGACTGTTTTCAGTGTAACCGTCTCATTGCTGCTCCATCTGGGTCTGTTTGTTTGCATTCAGTGTGCCTTCACAGGAAATGTTGCTGCCAACCTTATTTGCCCTTTCATAAAGATTGGAGTGCTTGGTATGTGTCCCCGCATTTCTTATTAGTTATTTATTTATTTGCAGAGGATTTACAGCAGAATATATTTGTAATCAGTCGTGCTTCCTCCCATCAAATTATGTTACAGTTTTGATTACACCACCTGCTAAGTGCTGCTGTAAGTTATTTAAATGTCACATCTGACATCCTCTGTTGCCTACGGCCATGCTATTACTTGTTACTGTTCAAGTTATGGTTGTAGTGTTGCACAGACAGCAACATCTGTTGTCATTTATCCTGTTGTACTGCTTGACTGGCATGCTACTCCCTGCTTGCTTGCACTTTGTTGAGGATTGTGGTGTTTGAATGCAGAATGTGCTGTTAGAGTTGGGAGAACTGCAGCTTGTTGTGTGTGTGTCAAGGAGCATGCAAAGCGCCAGGCGTGTCGGTTATGCTTGTGCTCACTGTCGTGCAGGAAAAATATGGATCATGCTTGCTTTGCAACATCGTGTTGGAAGTGTCACTTTTTTCAGGGAGTATTATACTGGGGTTTTAAACAAAAACTGGAGTTGCATTGATGCATAAAATTTAGCCAATAAAAAAACAAAACAATTGCAAATCCCTTGAAAATGCCTAGATCATAGAAAAATAAAGATATTTTAAATAAAATACACAAAGATACAACATTTTTCTTAAAGCTTTTTGTAGAAATCTGTTGGTTTTGTACCTCAGGACCAATATGACTGGATAAGCCAGTATCCTTTGTCTGTTATCGGTATTTTATTCTTCTTTCTTCTTTGTGAACTAGGAGCAAATCTCTCACTGACATCCCAATGGTGTACCCCATGCGAACAGTTTCAAATGGAAACACCATCTATAATAAAGGACAGCACACCGGCCTGGCAAGGAACTGGAGTCAAGAAAATGAACGGAAATGTAGCGTTGCTGCCAAGGACAGTGAAGCTCAGTGGCAGGATGTAAGTCATTTCTGACAAACCATCTCATTATCAGGTCTATTTCTGTAGTCGTTTAGAGCGTCTTTGAACATTCTCTCTTTTCTTTGCTGCTTCAGATGTTCAAGTTTGAAAGTGTTTGATCTTCAGAAAAAAAATTCTTACAATAAAATTAACTAAAATCGACCTCTAATGTCCCATGAAACGTGTATGAGTAAGAATGCTAATTCTAGAATGACAAAATAAGAAATGGTGGCGTTTCAGACTTAAACCCGAGCATTTGTTTTAGGAGTTGACAAAGTGGAAAAATCGTCGCAGGAGCACAAAGTCTGAACTCTACAGGAAGTCTCAGGACAGAGAGCATGTCATTAACCAGATGGCCAATGGGGCTGTGACGAGCTATGAGACGCACGAACCACTGGGTGGTCCGATTAAGAGGTGTGATCGTGCTGCATGTAATGAAAACATTTTGAAATGACAAAATCTGTTAAACATATGAATGAAAAAGTACTTGAGTAAAAAAAAAAAAAAAAACAGACTGTTTCAGTATGTTTCTCGATTCAGTCACTACATCTTCTTTTTGTTGCTTCAAAAATTCCCCAGGGAACCGTCGCCATGGAGGCACAGCGCTGCTCCCCGTCCTTACTTCACCTCTCCTCCATCAAAACCCTTGACCTCTGACCTTAAACCTGAACCTCGAGCTCTGCTGACCCGCAGCTATGCCACGGAGGACATGTTTAGCTCTCAAACACACACTCAGGTAAGATTATAAATATTTTTGCTTCTTGTTTTTGACCTTAAATGAATAGTTCAGGGTTACTAAAGTGGAGGGTTTTTTTTTTTTTTTTGGAGAACTCATGAACGGTCAATGTCTTACCTGCAGTAGATTGGAGTGTTTTGAGTTTCTGTGGTAAATGGTAGAATGAAGGTTTTCTCCTTTGAGTTGTGGTTAAATGAACCTCCCCATGACAATGTGTATGTGCCCTTTTTTTCTCTTTTTTTAATTCAAGAAAAACATGATACATTTTCTTTAAATGTGTTTCTTCACAGGGATCATCAATTGGAGCCATGTCTGCCTCTAATGGTATTATACTGGGAGAAGAGACCCACTTTGTCTCTTTAGCTTCAGATGGAGCAGGAGTTATCACCCCTTCTATAGCCCAACCTTTCACCTCTCAGACCCAAATCAAAGCCCTGGGCACCCAGCCTTCTTTTCAGGCCTCATCTGAACAGGCACAGCCACTAACAAATCAAATCTCCTTTCATGTTACAGCCCAACCAGACAAAATGAAACAGTCTAACAGCACCCATCCTGCTGAATATTCCTCTTTCAACACTGATTTAAAAGATACAACTTTTAGCTCTGATGCAGGTAGTCAGGTTAGAGCAGGTGCCTCAGAGAATTTGCAGAATCCATCCACCCATAAATCTCATGATGAAAGCAAGAAGTTATATTGGAATTCTTCATTGGATACCAGATCTCAGGAGGCTTCAGGGAACTCCAAATACTTGTCTAGACCTGTATCTTGGTCCAGCTCAGCCAGCCTTCCCCGTGGTTACCGTCGATCAGAGGGTTCCTCTATCTCTTCTGGAATCACAGCCAAACCCTTTGGGACCAAACAGTCCAGGGCGTCTTCGCTACCACGACCCTATAAGGTGAGTTTACAACTCTGTAAGAACTCTTCTGTTTATCGAACATGTTCAGAACACAGAGCAAAAGTTAGCATGTCGTTGTTTAGGCAATTTGTATTTGTCAAGTACACAGACCCTCTGGAGTTTTTAAAAATCTCAATTTACAGAAAATGTCTTTTTCTGTAGCAAAAATAATCAAATTCAGTAAGTTTTTTTTTTTTTTTTTTTTATAACGTTTCCATGTTAGGTTGGATAAGCTCATAGTCACCATTTAAACACTATCTAATATTGTCCCATGAAATAGTATTAACTTCAAGAATAAATCTGCTATTTTATTTGATGATGGATTTTTGGATCGTTTTTCTTATTTTATCTGACAATATTCTAATGACATTTAATTGCTCAGGAAGTTTATATGGTTGTGTGTCATTTGTTTGTATGTCTTTGTTAACTTGATTACCCTTTATGAATAAAAGATTTCCTCCAGCAGGTTTCTGTACAGTGGAGACTCACAAGAAAATTACAGTCGGATTTAACATTCTCACTCTGATTATCGACATTTTTAAGCCAGCTGTCTTGTATTGTTGTGTTTGACTACTGATATCAAGTCATGTAAACACATCTGACCCACCGTGTGAGCATGTCTTTCTGTTCATTTCCAGGTTGATAACAATCAAGGTTCACTGTTGACTAGTGAGAAAGATGATGCGCCTTCATCTCCCAAATCGCCACTCAAAAGACAAACTGCAGCCGCCAGTCTGAGGGGTCAGTACCAGGCGTCGATCCGACAGAAGAAAGCCAACCAGTCAAGGCAGAGTGGCTCTGAACAGAGACAGGAAGTCAGCAGCGTCGGTTTCTCCAGCCAAACTTCCCTTCAGACCAGCAGCCATCAGTCCCCCATTCAAACCCAGATGTTGCCTTGGTCTCATACAAACCTGCAGTCCTACCACAATAAAAGCTCGACTCTGCCATCCAGCACAAACATAGACTACCCAAAGGTATGTTGTAATATTTATTTCAGCATACAGCATCAAGCGTGTATACTCTGCTTCTTAAAACTGTAGTATAAATAAATCTAGGGTTTATTATTGAATCAAATTGTGCTTCTGGGCACTATCAAATTATTTTTATGTTTAAGTGAAGGTCCCTACTTACCTATTTAAAAAAGAAAATCTAACCTCACACCATGAGAGAAATAATTTAACTATTTTAGTTTGAAACTGAAGCGTTTGTTTTTTCTTAGTTATTTCAAATAGTCACATTGATGTGACGAGTACCATAACAGAAGTTTACATTTAAAGGGGAATGTTTAACTACACAATCATTGCGAACAAAACACTGTACATTTTATAGTATTCTCAACAGAAAAGTACTTTCATACATTTAATAGACTGAAAGATAAGTGTGTTCTGTTTGGATCAGCTGGTTTTCAGGATGATGTTCATATTGCTTCAGTCTTTCTATCTTACTGGACTCTAGTTACAGCTGGCAGTTAAAAAAGCAGAACACACACAAAAAATAACGTGGAAATCAAAAAAGCAGAGCAGTAACATCCAAATATTTTGAGATTGAGTCCTTATTAAGTTCTAGTTGTATTCGTTTTGGGGAAATTGAGAATTTGGTAACGTAACAAATGGCATAGTAAAGTACTTCGATTTGGTTTTTGACATTAGAGTATTTGAAAGCCATGGTTCATTATTATGTTATCTGTTATTTTTGAGGTTGAATTAAAACCAAACTGGGACCAGATTAAGATACTCTTTGACAACTGTCACACGGTTGCTGCAGTTTGTCAGCAGTTGTGTCACATGACCAGCCTTTATAAAGAATATTTTACAAAAGTTTCTCTGTATTAATTCAATGCCGTTCAAACTTGAAATCTTTCTTACAGTTTGTGTGTCCAACTAGTTTTCAGTGAGATACTGAAACTAAACAAATAGAGTTCCACATTTTTTCACAGCTCTTTAAATGACATCACCAGCTGTTTGTCTTAAAGCATCTAATTCCTTCCCGTTCGCATCCACTATTATTAAAATCCAGGATTTATCTCCAGATGTAGACGCACTTAGATTTCAGCCTCTAAGCAACAAGAGAACCAGACGGGTTTATTTCAGTCAGAGCTGCAATTTAATTTACTAAAACATTATTAGGCTTTAAAATGACTCCATATATTTAACAAAAGTTATTCTATTGGCAAACAAACATCATTAATGTCTGTTTGTTTGGCTGTTTTAACACGTTGACCCAAATTTTCTTGAAAAAATGTAAATCTTCATGAAATATTTGAAAAAAGTACTTCTTTTTTTTTTATTCTAAATACTGTATATCAGGAGATTTGTGCATTTTTTTCTCTTATTTGAGTAAAAGATTTCAGTATATTGTTTTGTTATTAACCAAATACACAAACTGTAAATACGTTGTTCAGTGTGTGTGTCACTGACAACAAATACTGATAAAAAGCTGAGTGAGTTTTCAGAGTATCTGTTACTTGTGAAGCTGGTTTCTAATTTCCACCAGGAAGCACAAGACACTGGATCACAGGTGTCACCTTTTCCTATGTGTGTGTGTGTGTGTGTGTGTGTGTGTGTGTGTGTGTGTGTGTGTTAGGTTGAGCATAGTGACATGAGAGTGAGCCTGACTCTTAAACCCAACAGCGTACCAGACTTTGGCTTCCAAACTCACTGGGACTCCAAAGGAGCGAGAATAAAATTCATCCAGACTGGTGAGATTTTTTTAATATGATAAAATTCTGGATTGCTTCTGACGTTTGTCACTAGAACAATAAATTACAGTTGGATTCAAGATCAGTTTTGCCTGAACTGCAGAGAAAGTCATGACAGAGGGTGGTATTTCTACTTTGCATAATACTCCCAAGTTCTTTTTATTTTGCTTTTACAATTTCTGTTTAAAAGAGCAGGAACTCTAAATCAGACCAGAGTGATGGGAAGTGTTTGCTGGTTTATTAAAGACAAAAATATTTTGCCTACAGAGTGACTGTTAATGATCTTTTTTTACCAAAGCTGGTTGTTTGTATAACAAAATGTGCAAATTCAGATTTATTTATTTTTAGTCTCTTTGACAATCAGAAAAAATGTAAAATGTTCCTGTGACTTAAAACGTTCATGTAAATAATTAATGTTTTTTAGACGTAACAATTACTTGCTGTTTGTCGTTTGCCCGACTGACCCACTTCTCAGTTTAAATCAATAAAGTTTAACTTACTTTTTTTATTGTAAAGAAAAATATTTTATGTAGATATTCCCTGTATGTCTAATTATTTTGTCCTTGCTGTGATGTTTCTTGATTTTTGCGGCTGCGCCCTCACAGGCAGTCCTGCAGAGTGCTGCCAGCTGCGTGTGGACGATGAGATTGTGGCAGTTGATGGAGTTGCAGTGGCTCACATGACCTACAACCAGTGGAAAGATAAAATGTCATCTTCCCTGGAAACTGGGAGTCTCACCATGGACATTCGACGCTATGGTATCAAGGGTAACAGGATGAGCCAGAAATGGACATTATGTCTTCACCACCTCTTAAACATTTTGTTTTTATCCACCTCAAACTTTTTTCCCTGTATGGACCAGCACTGGTTTATGAGATTGGTTGTGATTGTTTTTGTGACTAGATTGGAGCTGCAGTAATGAAAATCATCCCAACCAGTGTGGACCGATCAGAACAACCCTCAACCTGACCTCTGCAGCGCCCGTTCTGATAGGTTACACCGATCACCACACCAGCAGTGCAGCTCCTGCAGAAACGACAAACATTCAAGGATCCAAAGTTGATTGGCAGACTGATCATGTGAGCAGCTGTTTCAGCCAAAATACTACAAAACTCCTTTAAGCTCTTATAATATTTTCATTTACTTTGTGTTGTTGTTTTTTGCACATCTAGGTAACACAAGATAAAACCGTGAGTGGAGTCTCTTATGAGAACTCCAGTACAACCAGAATTAGAGGTAAAAGAACTGACACCTGAAATATAAGTTCTTGAAAATACAACAACCTCCAACTTTTAAACAATGTGTCTTTAACTGTCACATCTGTCCTTCCTTTTCATATAGACTCTAATAGCATTTCTCAGAAAAATCAGATAAAAAGGGCAGAGTTTTTCTGTCAGACAGGTAAAATTTCAGCTCTGTGGCTCTTTGTGTAGCAGCTTTTATTTGGCGTTTGGCTTGATTTGCTTTTGAAGCTTTCTGCACATCTTCGGAAATGGCTGAAAATCAAAAGACGCACAGCAATTTGTTAACTTAAGGTTTACTGATTAAACAGAAATATTAAATGCAGTTAAACTAAATGAGGTAGAAAATCCTACATTTTTGTTAAAGTACCTCCATCTGAACGCTAACAATTTATGCGAATTAAAGCAAAAAGCAGCACTTAACCAAACAACCACAAGACTGACAATTCTGACTTATGTCATTTATAATTAATAATCATCTACCTATCTAAAAGCCTGTAATGATATGCTGTGTGTATAATGGTATCCATTTTCCTGTAGCATCCCATGTTCTGTGTGCAAATGAGCTGCAAATGTTCATGGCAAATCTGATTATTTATGGTGGCTTTTTGAGGCGTCTTCTGGCTGTTAATGGATCTGATGTTTGTCCTACAACGACTTCTCTCTCCAGGCTCTGCAGGAATCAGCTCATGGGTTTATTTGTGCGGTAAATGTTTGCGCTGCGTGTTTTTGTTTACTTTGAGCAGCTTGCTAGATATTAAAGTCGGCGAGCCCTCCGTTTGCTGAGCATCAGCAAGTGAACAGAGGAGATTGGTGTTTGGTGAATGACACATGGATGTGTTTTTGTGTCCTATCGCTTTTTGCTGAACAGTTTCTTTCTTCAGCGTTTTGATTGTGGCTCCTTTAAGCTGGGGTTACATTAGACCAGTGTGCTGATTCTTGTTTTAGCCCTGCTGAGGCCGAGTTCCTGATCTTAAGTCAGGACTGGGTGGCTTAAAAAGATAAGTTATTTTGTTCAGTTCTGCAGGATTAGATCTGCAAAGAGCAACATAATTCAGTTTGCATTGTTTTGGATTTAATTTGTTGTTCTAATGCAGCCCCAGTCTGTGTTGAATATTGAAATCATGCATTACCATCTTTAAGAAATGTTTCCCTTGACTAACTGATAATCTTTTCAAACAGGAGGCTCAGAAACTGCAATATCTGATGTAAGTTACTCCACAGTGTGGTTAAAGTATTCATGCATGTTCACACTGCAGTTGTCTTTGTTCTGAGTTTGTGTGCAGAAACATGAGTCATAAACATGCTGTTTGTGCACCGCCAGCTCCAGGTGCCCTCCCTGAGTCCATCCACACTCAGCTGGTCATGGGACCGCGAGGAGGATCGCCGGCGACAGGAGAAGTGGCAGGAAGAACAAGAGCGCCTCCTACAGGTGACTGTCTTTTTTTTTGGTAACTCAATGGACATTTGTTGTGTCAGATTTGTTCTCATTTACAAGTATTGCTGTATTTTTCTTCATTCTATATTATGAGTTTTATTATTGTTGAAATTTACAAAATGCTGCATTTTTTTGTATTGTTTTGTTTTCATTCTCAATATATGCTGCATTCTGCCATAGAATAGTTTTTCAGATCAAAAATATTTGTATATCTTGTTTTAAGCTATTGATCTGACTATTATTGTCATGGCATTGACAAAACTTGCTGCATTCCGTGTTTTTACTGTGGACTAGACTTGTTTCTTTTTCTGTATTTCACATATAAACTTGGTGTAATCATTTAAAATAATGGTCTCAATGACAAAAGTCTATATGAAATATATATGTGTGTGGAATATGAGATTTTTGTGGATTTGTGTTGATATTTTAGGAGCAGTACCAGCGGGATCAGGAGAGGCTGGAGGCCGAGTGGCGACAAGCACAACAGGATGCAGTCGAGGACAAAACATCACAGGTGTTAAAGGTCTTCTCATAATTTTATATTCTCATTGAATCTTCATCTGTGCGCGTCATTGTGAAACAGAATCAGTATATTTGACTTTTTGAATAGTGTTTGCTTAAAACGCCCTTAAAAACGAAGGTGGCCGGTTTATGTAAACTCAGTTTGATCCAGTTTTATCAAAAAGTGAAGATGATAAGTGATGAAAACAAAATGTTGCATTTGGATATTTACTGAGAAAATGTGTTACGTTAAAAATCTGCAGATCGTTCTTTCAAGTTAGTTTTAAAAACCTTTTCAGCATTTTTTTTTTGTTATCAGTTCCATAAAATTTAGGTACCAAGACAAATGATGGATTATTATTGTTCTTGTAATAAACAATATTTCATCCACAATTAAAAGCAGCTGATTGTAAGTGAATATTTTAACATATTTTAGAGACTTTTGCTCATCTATGAAATGGTAGATGGTGTATTCCATGAAGAGGGAAACACCTGGCCTATATTTAAATGATAAAAAGTTGACATTTTATTTTTGATTAAATTTATTGAGAGTGGAAATATTGTATATCTTGTATAAACAACTTTTTAAAACTGTATTTAAAGGAAAGTACTTTTAAGGTGGCCAGTGGTCCTGAGAGGTTCACCAGCTCTCTGTTTTGTGCGAATGGACTGACAAAGAAAACCAGAGAAGAAGAGCCGAACTCCGACAGAGAAGACCTGAAAGATGGAGGAATAAAACCTCTGAGTGTTGCTCAAGGAGTGCAGAATGGCAGGATCGGTGAAAGTGATTGGTAAATAAGGCTCATGTTGTGGTGGTGATCTCAAAATGAATCTATTACTGGGAGTAATTGGTTTAACAGCATGTTTTTAATCATTGCTGGTGCTTTCTGCTTTGGCTGGGTCTAATTGCTGCTAACGCTGAACATCAGGGATGAGGGCTCCTGTGGTTTCGCTCAGCTGTCCCCTGCACACAGGTTAGAATCAGCTTTGCTTGGTTTTCACTTACTTCAGCACTTTGATTTGTTTACTAAAAAAAAGGTAAATAAAATTGATTTGATGGAGTTACATTTTTTTTAAGCTTTTTGCATCCTCTTTCTCTAACAGGGGGATGTCCTTATCCACCCCATCATTATCAGGACCTTACAAGCCAAACAAGGGTTTGTTTATCCTTCCTGTCACAATCATTCCTATTTTCCTTTAGATGCACTGAGTTAATGCTCAAATTTTTAATCCAGTTGATCAGAGGAGAAGATTTGGACGGTCCTTGTCCAAGGCTGAGCGAGATAGGCAGCAGATTTTGGAGGAAATGAAGAAAAGGACTCAGCTTCTTACAGACAACAGCTGGATTCGTCAGCGCAGCAATAGTTTTCACAAAGAGCCCATAGATGTTGCAGCATGCATGAAGAGGTAAGCTCAGTGTGCCACGTCCTATTGGATCTTTTTCAGCTTTTTTTTCTTCTTTTAATTTGTTGTTTGTTTTGCAGATATGAGTCTCTGGATAACTTGGATACATTGCGTCAGTCTCCAGACTCGGCTGCCACGTTCACTTACCCTCGCCCTCATTCGGCTGCTGGAGGTTACGTCGCTCCGAGTAGGAATGCCGCCTCTCGCTACAGCACTGGATCAATAATATCTCAGAAACATTTGTACACCGAGTCCTCTCACCATGCCAGGTACATGGTTCATGTCTGTTTTGTTTCTCACTCAGATGTGCAGGTGTTTATATGTAGTTTTTTTTTTTTTTTCAACACGTTCATGCCTCATGGTGTTAACATGTGCTGCCCCAGGATGGTCAGTGGTGCCAGGACTTGCTGTGTGTGTGAGCGTGTCCTGGGTAGTGGGGCAGCCATGGTCATAGAAGCCCTTAGTCTCTGCTTCCACCTGAGCTGTTTCCAGGTGAGAGGTTATGAACGGGGTTACGGTGTGGTCACAATAGCAACATTCCCTGTCAGTAATTATTCTTGCTCTCTGTCATCGGGCATTCCAACCTGTTTCTGCTGCTTAATTTGGGAATATTTATTTAGTATCATTTAGTTAATGATGTGACCGCCCTAACCTCTGGTGAGGGCAAAATGAGTCTTTCCTCTCAATTCAGTATTTGTACATTTATAACTTTTCCAAGCTTGACTCTTAGCTAATAGGTTTCTTTTTTTTAGTTTGTAATGCTTTTAAACTGGTGGCCGTGCTCTGTTTGGATTTCTACTTTATTGGCTGAGTGGGAGGAGAAGCTTTCTGTCATGCTTTTGCTTTTAGATGCCAATTGTGAAAGTCTCACTGAAAGGAGATCCCTAGATTTAGTTAGCACAGGTTCATTAGCACGTAGGTGTGGATGTCCGTTTACTTTCTGTTCCAGCTGAATTCCACACAGACAAACATTCAGCTAATATTTGTTTTGTTAAAGGGATTCTAGAGGGAAATGATGCTTAGTCGTTTTGTGCTCTGGTGGCGGGGTGATTTTGACACTAAAGGCCTGTATTAAATGTCAGCTGGACCTTTTTTACTGACTTTAATCCTTTTTCTCACTTCTCCATCCTTTTCTCAGTGTGTGGGCTGCCAGCAATATTTCAGAGGAACAGAGACTGGAGTCCAGGTTCGTGTCCGAAACAGGAAGCCCTACTGTGAGCACTGCTATTTCCAACTCAAGTGTAAGTATTCGTCTTTGTGAGAGACTCATCCTGGCTGATACTTTAACATTTCTGCACTGTATGCCACACATTTTCAGCCAGTATAAAACTTTCTTTGAGCCGGTGCAGATGCAGCCATTAAGGCTTTTCTTACTGTAGGAAAAAAAAAAAACAGGATTGTTTCTTTTTAATCTGAAATCTTAAACCTAATCATTTCTTTAATGACATTTTAGACACTGGTACTCTCACCATGTGACCAGCATGATGTGCTCCAGATTGAAGAATAAACTAAATGACCAGGAATCATTACAAAGGAAAGGAGTGAGAAATCGTATCCTCGTAGCCAATTCATGACATGTTTTCTGATTCTTGATTCAAATGAGTTCTGAGACGTGATATGAAATGACAATCCAAATAAATAATAGCTGATTTTATCAGGTGGTAGTTATTTAGTTTGACTGTTGTTTTTGGTTTGTTTTCTGTTAATTTAATAGAGAGAATATTTAGATGTAATATATGGATTACAGATGGGAGTTAAAAATGTTTATTTCATACATTTTTTTTGAGGTTATTGTTACTATTTATCCTTCCCGTGTGCTATTTTCAGTCTTTACTTAGCAGTGCATTAAACATATCAGGTATATTTTGAGAGGTTCTACTTGTAATCCCGACACGCAGACACATTTTAAGATGCACTGAAGCACTTTTTGTTCAGTTGTAAAATCACAAAGTGCACGTTGGGTTGATTTAGCTTTTTCTTCTCACAGGAAAAATGTCTTAATAAAAATGGATTTTGTAAATAAAGTGCACTGAACTAAATCCAGCAGAGTTGATAATTCATTTGTTCACCACATGGTGGCATCATTGAGCTCCTAGTAAAAACAGGTTAATCCAGCTGGTAAAAATGTCTTTTTTTTTTTTTCCTATTTAATATAAACAAACTGTTTCCAGTCAGGGTTTGAACGGGAATAAACTTTAATAAAACAGTACTTGTAACATGCTAATGACTTGATCTGAGTGCAGTGAGTTTTTTTTTAAAAAAAGGAAATGTGCAGTTGTTTAAATGCCAACAGAGGTTCTTGTTTGTCTTAGCTAAACTAAGCAGTTTCACCTTTTTTTTGTCAATTTTCCAGTTTGTTGTGTAATGCATCACCATGGTTGTGTAATGCGTCAACATTTCTTGGAACTATAACGGGATCGGTTTCTGCGTGTTTCATTTTGTAGTAACCTGTGAGACTCTTCGGCTGACTCGTCAAATACAAGTTCATGTCAAATATTTTAGAGAGGAGAAGCTGCAGGTGGGTCATGAGACCTCTCCTGCTGATTATTAACATAAAGATTATTTCACAAATGTTCTTTTTAGAACACATGCTAGACTGACTAGAAACAACTTGCGCCTGTGTGTTTTCAGAACAGAGTTTGGAGGGACCAAATATTCATGTTTAACACTTGAAGGCCTTAGAATTTTGAAAAACACATTGAATTTATTGGAAACTAATGGATAAACTTATCCATTGTTTGAGATATTTGTTTTGCACAATTTCTGAAATCATTCCAGAGAAATAATCTCTGCAAATGTGCCAATAAATCAACAATGAAACAAATTTCTTAGAAGTTTTCAAAATAATGTTTTTGCAGAAATGTAGGATTTCTTTTTTTAATCTCAAAACACATTTATTATTATATTAATAATCAGAAGGTTGGATTTCCAGTTTTATTAGATGGAGTTCTTTCCAAGGCTGCCATTTGTTTTATGGCACAGGTCAGATAAACAATTACTTTCCAAGGAGAATTCCTGGAAGTTGTGTCCCTTTCTGTCAGACTCAGCAAGTATTACAGTGACTAAAATCAACTGCAGGACTCTTTTTACATTTATAGACAAAGTTTAAATTGCTTTATTTTTCCTTCATCAAAACAATTCTAAAAGTTTTGCACAGCACAACCAAACCTTCAACCTTTTTGCTCAGGGGTAGATGATGTATTTGTGGTGCAATGACTCACAGGAAACTGCTGAAACAAGGTCACAGCGACAAAAGGGAAGAGAGAGGTTTAAAATTTTCTGTTTTGACTTGCAAACAGAGAAGTGGTTTGCTCCAAAATGGCAGACGCAACTATCCAACATTTGTTAGGCTTTTTCTGGTTTGGGAGAACAATTCTACTGAAATGTGAAACTTTTAGAAGGCAGCTTAAAATTTACATGGAGTATTTTCCGTCAGTATATTTTTGGCTGTAACTTTTGTTAATCATCTAGGAACTCTGTGGACACAAAGACGGCCTTTACAGCTGCATTTTGCCCAAACGAGGAAGTAATTTCATGCAAATTTTATATCTGCTGTTAATCACACAGAGCTCTCTGCAGCGTTTTCTCCTGACATCCTTATATTTATAATGCCACAGTCCAACATGAACGCATGAGAGAAAGAGAGCTGCAACATTACAGCAGGATTACAAAGATATAATTTAGGTTGCAGCAGCAGTTTGCTGGTGTTTGGACAGAAGCAGTTTCACTGTTAAACACTGGTCATGCAGCACTCTTCTTCTTTGATCCTACTTTTACAAGATAGAGTTCACTAAGAACTCAAGTAGAAACATTTTTCAGTTGATGAAATCACCCCATTTGTTTAGGACGACACTGGTAACTCTAAACTCGGCCCGTTTTAAGGACTAGAACTACACGGCTGGCTGGAAACAGCAGAGGGTCGAACAGAACGAGCAGACGATGAAAGACATTTGTTCAAATTTAACGGGGGTATAAAAGAAACTGATCATGTGGACAGTGTTTACACAGATAAAAGAATCAAACATTCCTTTCAGTATAATAGCTCATCTGTCTTATTCAGATGGATTCTTATGATCCTGCTAGTTTTTCCAGTCATTAATTAAACGTTTTTATTTGTCTATAGTTTGGATTTGAACCAAAAACACAGATTGGCTAAAACCAAGCTGACTGCGGCTTTGTACATTTAGGAAAATTCAAATAAATCACCAGGCAGTGGTCTGTTTTAAATCCGTTAAGTGGGATTAAGTAGCCCTGAGAAACAGTTTTAGGAGAGTTCGGAGCACATTTTAGGTTTCTGTGGCTGAGAGGAAAATCCTGACCTCTGTCTTCACTTAAGAATCTAAAGAATTTTAAATGCTTTCCTTGGTTATATGAAAATTCTTGTAAGTTATTATTTTTCACATGGGAGTGGCTCAGCGATGCCCTAAAGCTGTTTTTTTTTTACATTACAGGAAGTGGTGCATCATGTAAAACTCTACTCCCAGCATTTCTGTGAGAGGCTCTTTGTTCACTTTATTAATGATTAAAAGTTTCCTGGGAAGGAGCTCTATCTTTGTCTTCTCTGTGAGAAAGGTTTCCTTTTGTCTTCTATTAATCTTATGATAACTTTGCCAAAAAAAGTAAGAAAAAAAAAAAAAAAACACTTACTAAACATTTTATTTTGGGATCTTTTCTAATCAGTCGCATGCGATTTAAAGAAATGAGGCAGATCATTTAAAGTGAAAACAGACACACTGACACTTTTCAGCAGCTTATGAAATCTCACAGGAAGATGTGATGACACAAGAAAACAGTTTGAAGTCATATGAGTGGCACTTATCTTTAAAATCATAAGCTAACATTAGGCTGTCTCAGGAAGAAGGTCGCCATGAGGCTTCAGTTTTCATCATGTCTTGTGGGAGAAACCTCACCGCTGTAACATTATCCAGAGTACAAACAGACATTCAGCACGAGGGACAGCCAGACACGCTGATGTGGGATGTGCTTTGGCTGTCCTCACTTTAGCTGTAATCATAACTAAATATGATTTGTGTACTTTTCCATGTAAAAGAGCAGAATATCTTTTTTTTTCAAACGTCTTGGATCTGTGAGAGGTATTTAAAGGAAATATGGAGATGTGTATGATGATAAAACCCTACAAATATAATCTTTGCTGTGTTTACAGCTCTCATGTTCCACATTAGCTTGCAAGTGTTTGTTTCTCTCAAAATAATGTCCCATTCAGTATTATATGTTCGTGGTGAGCCAGCAGTTAAACTGATGGATATAAAGCAGAAAGTGTGACACGGTTGTTGATCGTTTCAGTTTGATTTTCTTTTATCCCCTAATAAAATCCATCCATGAGCTTTTATACCTGTTCAGGGTCACGGGGAGCTAATGCTTATTCCCCAGCAGACATTGGACAAGAGGTGGAGTGCATCCTGCAGAGGTTGTCTGTGCAACAGAGAGCCACACAGAGCTGAAGGCCATGCACGCAAACCCAAGGCCAGTTTAGAATTGCCATTTAACCTAACATTCAGACTTTGATCTGTGGGAGGGAACTGGAGTACCTGGAGGAAACCCACGCAAGTACCAGGAGAACATAAAACCTCCATGCTAAAAGACCACAGCAAGGTCTTATACCAGTGTTCTCTTACTGTGAGGCAACAGTTAACTGAACAAAAGCTTAAAAAAAAAAACATGTAGGTGTACAACAGACACAATTACTGAGATGTCAGATATGTGTTGCACAATCTTTGGCAACATGTTATTGTAACTCTTTCATAGAAGCCTTCTGCTCTTGTGTGTTAGTTTCTGTTATAATCACATTTCATGGTTTGTCTTATTAGATGGAGAGAATTACCTGTTAAGAACTCTGTGAAACTGCAATTATTTAAGTTTTTTTTCTGTCCATAAACATCACAGGTTCGTCTTTTTTTTATCATTATTCTCATTTACAGATGACAGCGGGACATTTTTACTGCAATACACTTCCTGCATTAGTTCTTGGGTTCCATGGATGTCTGAAGTTTTACTAAAATGTCTTCATATAATTATGCTGACGAATAAAATTTAATTATTAACTTAATTGTCTGGTAAATACTGTGATAAGAGTGAACACTAAGTCTACCTCTCTACGTCAGCTGTGATCTCCAAGCCCAATTACTGCAGGAAATACTTCCTCATGTAGAATCTCACAGTTCATAAGCTGGAACAAAAGCTAAATTTAATGTGACCTTAACAGAAGTCCTAAAGGCCTGTATACACACTCACTGAGGAGGAGGGGGGGGTTCGTTGGTGGACTTTGAATTAGCTTCTTGTCTTGCCCTTTTAAAAAGCCTTGAGAGGGAGGTAGAGGGGAGCTGCACTTCTTGTGAAAGGAAACCTGCTGCAGCATCAGCAGGGGAGGAGGATGCTCCCTCTCTTCCTCTCTATTCCCTGCAGCTGATTGATGCTGGCAGCCTTTTACCTTTTAGTTTACTAGCACAGTGCAAGGCTCAGCTTTGTCACTGGGAGCTGCAGCAGTCTCCGGTCTGCCGCTGGGAGCTGAGAGCAGCTCAGCAGAGACTGGCGACATTTACGCACTCCCTCAACCCACGAAAAAAAAAAAAAAAAAAAAAAAAAAAAAGCTACAGCAGACAGTTTTGTGGTCAGAGACACAGAGGTAAGGGACTTAAAGGAAAAAGATAGCCAGTGGATGTTGACAGTCTGCACAGTGGTTACTCCTGGTTATCGTCCTCCTTCTGGCTGCAACCATGACATGAAACTTGTTTTAAAAGAAGGCATGCAACAGTTGAGACAGTGAAAACCCATCCAGAGAAGAATCTAAACACCGTGTGGCAGTTTTATACACCTCGGCTGGCTGTCTCATTTCTAAACAGATTCTTTTTGTTGAAGATCTTGTAAAAGAAAAATGACCATCTGTGGAAGCACATAACTCAAAACCATTGGGGTTAACAAGACTCTCATACATCTCATGGCCGTGTCATGTACTTGTTGGGATAACCTCATGAACACTGAGCACAGGTTTGTTTAATGCTGTAAGATAACGAAAATAACCTCTTTGTCATAATTAACGATTTAAAATCAGATCTAACCAGTTTAAATTTGTAGATTTTGTTTGAATGTTTTGGTTGAAGCAGGCTTGTAAAAGAACAAACATGTTTTGTGTCAGACTTACAGTAAGTGTTTAAAGTTCTGGCTCAGAGTTGTCATTGCAGTTCAGCGTCTTGTTTATACATTTAGCTCTATTCTCTTCTCAAACATTAAAGTGCCCGACTGATCAATCAAAATTATTGCTGCTGTCCACTCGGAGGATAAAAGCTGAGCCGGACTGTAAAAAGTGAATAATGCGACTGAGTGTCGTAGATAACAGAACTGCAAATCCATTGCGTGAAGTGTCACATTTCAAGAGCATATCTGAGCTGTGATGATGGATGAGAGCTTAAAACATGTTTCTAGGAGATTGCTGCTTGAAGGATTTATGAACGAGAATGTTTGTTCTATCTCCAATGTGTCAGTGTACTTCAGGGACTCATAAAGCTCTGTAACATTTTATATTTATAATAATGAGAAACAAATATACGTAAGAAGATTTATTCCTTGGGGGAAAAGTATTTCTAAGGAGTGGTCATGGTATAAGACCGGCTTGATACCTGAATGGTTTTGTATCTTGGCAACGGAGGCTGTTTGTTATCTGTTCAGGTGATAATCAAGCATGCTGATGGTTTGCACTGATGTTAGCCAGTAATGGTCAGTTACAGAGGGTTTACTTTACATTAGCCATCGATGGCTAGTCATGCTTTAGCCAAACAGTGAAGTGTTTACTCTAAAACCAGGATAAATGGCCAGATTAAAGATCCAGAAGAATCAAGGCTTTCAGATTGTTTTTTTTAATCATTTCTGATTCCAAAGTTATAAAATCTAAACCAAAACTCTGCATGTTTGTGGTAACATTGAGGTTCAGAAAGAGTTTGTTGGTTTGCTGTGTGTTTCGGGTGTGTCAGCAGTTTATTTGAACGGGATTTGGTTGGATGTAGTTTACTGATGCTCCCTCACAATCGGATGTCTAAGTTGTTGATGTGAGAACTTGTTTGTGAGACAATAAAACATTTCTTCTCTGTTGGATTGAAAAGAGACAAAGTGGAAACGTTTGACAGAAAAAAAAACGATAACAAAACAAAGACGCAGTGACAATCAGCTGTGACAGGTGACCTGTAAACCATGCCTCTCGCCCAATGTCTGCTCCAGCCACCATAAACCCTGGGAACAGAAAAGAGATGAATGGAATATCAGCTGTTAGATGCAACATGAAATACAGTGTTGTAAAGAGTTTACATCTCTCAGCTGAGAGGAACTCCTGATCACTAAATCCTCCAAAGAACAAGATTATTTATTTGTTTTGTGATGTTTGGGGACGGCAGGTTAAAAAAGAACATTGTAAAGTCTTCATACGCAGGGGTCAAGTTCCAGTTAGTGCTGAGGTCCATCAAACAACATCATAATGACATCACCACTTCAAAGCATTTTGTGAAAGGAAATAGATCTTATTTTGTAACTGTTTGTACAAACCGAGCAGAATTTACAGATCAGAGAATAAAGAAGGAGGATTTGGGTTTCAAACTTTTTCTCGGTCATTTTCTTCCATTTCTTCAGACTTCTCAGCTTTAATCTGTTTGAAACTGGATTCCAGTTTCATTCAAAGTAACATCCTGCTTGCTTACACACACACACAGCCCATAATACTGATGTTCTAATAAACATATATTTCTCAAAGACATTAAATCTGCTTTATTTCTTCAATACTTTTATATCATGTTATATTTTTATACTTTTGAGGAATGTGTAAAGACGAACTTTAGCATGACGAGGAGGTAAAAACTTTCATCACTTATTTCTTCTGTATCTAATACGTTTTTCATCCAGACAGATTTGATGCTCACATACAAGAATAAATTATAATCCCTTTGCAAAAGAATCAGCTTCGCTCTGCTTGTCTTCAGTGAAGTCACTGTTTGATTAATGATGCCTTATTACTGTAATAAATGACTTTAATGTCATTTGAAGTTTAATATCCTGATCTTTAATATTGTTACAGGTGACAGAGTTAGTTACAGGATTATTGAAAAGTCTAAACTTTGACATTATTTCAGAGTAAATCTCTCTTTTGTGTAGTTTGTTAAAGTTTTCAGTTATAAAAAGAAAATAATAAATAAAAATATCAGATTTTTAAGCCAGGTTTGAATAGAAACTACAGTTTTCTGGATTAATGCGTATGGGATGTGGCTTTGTATGTTATTACTGACAGAAGACATCGACTGTGACGAAGTGACAAATTAAGAAAATGAAAGGAGAACGTGTTCATATTCACCGACGTGCAAATGTGTGTTTTTTTTCTGCTACACAACCTGATATATACAAAGATAAACACGGCCAAGGTTATTTATTCATGTGTGGCTTTCTGCGTGAGTTTGATGTTTGAATTAAAAAGGTAAATGAACCAAAACGAGAGACTTAAACACATGTAGGTCACAGCGAGCATCAGATAAAGGCTGTGAGAGAAAGTCTGAAAGATTTAGCACATTGAGACTGATATGAAAAAAAGCCACCGGGAGGGCGTTATCAACAGCTCTGTAATTTGGCTCATTTGGCTCCTTTCGTCTGTCTGCCTCCTGCGTTTTGTGTGTTTACAAGTGTGTATATGTGTGTGTGTTTGTGCACATTTTTAGCATTAGGTGATAACAGCTTTATTCAAGAGAGAAAATAGCATACAGTGAGTGAAATGTGTTTGGGAGGTGTTTTATCACCAGCGACACACATTTTTAGAAAAAAGGTGCTTAACAGAGAAGCTTAACATTAAAAAAAGAGTTTAACATGATACCTTTAACTGAGGTTTTAACCAATGGTTGTTTCAATATTTTGATGGTTTTAGTGCCTCAGAGCAGTTTAAAGGTCTGTTTTACACAACGCGTCTGATGTTGTAGTTTCATTTGTTCTATTTTGAAGGACAGCGTGCTCTATATCCTGTTTCTGGGGATGACATTAGGGGAAGAGTTGCGGTTGATCCTTCCTTTTTCCTGTCCAGATGGCAGCGTCAGCTGACAGCAGATATAGAGTCCCTTGTTTTGATATGTCAATCATTGAAGCTCACTGGGAGCAGACGTGCATGTGTGTGTGTGTGTGTGTGTGAGAGAGAGTTTGCAAATGAAGATTCAGGAAACATCCCCTCGACTCCAGCACATTCTACTGGAGCAGCTACTGAAGCCTCTGCAAATGATTCACTTTGCAGATGTTTTCCCCTCCTTGCTTGTATTTAAGTACTCGTGAAACAACCTACACAAAGCCTTTTTATATTAGATTGATCCTGGGATAACTTGGATCTGTGCAGCTGGATCCCACCAAGGAAAAGACATTTCATTACTGTACTTGTCAGCCAAAAAGAAGACCCCCCCCCCATCCCCCCTTCCTTTCCGCTTCTTCCCATCCTGCCCAGGGGAGATAACAGGCCTCTTGTGTGTCCCCTTGCTCTTGCAAAAAAAACTGCATCCAAGATTTGTTTTTTGGCTCCAGTTTGTCAGCATCAAACTTTAGTTTTAGCGTGAGAGCTGGACACAAAACTTGAATAACAAGAAATCTTGATTAGGAGAAATAATGAGTTATACTGTAGGGTTCAATTTGCGCACAAGATCTGGAACATTTTTACAAAAGCAGAATTGAAGAAAAACTGTCTGCATTTTTTGTGGCATTTGGACTTTGATGTCAGTTTTTTTTTTTTTTTTTACAGGAAACACAAATGCAGATGAGCTGATACAAGATGGCCAGATTTAATGGCTGCACATTTCCGTGACATCATCTTCCATTTTTTTCTTAAAGTTTATAAAATTTGTGATGTGCACATGTCAGATTTTACTCAATCGTATCTGAGTAAACTCATTGCAGATTTGAACACGATGCAAAGCTAAAGGGAGGGTCACAGTTTTAAATGAGGAGCATCGAGAGTCCTGCTGATGTCTTTATCGAAATACATGAATTTTTTTCTTTATTTAGAACTTTGACTCGGTGCAGCGAAGCATTTCATAACATAAACAAACTCTCATACTCATTGCAGCAACATGCATAAATCTTTCGAATGAATTTCTGTAAAACATGTTGCTGTTTATTGCAACTGCACTGTTGTGTAAACTACATTTTCTTTAGTCATGTGATACTAGCAGTTACGACACTCAGTCCATCTCAGAAGTTCTGTTTAAAGTTGCATTCAGGGTTTCGTAAAACTGACTTCTTCCTCTCATGCTCAGACTGAGACAAACATGTATAGTTTATCTTACTTTTAATAAAATCTATTAGAAATAGATGATTTCATGTTTGTTTCATTCTGTCAAGCATCAAAACATCTTTAACTTCTGTTTTTGTAATGAAACATTTGTTTGAATGTTGTAAATCCGTAACAAAGCCGCCATCTTGATCAGGTCTCCTTGGAGGAAGAGATTTTGTGTCTTTATGGGACTTTCTGGCTGAAATGAAGGACAAATAAAGTTACTGGGCAGATGATGATGATGATCATAGCTTTCAAAGAGGACGACAGTGTTCCAAACTTACACTTTATTTGTATATCAAACAACATTTACAGCCACTTAAAGCACAAAGTTACTAAACCAAAGTGTTATCTGGAAAGCAAAGTGTTGCTGATATCAACCTTCTCAAACAAAAATAGAAAATATCCACACGTAGAGAAGTCACTTCCTGTTAACACAGAATGTTAGAAGACTGTGGAGTTTTAGTTTTCTAAGAAGCTGCAGGTGAAAGCCAGAATATTTACAGTGGACATTGTGTTCTATGCGATGCAAGCGTCACCCTGGGAACAAACACTTTGTGTCATCTACTTAAAACAAAACAGTCTCTCTGAGAGCCAGAAAGGTTACGAGACCAGAGGGGCAGAAAAAATAACTCGGGCTGAAAAGTCATTTTGCCTGATTCCTGGGATGAAATTTATGTTTGCAGAGAATCTCAGTGTGCCCCCCCCCCCTTCTGAGGAGAGCAGGACAGTAAAAGAGAGACACAGGAACCTGGATGTAGACTAAGTTGACAGTACTGGATCAGGAACCTGGATGTAGACTAAGTTGACAGTACTGGATCAGGAACCTGGATGTAGACTAAGCTGAGACTGCTGGATCAGGAACCTGGATGTAGACTAAGCTGAGACTGCTGGATCAGGAACCTGGATGTAGACTAAGCTGAGACTGCTGGATCAGGAACCTGGATGTAGACTAAGCTGAGACTGCTGGGACATGGACCTGGATGTAGACTAAGCTGAGACTGCTGGATCAGGAACCTGGATGTAGACTAAGCTGACACTGCTGGATCAGGAACCTGGATGTAGACTAAGCTGAGACTGCTGGATCAGGAACCTGGATGTAGACTAAGCTGAGACTGCTGGATCAGGAACCTGGATGTAGACTAAGCTGAGACTGCTGGATCAGGGACCTGGATGTAGACTAAGTTGAGACTGCTGGATCAGGAACCTGGATGTAGACTAAGCTGAGACTGCTGGATCAGGAACCTGGATGTAGACTAAGCTGAGACTGCTGGATCAGGGACCTGGATGTAGACTAAGTCTTCTGTTACTGCAGCACGTCTCTCCCGATGTTGCTTGAAGACTTGATGAAGACCTCCTTGCTTTCAGCTCCTCATCGGCAGAAGACGTATTCGGTGTAGCTGGTCCACAGTTTGTCCTCTCCGGGGTCGTTACTGCCGTAAGAGCAGGTCCCGGTGGAGTTACAGGCCACCATGTGGAAACCAGCCTCCGCCAGCCGGTCGAACGCCTGCTCCAGAAAGTTATACTTCAGATAATACCTGGATGTGTATTTGTCAGGGGGTCGGTCCGGGTCCCGGCTTTCGTTCAAAGTTTCCCCAAACACCTCTTTAGTCAGGGAGATCTTCCCGCAGACGGTTATTCTGGCGACTCTGCGGAACTTGGCGTCCGCCTGGATGTCTCTGCCGATGGTGTAGCTGCCCCGGTACCCCACGGTGATGTAGCCGGCGCTGCCCCCGGGAGAGCGCAGGGCTCTGTCCGACGAGGAGGAGGGGGTGATCGGGCTGGTGAGCTCAGCCTCCTCCTGCTCCACGCTGTCCTCCGTGGAGGAGCTGTCCTTACTGACCGCCGCCAGGCGCCTCGACAGCTCCGGGAGTTGGAAGAAGTCCGCTTCTTTCTGGAGCCTCTTTCTCTCCTTAAAAAACTCTGGCAGGAACAGATCCGAGTCCCGCAGGTAGTCCAGGATGTATCGGAACAGAAACCCGTCCCTGTCGAAGAAGAATCGGCCCTTGCTGTCTTTGGGCAGGTCGGCCGGGGTGTGTTGGGTAAACTTGATCCAGAGTAGAGACCCGGGCACCGCGATCAGAGTATCATAGCGGGTCACGTACACCTGACCACCCACGTTGAGCTCCACGATGTGCGGAAAAGTTTGTGCCATCGCTGCCCCCCCTCCTTCTTCTGACAGGCAGGACGGATAGTTGGAGAATCTTTCTCTGCACAATGTTTATAAAGGTTTGGCTGTGGGAGGAGAAGGAAAAAGGACGGGCTGCGTGTTGCCTTCAGGGACTCTCTGTAAGCCTCCACTTCTTCAGTAAAACAAACAAAAGCGTTTGTTTCAAGTTATGATCCAAATTGAGACGCAGTATGTTTATTCAATAAATACAAAGTTTTATTATTTGTATGTTTATAAAGGAGTAAACTTGGATTTCACAGTGTTTCTCTTAGATATTTATTAAAAATTATTTTATTTATGTAAAATATGTCAACATTTTCCTTTAAAAAAGTCTATATGAACTGTTACAAGTCTTTATAACACCTAAATGGTATTTACTCACTTCCTTATGAGGATATTTGGAAATATGAACATAACTGATTAACTGCTGCATGTTTTTATTGACAGTCTGACTAAAGTCAAAAACATCAAATCTTTCTGCAGCTTTCTGTCTCACAGCAACTAAATATAAATATTGAACACATTCCAGAGCCTCTATCTGTAGAAACTCTGATGTTGTACATGTGCAGACAGTTTGAAACATTCTCCTCAGATTACAGAAGGGAAGTTGGTATAATGAAGAAGAAACAAAGAAATTAAGATTTTGTTAATGCAAAGCATCCCACTGCTTTCTAAAAGCAACTTTGATTTGGAATACAAAAATAAAAGGCTGTGATCCCTGAAAAGCTCTTCAGAACAGTATGTTTTGATCATGTGACCTGATGCTCACCAGCTGGGGTTTTCCCAGATTCTTGAAGGATCTCAGGTCAACATCAGCTCCTCCTACCAGCTGAAACATCAGCATCATGTAGAATGATGCTCAGCTCAGTGCAGACGAACACAAACTTTTCTTCCTTCATCTTCTTTCTCCTGCTTTTAACTCACTGACCATCTTTTTGTTCTGTTGCTCTGAGACATTTTAGTTAAATAAATAAACGGTGATGGTTTATGTTCCAGCTCCAGACGATGTATCTTGGTTCCAACGTCTCCTTAATCTCAACTTCTAGATCAGTTGAGCTGATGTTTTGTCCAAGCAGTGGGCGTACTAAGTGTAATCCTGATGTTGTGCTTATATTTATCTAATATAGTAATCAAATGAACTGAATTTGTTCTTTTATCCAAACTTAAATCTAAGTTTTTATCTATCTTAACAAAAATTTGAACATTAAAACATTTTGGGAGAAAAGTTTCTACTTTTTTAGCTTTTTATTGACCTTTTTTTTAACTTTTTGGCTGTTATAACAAAAATTATCTGTTTTTTTTATAATGTGTAATGTTTCATGCATGCACTGCATAATAAACTGCTAATTTGATCAATCACAAAGTATTTTAAAGTAAATATAAAATCCTTTTTAATGCTTTTTATACTATTCCAAAGTCCATAAAAAAGATTAAACTTCCCAAAAAATATTTTCAGAGGGAAAAAGTTAACATCTGCAACAAAATGATCTTTAGATTCTCACCTTATTTAGAAACAATTTGAAGGAGAACTTGTGAATAAAACTTCATTTGCATCAGTTAGACAACTTTCTTTTGCTGTAATTCTCAAACTCGTGTTGCAAAATAACGTCATGATGTTGATTTATTTTATTTTTGTTTAGTTTTATTGCCGTAATACTGGTTTTGCATTATCCAAGTTACAGCAGGACACATCAGTCAGTTGTAATTGTAGCTTCATCTGGTAAATTTGGAAATATAGCAGTTATTTTCAAGGCTGCAGGGAGATTACATCATTCTGAGAAATGGATCACTTGAGTCATCAGGCACACTTCGCTTTTTAGTTAAGTTTCTGAAGCCAAAGTATTTGGCTTTTTACTAAGAAGGTCAAATCAATGTAAAATGCACCAAATATGTGAGAGTATTTGTGTTTATACTCCTTAATAAATAAATACAAAGGTAAAACCTGAACATCTAGGACAGAGTATTTACATCTTAGTTTATGCATCTTATGCAGAGAAGAACCGTGAACATCTAACTTCTCATACATACCTAATTACGGATTTTAAATTTAGATTATTTCTAAAAGCACTTCAAGCAGAACAATGAGATACAACAGTTGGTAAGTGTAATTTTACAACCAGACAGACGATGAAATCTATTTTCTGAGGTATTTTCATGTGATTAGTGAGTCTTGGTAAAGGAACACTAACAGTAAAAGATGCTTTCTGAATCTGGTTACAGGTTAATAAACATTCAGTTGTGGGGAGGAAACATCTCAGGTTTACATCAACAAGGAGAAACTTTTTGCATTCGTCCTTTTTTCCGGGTCTTTTTCATTCTCTATGTTAGACTGACACCTAGCGGCCAGAATGAAAAAATGCAGCCTGTTTGTGTCAATATCCTCACATTCACTGATGTTTCAGAGTTAATTAAAACCCACGTGATCCATCTTCAGTATGAGTCATTCAGTTTAGATTTTGAAACATATCCTTTGAATTTGAGTTAATATGCAAATTATTATGTTTTTCATTATTCCTTAATTACATGGTTCATTTTCCTCATGGCTAATAAAACAGCTATAACAAACACCTGCTCAATGTTTTTTGAATTGGTATTAAAAAAGATTTGAGTCTGTCGTCTTTTCTTCCTGCACGTTAAACCCAAAGTATCATCCTCCATCTCAACCTCCTGTGTGTGTCATTTCTGTTAAATTGTGGCCTTTCTCTTGCAAGCTGGCAGAAGATAATTGGATGAAAGAAGATGTCAAGTTTAGTTAATCATCCACCTCCACTGGAATATGAAGACTGTCAGAAATATGGCAGCTGGTTTAATAATTACTTGTGAAAAAGTTTTCTCGTATTTGTCTTTCAGATCTGTCAGTTCTAAGCAGTTTGGGGTGATAAGCTGTGTGAAGTATTCTAGAATAAAATGACATTTTAATGATAGTTAATATCTTGGATTTTGTTAATTTTCTAAAACTATAAATTTATACAGTTTATTTTATTTATTGTTTTAGCAGAAATTATCAGGATGGAAAAATTAATTAGTTTATTCATGGACTTACTGGTGTCTTTCATCTTAGAGACGTCATTATGTTAAAAGGTCCGATGGAAACTGCTGCTGCATTTTTATACACAGATAAAATTTGGAATTCTTCTGCTTGAAGACCAACTAAATCTATAGGTCTATAAATGGTTTAACTGTTCCCATCAGACACAAGGCGGATGATGAGTCTCTACTTCTACTTGAAAAAATAAATCATAATAAACTCCAACAGGATGGAAAGAACTAGGAAATAAATATAAGACCTCTAATTATTCACAGCTGGCTCTTTGGTGTTCCTCTTTTAATCAGCACTTGCACCTCTTTTTTTATTGATGGTCATTTATTGATTATACATTTATTCTCATTAAAGGATTGTTTCATTGATGTGGGTATGTGTGTGTTTATTGCAGATCCTGCTGTCCAAGTTAAATTTGTCCCCAGAGACTGGAGATAGATAAGGGAATTAAAAGGGATAAAAAACAGAAAAACCTGTATTTTTATTGGAGCGGCTGTGGTTCAGGCGGTAGAGTGAGTCGTGGGGTAACTAGAAGGTCACCAGCTCAATTACCCGCTTCGCCCAGAGAAAAAGATTCCCTGGCTGTTGTGTTCCTGAGCAAGACACTTAACCCACCTTGCCTGGTGGTCGGAGGGTCTGTTGGCGCTGGTGTCTGGCAGCCTCTCCTCAGTGTGTGTCCCAGGACAGCTGTGGTTACAACATATGTGTAGTTTATCACCAAATGTGTGAGAGTGTGTGTGTAAATGGGGGAATTACAAACTGTAGTGTGAAGCGCTTTGGGGGTTGTAGGACCTGAATATGCAAGTACATGCCATTTACCATTTATTTTTTCATTTGGGAGGAGTTCCTCCCTGGTAACCAAAAGATCACTGGTTGAAATCCCCACTCCATCCAGAAAAGATCGCTTTGCCTTTGTGTCCTTGGGTAAGACACTTCACTCGTCCTGCCTGTTTGGTCAGAGGGTTCAGCATCACTGGGCAGTCTCACCTCTGTCCATGCATAAACCAGGGCAGCTGCAGCTACAGTGTGTTAGTTTATTACCACCAAGCGTGTGTGTGTGTGTGTCCGAGGGTTCTTGTGGGGACAGAAGCCTGGTCCCCATGAGGGGGACTCCCCTTTTTAGGGTTAGGGGTTAGGTTTATAGGTATGGTGTGAATAGAGTTTTAGTTAGTCTTAGGGTTAGTTATACATCAGTAATGGTTAAGGTTAGGAAAAGGGTTTGGGTTAGGTATAAATCTAGTTACTAAAATCAATGGAAGTCAACGGACGGTCCCCATAAGGATACCATGTGTGTGTGTGTGTGTGTGTGTGTGTGTGTGTGTGTGTGTGTGTGTGTGTGTGTGTGTGAATGGGTTACTGATAAATCTGAAGCACTTTGTGGCATCTGACTTAAAAATGCACCAAACAAGAAAACATTATTTACCAGGTGGAGGGGATGGGATTTAAAACTTATACTGTGTCCAGCCACAAGAGGGCGCTCATTTAATTTCAGCTTCTATCTTCACATGCATGTGTCCAGTTTTATACAGTTTATTGTAACTAGATAAAGAATTACAGAGTTAAAATAAATTAAAAGACTTAAATACCTACTTTAATGTTTGTTTTTGTTTTTTTTCAGGACTGGAACTGTTTGTATTTATTTGTTATTAATGTATGTAGTGTGTTACTAACCCATTAAAGAGAACTATAACCTCCTGTTTATGACATAAAGCAGCGTCTCATGTGACTCCGGTGCTAGATACAGTCAGTCTGCAGCTGCAGGAGTGTGACCTCTGACTCGTCATCCACGTGTTCACGTTTTGCTCAGAACACAGCAGCAGAAGGCATTTCTTCTTCTGGGTCAGCAGAGACAAACCCGTCCACACTGTAGGTTGTTTGACCTGCTCCTGTCTTGTTTGAGGAACATTTAACAAACATTCACACAGGTGAATATTTATATAAGTGAAGCAGAGAAATCAGTGATTGTGATAAAACAGCAATACCACAGCGCTCAGCTAGTTACTGTTTGTAAGGGTTTTTATCTTTTTATGGAAATTTGTAATCAAAAGGACATGAACATGTCACAGAAAGGAGTTATGGTACACATATTTTACTTCCCATTAATTTGACTCCTTTTCTCAAACCTTAAGGTCTTTTTAGGTGAAAGAAAATCATGTACACATCTGCAAAGTCTTATTTATCAAATCTTTGTGCGTCCTTACTGTGAATATATTTGCTTGTCTTTTACCAGAACATTACATTACAAAGCTTCTCTTGGATCCAGTTGTGTTTTATGTGACTGGACTTGGCTTTGTTTGAGTGCATGTGTGTGTGTGTGCGTGTGTTGGAAAATGAGACAAAGTGCTTTTGTCACCTTTTCTCAGGGTTACATCTGCACCCTTGTGCTTTTCAATCAACTCTAATGGATCTTCTGGCTCAGACTCAACTTGTAATACTAAAAACACTCTGGTACACGCCCATAAACGCACACACAGAGACGCAGGCTAATGCGCGTCGTGATGAGCTAAAAGGTAAAACGTCCCTCCGAATACTTTCCTCAGATTCGTCCTTTGTTTCTGTCAATTTAACAGAATCTGATGCAAAAAATGACAATTTACATTAATACTGTAACACAGTTTTTTTAAAACCTTATAGTTAAAACAATATGAAATAATGTCTCATCACATGAAATGTCCCATCATCATCATCATCATCATCATCATCATCATCATCACAAGGTTCTTGTGTGTCATTGTGTGTTTGTGAATGCTTCACAGCATGTCTGTCTTTATTCAAATGGTGGGCAGGTTCACTGGGATCATGCGTGCCTTTTGTATGTGTGTGTATGTGTGTGTATGTGTGTGTATGTGTGTGTATGTGTGTGTA
>SSNP01000050.1:1878454-1891585 GCA_006937955.1 Pachypanchax playfairii
TGTATGTGTGTGTATGTGTGTGTATGTGTGTGTATGTGTGTGTATGTGTGTGTACTTTACCACTACATCATTCTCTTCACTGATTTTCAATGGTTTTTAGAAAGAAACACTGTCCCGTGGAATACGCTCCTCCTTCTTCTGCTGAGAAAAGAGATTGGCTGAGAGGATCAGGCTGTAAACCAGGACAACACTTAAACCACATGAATAAGAATTTAATGCAGAGAAATGAAGGAGCAATGTTGCCCATTTTATTTAATTTTCCCCCAAACAGGAAAATGCAGCATAAAACTATCAAACAAACAAAAAACAAACAACAACAGGTGATAATTAACCAAAAGATCATCAGAGTTTATAAGAGTCTAAATTGAATCAGACCAATTTTTACATTCAATTAAAGAAAAAAGAAAACACTTTTTCTTTTACATTATGAGCCATAAAGCTCATATTTTTTATGTCAACTTTTACCAATAGTGTTGCAATGTAACTTTTTAATTCATAAGTTCAAAGTTTTAAGCAGATAGAAAAAAAAAATTAACTGTGTTTTGATTATTTAAACACTAACACATTTAAATAAATGAGCTAAAATAGTTTTACTAGCATTTAAACTGCACAAAAAGGCTGCTGCATGTGAAATAATTAGCAGGTCTGTCGTTGTGAAATTCACCAGAGTTACAATTATATAATCAGAAGAAAGTTGTAAAAGTAGAATATTTAATATTTTTTAAAAAAGCATTTGATTAACACAAACAACATCTGGGTCCTTAACCTGGTCAGCCATAACATTATGACCACTAGACAGGTACTAACATGTTTCATCTTGGTCAGGGGTAGGCAAGTTCGGTCCTAAAGAGCCGCAGTCCTGCAGGTTTTTAGCATTTCCCTGTTTCAAAACACCGGATTCAAATGAATGAGGCACAAAGCAGACCTTGATAAGCTGATGGATCCATTTAATTTGAATCAGGTGTGGTGGAGCTGGGGAGCAGTGAAAACCTGCAGGACTGCGGCTCTCTAGCACCGAACTTGCCTACCCCCGATCTTGGTGAATTTCCTGCTGGAATCCACCTGAACACTGACACATATTGCTTCAACGCGTTTCCACTTATTTCTGTAGAACCGTAACTCTCACCACGTGATACCCTGATACAGACTATAAGACTTGGACCAGAGGCCTTTATGTCGCCTGTAAAACTGAGCCTCGACGGACCCCAGAAGATAACTCCCAGTTCTTATTTAGCATCAGTGAGGCTGATTCATTGCTCCAACTCTTTAAGAATTAGCGTGTTTGTTTAACACAAACTGTTTGTCTCATTCCTGCAGTCTCCCAGACGATGTGTAGCCGACCCGGCCGAACAAAGCTGTTTCCATAATTAAGTTCTGCTGGCTGATTTGATTTGAGCAGCGGCTACGCTCGTTCTCCTACAGATGCTGCTCAGCTACTTGGAGGGACTAATGGAGGAGATGGAGAGATATGTGGGAAACAATTAGACGTAACATTATCAAATGACGTGTGTGTGTTTGTGTGCTTGAAAAAGCTGCACATTTGTGCAGATTAAATAAAAACAAAATACAAAGTTTCACATTTCATTTACATTATTATACCATACACATACTTCCATTCGTTTCCCTCTCAAATGTACATCAGCTACACCCCCCTCCCTCCTTCAGTGTTTCAATTATGTGGTTTTCAATTAAATTACTGGGGACATTACTTATGAAGGACATAAATAGAAGCCTGCCATCGTGATAGAGGATCCTCATCCTTACATGAGGTATGGGAGGTCGCAAATATTTGAATCAGAGCTGCGGAACCACGCCCAATAAGTCTGGATAGGTTTTCTTCTTCTGACTCAAAGTAATGCTGCAAATCTTAAAAAAAAAAAACAGCTTAAAATGAATTCTAATGAAACTTGTCAGCATCATGTTTGATACCTGGACAGCAGGTTGTCTTGTTTGTTCCCTCTAAAGCCATTCAGCACATCAGATCTTACCGCAGCGTCTGCTCTCAGTAATCTCATCTCCTCGTGTCCTTGTTGAAGGAAAGTGGGATCTTGATTCCCAGAAATGCCCCTCCGAAGGATTCGTCTGGGAAAAGATAGAAATCTGTGGAGAATTAGAGAAAACAGCCAAATAAGAACCATCAGAGTGAAACTTTATTCTACTCATTAAACTTTAAAAAGTTTCCAAACCAGTTTTAATGACACTGAGAAATTCGAGGACAATCTAAACAAAATGTTTGTCTATGAATGGGAAATTTGAAGGTTTATTTTTTACAACTACTTTGATGCAGAAAACCTTCCACACAACTCTCCAGTGATCCCCTTCCCTCCCGCGAAGCCTTGAGTAAATGGATTGACTTTTGGACAAACGACAGTTTTGTTTCATAATTATTAATTATCATGAGTGCTCTCAGAGGCACTTTCCATGAATGAGACGGGACTCGTTCTCTCCCTCCACTCACTCTTCTTTTATGGGATTGGTCCTCGTTCTCAAGGACAAGGAAAAGGTCACCAACGATGGAGGGAGGAGGTCTAGAGGATGGACAGAAACGTTTGCGTCATTCCTGCTGGTCGGAGCTGCCAAATTGGATAGCAATGGGCGGCTTTGGGCTTTTCACCCCCACTTTCGTTCATCCTCCCCGCTTGACCCACACCAGCCCCACCCACTCTTGTGTGGCTCCTCCCCGTGTCCATGACCAGAGAAGAGAACAGCACTTAAAGTAAAAAGCAAAGAAAGAGAGCTATTTTAAGATGCTGTCTTTCACTGTGGACAAGGAGGGGGACAAAGATGCAAGCCAAGCGATTGTAATGTCAGTCACGTTTACTTACATGTTGTCTACCATCCGGCTGAAAGGCCTGACAGACGAGAACGAGCTCTTCGTCAGCTTTTTCTCTTTTTCTTTTTGTTTTAGGACAGAAAGGAAAAGCAAGTACATATTATAAAAACACCAGGAAGCTGAAAATTTTCAGGATAAACTCAGGAGAAATATTGAATTTGTAAAGATGAACTTAATAAATCTCACGAATCAAGAAAACCCCAAAAGAACGTTTTAAAGAGCAGGAAAAAAAATTCACAATACTGTCGACTCCGATTTTTACGTTAACCCATTAACCAGACATTTGATTTACTCATTTTGTTCAAACCTGATGAATACATTTTCTAAAGATAAAGACAAGCAGGTGTGAAAAATCAAACAAAGAAAAAATGCTTAAAATTAAAAAAGACAGAGTTTAACATTTGTTTTTGTTTAATATTGTCAAGTATTTTAGGTAGGCTTAGAAATCGATTTAGAAGGGTGTTATTTCTATTAGTTTTTTTGTTTTTTTTTATGGAGGGGGGGGTCTTTTTCCACACAATCCACACTTTAGGAACAGTAGAAGTCAAAATCCTTGTGGTGAAACCAACAAATCAAGACTCATAAAATTAAAGTGCTGTTTTCACATAAAAAAAAACAATAAATATCAACATAATTGATGCCTTCAGCAAAACAACAGAATATTCTAAACTTATCTGAATGAATACTCTTTACAACGTTAGTTTAAAAAAAAGGAAAAAACATACAAATATATTTTAGAATTCCTTTTTTCTTTTATTGATTATTTTTTAATGACATCAAAAATAAACATTTAGATGCTTTTTTTCCATCCTTATCTTTTCAACCAGTATAATTTGTTATTATTTTTATTGTTATCCTTATATTGTAATTATACACATCACAAATAAATAATCTATTCACTGCAGCATAATTCAATTGTCTATCAGAGTCACATTGTTCTGCAACGCTGAGACTTTTTAAAACATGAAACAGAGAGAAACGCAGCCGAGGACGAATCTATAGAGGTTACACCGACATTCAAGGCTCCTCACTGCAGCCTGACCAGAATCTGGTCAGAACTATGGAGATAAATAATCTTTTATTTATAAGCATCATTAAGGCAGTTGAATACAAGATGATATAAAACACTAACCCACAATAAAACTGTTCAACTACACCTGACACAAGAACAGTAACTAATCCTTCCACCACTGCAATCATTTCTAGTTATATGTTTTTTTCTACTCAGCAAAATGTGTTGATTGTATTTTTCTTCATGTCCATCTTTTTTAATATATATATTTCTATTCAAATGACTTGATTCGTCACATTAAAGCTGTAAATCATCTGTTTTAATTATTGTTTCCTTTTTTCTGATCTCTTCTCTTCAGGTCACAAAACTGTTACAGTGTGATTTCTATATTTATATTATTGCTGTTGTGTTGTTGGTTCCCTTCTGATTAGTGGTTGTGCTGTCACTTCAAAGTCAAACTTTATAAAGACCTCCAGCTAAGTAAAAAAACAAAAGTTGAATGTGCAGAACAACTACCTGTACGTACTGTGATTCTATGTGTGTTTGTGTTGCTTTACTTTATGAAACAGCGTCAGGACAATCAGCAAGCGGTTATCTTAATTATGATGTGGCACTTGTCCACTTGGGCTGGATGTTTGAGAAGTTTACTGCGGGGGGTTTTTTGGCTTCCTGTCAGTTCAGTCAGATTTTCAGATTATTTACTTTGAAAAGCTTTCTGGCTTTGTCATTCCTCGTCATGGTGGGAGGAGTCAGGACTCGACTCCTCCTCTTCCTCCTCGACAGTTTCTGATGGCAACGTGTCACGGCGGGTGAAGGCAGCTGCCAGAGTCACACTCAGTCGTGGCTTGACCGATGTCATCTCCGACAGCCCGATGTTGTTGCTACGGGTTACGAGAGTAGTTCTATCCATTATCTCTCCACTGTGCCTGGACACCACTGCGTCGAGGAAGTCGTATTTGTGTGAAATCTTCCCGCTTTCAAACAAGTATTTTGCCAGGTGTGAGAAAACAAAGTTCCCTGCGAAGGAGGCCAACATGGAGACGGTCTTAAAGGGGAACTTCTGTATGACGACTTCCTCAAGTTCCCCTGTGATGTGATGTTTCCTCTGTTCAGTGGTCCAGCCAGGGTAGTAAATGAAAGGGGGCAGCTGCAAGTAGGGTTCACCTCCACCTACACGCAGCACCAGGCCGAACAGGTACGCAGCCACTGAACCGTACGTGTTGGTGCCTTTGACAAAAAGCACGCTGAGCAGCTGGGGGAAGATGATGACGTAAACCAGGTCTGAGCTCAGATACCAGAGGCCATAAACCGTACCAGTAACCAGAGCCATCAGAGTGGCCAGACCGCCAAACACAAAGATTGTGATGCGCATCACCCACACAATTTCACGATCAGATGCCTGAGGAGACAAAATGAAGAAAGACACCTTCAAAACCCAAAATACACAGGAAAAGAACCACAGTAGAACTATTTGTCCTTTTAACGCTTGAAAAATGGGTAAAAGCAAAAAAAGCCAACAAATACATAAACGAGTTCAATCTAAACTTTACTATAATATTTACTTACTGATTGTCTGAAAGCCAGCTGGTAAATGTTTCTTGCAAACATGGAGCTGGCTGAAAGGATGGAGGAGTCTGCAGACGACATGACAGCTGCTGACACCGCCCCCAAACCGAAGAACGAAACAAACGGTGGACAAAGATGTTGAAGCACGATGGGGAGAATCATGTCCGCTTCGTCCTTCTGTTTGGGAGGAATGCTACCGTAACTCGTCTGGTTCCAGTCTGCAGGGGGGTGGGGGGGTGGGATCAATGAACATCTTTAATGTGCATTTTTTTTCTCTGCTTAAATACAAATAAAATTACAATTACTATTTCATCCAAAACCTTCTCAGTTTAAAGGGTGAAACTAAACTTAACTGCAACAGACCTGCACATTCATTTGATCATAATATGTAGCTGCACTGGAACATTGAGCTTGTGCATTTCTTTTTCAATCAAAGCACCTGTTATTGCATCATCTCTACATCATGACTTTTAAGCAGAGTTTTGAAGTCTTGACTTAGAGTTTGGTGCAAGAAAAATTGTTGTTTTTCACTTGTTTCATTGGGAACCTGACGCCCAAAAATCTGGAGATCACAGCACTAATTTGGTCCCTTGCCTCCTTCTAATGTAATATTTACAAACCAACATGGTTATTAAACGAGTTGCTGCTTCATTATAGATGAGGTGAACCAGCTGCTATTTACCAGACTCTCTCAGATCTAAGGGCAACAAGGACACAGAACCTTCCCCTAGAAACAAACACACGCAACAACACACAGAATGTTTGCTTATCTACTGTATCTCCTACCTGTGGAGGCCCCAATGGCCCCAATGAGAACGGATGGCACAGCCATGACGAGGCACCCAAAAGCAGCCAGGAATGACAGGACCTGTGCGTAGGTGGCAGAGGAAGCAGATAGCACTCTTTGGAAATACACTTGCCAGGGAATTCCTCCCAGCATCTACAGCATAAAGACAAAAAAAAGTTTTATTTCTTCTCTGTGCAGAAGTCCTGAGTCATTCATTTCTTCTCTCTGTTTCAGCAAAAGGATGTTGCATCTCTCAAGTCCTGGTTCAGGTCTTTGTTGGTTTGCTTCAATAACTTTTAGATACTTTTAATCTCCTAGAATTAATAGGAGGAAACCTGTTTTAGTTTTTCTTTGCTGAAATAAACAAAAATTAACAAAAGAAAAACATTCATAAAGCCTGAGGAACGACTGATCAAGACCACTTCAAAATTACAAGGCTGAGTCCTTGGTAGCAAAAAAGAAGAAAACTGGAGTGTGTTAAATCTTTGCATTGTATATACTTTATATGAATGATGTGTTCTAGTCATTAACAGGAAAACAACAAACATTAAACTAAAGGAAAGAAAATTCAGTTAGAATCAGAGAGAGAAGAACTGAAGGTCAAACTTCCATAAAAAAAACTTTAATTTTTTTGTACTAAAATAGATGCAGAACAAAATGTTTTTTTACAGTACGTGCACATTTAATCAGTTGGTTCAAGATTTGCAAGTTAAAGTAAACGAAAAAATCTTCATATCATCTGTCAATGATCATATGACTAATTTTGTCACTGAATCAGAGTCTATTATATTTTACAGTGAAACTATTTGACAAATCAACATTAAAAGGTCTGTTAAGCCACAAGGTTTTTTAATGTTAAAAGTTTATTTTAACAAATAGATCATGGGCAGAGGCGTTTTTTGAGCTTATTCAAATATTTTAAATAGTATGATAACGCATGAGATGAACAGCCGTACCAGAAGACAGAAGTTATCAATCCAGACCCAAGTATCTTCCTTTCTGACGCTGCCTCTCCACGGTGACTGGTAAACCTGTTTCACTGCAGTAACGGTGATGTCTGACACCGCAGGGTTGGTCAAGGCAAAGGGAACACTGAGCCACTGCAGACAAACGTAAAAACAGAAACATGCAATTTAAAAACACAATCTGTCCACAAACATGTTGAAGTTTTAGAGGAACAAAATCCCCAAAACATATGCTAAAAAGTTTGTCTCCAGTTGAATTGCAATTATCTGGATGCACGTTGTCTGGCAGATGCAGAATATTTATAATAACGTTTCAGGCTATAATTAATTTTCACACAAGAATAAAAATACAGTAAAGCAAAGAAAAATAAACACATTCTATGTATCCGTTCTGTCTATAATATTTTACAGTGACTTTATCAAGTCATGTCATTCTGTTTCTGTTCATTTAAATTCAGATTTTTGGAGTTAACTCTTAGTATAAGTGCAAGTGAACCTACCAGGCCAACAAATATACAGAAGAGCTGCACCACATCAGTGTAGGCCACAGAGTAGAGTCCTCCCACCAGGGTGTAAAAGATTGCAATAAGTGCAGAAATAACCACTGACATCTTAATGTTGATGTCCACGATGACACTCAGAGTAGCACCTAAAGACATGAACATACAACAGGACATCATGAGTCCTGTAACATCAGAAACTCTAACACATAAATACAGATTTTTACAGTGAAACTCACCGAGGGCAGATAAGATGGCAGCAGACCAGAAAATTTCCCCCATGAGTGCAGGTATGAAGAGAAGGCCACCCATACGTTTCCCATACAGCTGCTGGAACGGGTCCAGCATGGTGACGTAACCCCGTGAGCGCATGGGCTTGGCGAAAAAAAGACCACCTGGGACAAAGAGTGAGCTCAGAGAACTGAAGCTGCCACAATCCGCTCAAATAAGCTTCCTAAATTAAATCCAAACTACAAAAGATACAGAAAAACTCTGAAAACGTACAAAAGAATGTATTTGTCTTCATTCTGAGTTTTAGTGTGTTTCCATTAAATGGATTAACAAAAGACCACGTGAGGATATGATCGGCCCAAAAAATAAACAAATCAAAACAAAAGCTTTTATTTCCCCTGATATAGGCCCGATGTGTTTATACAATATTTTCTGAACTCTATAGTCACATACGGTTAGAACATATGATTACATCAAACAGGTGATCATATTAAACATCACACCACATGTAGCACAACTCACCAACAACCAGACTGAGAGCATATCCAAAGGGGGCTTGCGCCCAAGCCAGACCGTAATCCGGAAGATACACATACTCAGCTGTGCCATTAATGTATCCTCCTCCAACCCAAGTGGCTGAAAATTACGCACACACATTTAAAAAATATAAAAACATGTCTCATAAAATTAAAAAGTCTCAAATTTCCCTCAAACCATTTGCAAAGAGGCAACAAATCATGTGATTTCTCAGACTGAAATCAGTTTTATAACATGCTGTTTAATTACACAATTACTATTATAACAGTTTTATTAAAAAACTTCACCTGTCATCGTGAATCCGCCAACAAATAATCCGATGTCTCTTCCCCCGACCATGATGGTTTCACTGCGGTCGGTTCCCTCCGCCTCCCCGGAGTGCTTGTTTTTCCACGCCGCCCAGATGCCCACGAACAGGATCAGCAGGTAGAAGACCGCGATAGCCACAAGCCCCTCTACGTGGATGGCCATGGTCGCAGCGGTCTTCTGCTAGGAACTGGAAGGCATGAAGACCTAAAACAAGCACAAAAGCGGAGAAGACAAAAAAAATAGATAATTTACCGTTAAATTTTTGGAACTTGGAGTAATGAACCATGAAGATAAAGTCTATTAATGGAAACTGGTCAAATTAGGCTGATGTTGTAAAAATGTACCATAAAAAGGTTCGTTCGTTTGAGTGTTTAAAATACAGATTAAAGTGAATTTAACTTAAAAGAAGAAAAAAATCAGGAATGTCCAGAAACATATTCATTAGTTAACATTTTGTCCTTCTGAAGATTTTCAGTCTCGAGGCAAAGTTTTGACCTAAAAGTAGACAAACTAAAAGTTTCACTTGAGTATTCTCCATATTGACGTGACATAAATAATAATAATAATAAAAAACATATTCATTAGAAACGTGGAAATTCAGTTGCTGTTAAAATTAAAGCCGATAATTTTAAACATAATTCAAAAATACTTCAAAAAAGGGTGAATATTGGAGTGATTAGCACTTTAAAAATCTAAAACTATGAACAGTGTCTTGTTAGTCCATCCTTACTTTCTCTACGTTATCTTGGCAGATTATGAATGATTCGTGCGTAATTGCGCACAGAATCTATCTATCTATCTATCTATCTATCTATCTATCTATCTATCTATCTATCTATCTATCTATCTATCTATCTATCTATCTATCTATCTATCTATCTATCTATCTATCTATCTAAAAAACTTAAAGCGCTGCGCAGAGAAATCTTACCTCAAGTATTCCTAGAGTCATGTGCCGGGACACCTGAGGAAAAAGGTGTGCATAACGGTTATAAGTTGGTAAATACCCTCGTATCTGCTCAACAAACAGAGGAAACGCTGGTGGGGGTCTCTCGGGTGACTTACTGAGTCTTATAACGGAGCAGATGCCGTCAGAGGACCGAGACGCGCGTCAGAGAGACCAGCCGTCCCTCCTAATGAGCACCTTGTAAAGAAATACGTCACGATGTTACCGAATGATCTGACGAGAGGAGGGTGGAGAGATTCCTTCATCTGATAACGTGCGTTTCCGTTTTTTTAAATGTCTTTCAAGCCACAGAATCGTTCCGGATCATATTTAAGACTTTTTTTTAGCAACGTGCGAACTTCTTTAAACTCAGTGCGTAAAACCAGTCTGCTTTAAAGTCCTGGTATACGCACAATGAACTTTGTCACACAATTTTAGAGAGCAATGGAAACAACAGTGGTAAAGATAATAAAAAAAACAATGGAGACGGAAAAAAGGAAAAGAAAAAAAAAAGAAACAACGAAACACCTGACTGAATTTTGACATATTTTCTAGTAGGAAAATCTATTTTCTTTTTGAGTCGCGTAATTGAATAAAATAAAAATCAAGACTCAAACACACCCCACGTTTAAGCAATTAGAGGACATTTAAGTGCATCTGCCACTTCCTTTTAGGATATAAATCACTGAGTTCTATGTGCTTAATGGCCACCTCTGGCTGAAGTCGTTTTATCTGGCCTGCGCTTGTCAAAACTGGCAGACATCCAATTAGGAAGGATCCTGAAGAGCATGCAGAGGGACTTAATGATACAATCTGACTTTTTTAAAAATACCGACACACTCTCACACACACATGTAGCCACAGGCAGGGGCTCGGAGAAATGATTTCTAGAGAGACATTTACGCAGAAGGTTCATTTTAACCGTTAAACACATGCAGCGCCCCCTTTAGGTAAAACGGTAGAATCCGTTTAGCACCATGGACAGAGGCCACCATGTTCAACAATGGCTTCATATAAATGCCCCATGGGGGTTTGCGCATTTTATATAATAATCCAAGGGGTTTCTGTATTCTCATGTCTTGTTAGTAAAACTTAGGACTTTGTTTGCCCCCTTGATTTCAATCTAATAATGATATAAAATAGTATTTATAGAAACATCCAACAGAGACAGACAGGTTTACATATTGGATTAAAAAGGAATGAAACGTGACTTTGTTTGGCATCTGCCAAACGATCCAGCGAGATACTGATGCCAAAAAAACATAAAACAAGTAGCAGACAGCTGGAATGCTTCTAACCACATGCTGGACAGATGGTTGGTGCACGACTTCAAGACTTCTTCCATCTAAATGCTGATGCCAAACTCAACACAACTTTTTAGTCCCATGACAAACCCTATTACAGATATTTTCATTGAATACTTTTAAACACATTGAGACAAAACTGTGCTGTTTTTAACTGAATCTGGATGTTTACATTTAACCAGACAAGGTGCTCAAACCTGATGGCTGCAGGTTTAATGAGCAGCTGTTGCTGGCAGTGAACAAGACGTCTGAAGAAGAGAGGGTGAAGGAGAAGGAAAGAGAGGAAGAGAGACTTCCCAGAAGAATGTGAAGAACCCAATACGCTTTATTAAGTGAAACCGTGTTTATTTTACACATTTATGCAATAAAAATCGAGATTTTTAAATGATACATTTTAAAAGAAGAAACTATGTTTTGTGACACAAAAGTGAACACAAACTTTATTCTGTAGCTTTTAGTTTAAAAAAATTGCATTGAAATGGACTCTTCTTAAAATCTGACATTAGTTTAGATCCTGGAATGTTACAGGAAGCATTTTCAATACAAAAAAAATATTACAGTATTATAGAAACTGATTCAGGAGCAGAGCATCAGTGAGAAGTTGTTACAGGACAGTGTTTCTGTCATGAGACTCAAAAACAATAACAGATATTTATAGATGAGTTGAGCTCATGTCCATTAACAAACACACAATAATGCAAAACAGTTTGTGAACACAAGCTGAATCCATGAAAACATCAAAGACTAAGTGGAAACTGTGTGGTTTGTCTTTGATTCATGGTGCATTCAGAGGAAACTAGGGAAAAGAAAGCTTTCATTATTTAAATCTTGTCCTTCTAAAATAAAGACAAAAAAGGGAACATATCAGATATTTGCTTTGTTGAGACAAATTTTATTACCAAACTTCACATACTAACTGAATGACATTCATTTGACCACATTACAGGTAAGTTAGCATGCTAACCACGGGTAAAAATACTTACAGTGTAGTATACAGTAGTCTAAAAAAATAATCTGTTAAAATGTTATTTGTTGTTGTGATTGTGACTAGAACAAAGCCATGGTTAGAGCTGCGTTTTATCATTAGCTGCAGTGAAGACAATAACTGAAATAATCTTATAATCTATATGCAAATTTTAAAAAGGCAGTTGACTGGAATAAATAGATTTATAAATATATCCTTTTTGTTTGTATTATCAAAACAAACAGCTAAAACCTTTCTCTTTGCAGGCTAAAGAGGGACAAAAAGGTCTTAATGGCTGAAGTATGACCAGTAAAGCATCTAGTCTGAGGTTCTTTAAAATGATCCAAACAGCTGGACATCTGCCGTGAAGACGTGCAAAAAGAACAAACAGGATTTATTCACTGCTGTAATGGTACAAAGATATGATGCCTGAGTCAATGGTGAATAAAAACAAAGCATTTTTTTTTAAAGTGTAGTATGAACCCAAAAGACTCTTTTTAATATAGTATGATAATTAAATGAATCATATGCTAAGCTTTAAACTGGCCAGGTTTAATATTGTCCCCTCTTAACTCTTTAAGAAACATCATGTTTGGTGGTGCTGCTGGTCAACTCTTGCTTCTATGAATGAAGATCCCGTTGGTTGGATGCTCTTCATGCCCTCATGTTCTCATTGTTTTGATTTGATCTGGGAAAATGTCAGAAAAAAATAACTTATTCTGCAAAAACAAAAAAATACTGTAACTGTTACTTATGGACTGCTGTTATTCAGAATAAATGAAAGAAACATTTAAGAATCAACAAAATAAAAGTGGGTCATGTAGCAGAAGCAGGTTTAGGAGTATTGGTGGATGGTTTGACTCCTTGTCCAACCAACATGGAGTTAAATCTCAGCTCTTCTAACTTTTCATGGGGGTAATATTTCTTTGCAAATCTGATGTCAACCATAAATCGCATGATTCTGCAGAGAATAACCTCAGTGGTCCACACGCCTACCCTGGTTACAGGAACACAGGCCACAGCCAGGAGTTTCTACACTATCAAAACACGACACATATACAATAATCAGTACTCACTGTATGATTTGATCTATGGAATGAATTTTGAATGAAAGCAGGGAACAAAAAAAAAGAAAAGACCCAGACATAAAACAATGTGCACTTTCACACTAGACAGA
>SSNP01000050.1:1891595-1942440 GCA_006937955.1 Pachypanchax playfairii
TATCTATCTATCTATCTATCTATCTATCTATCTATCTATCTATCTATCTAAAAAACTTAAAGCGCTGCGCAGAGAAATCTTACCTCAAGTATTCCTAGAGTCATGTGCCGGGACACCTGAGGAAAAAGGTGTGCATAACGGTTATAAGTTGGTAAATACCCTCGTATCTGCTCAACAAACAGAGGAAACGCTGGTGGGGGTCTCTCGGGTGACTTACTGAGTCTTATAACGGAGCAGATGCCGTCAGAGGACCGAGACGCGCGTCAGAGAGACCAGCCGTCCCTCCTAATGAGCACCTTGTAAAGAAATACGTCACGATGTTACCGAATGATCTGACGAGAGGAGGGTGGAGAGATTCCTTCATCTGATAACGTGCGTTTCCGTTTTTTTAAATGTCTTTCAAGCCACAGAATCGTTCCGGATCATATTTAAGACTTTTTTTTAGCAACGTGCGAACTTCTTTAAACTCAGTGCGTAAAACCAGTCTGCTTTAAAGTCCTGGTATACGCACAATGAACTTTGTCACACAATTTTAGAGAGCAATGGAAACAACAGTGGTAAAGATAATAAAAAAAACAATGGAGACGGAAAAAAGGAAAAGAAAAAAAAAAGAAACAACGAAACACCTGACTGAATTTTGACATATTTTCTAGTAGGAAAATCTATTTTCTTTTTGAGTCGCGTAATTGAATAAAATAAAAATCAAGACTCAAACACACCCCACGTTTAAGCAATTAGAGGACATTTAAGTGCATCTGCCACTTCCTTTTAGGATATAAATCACTGAGTTCTATGTGCTTAATGGCCACCTCTGGCTGAAGTCGTTTTATCTGGCCTGCGCTTGTCAAAACTGGCAGACATCCAATTAGGAAGGATCCTGAAGAGCATGCAGAGGGACTTAATGATACAATCTGACTTTTTTAAAAATACCGACACACTCTCACACACACATGTAGCCACAGGCAGGGGCTCGGAGAAATGATTTCTAGAGAGACATTTACGCAGAAGGTTCATTTTAACCGTTAAACACATGCAGCGCCCCCTTTAGGTAAAACGGTAGAATCCGTTTAGCACCATGGACAGAGGCCACCATGTTCAACAATGGCTTCATATAAATGCCCCATGGGGGTTTGCGCATTTTATATAATAATCCAAGGGGTTTCTGTATTCTCATGTCTTGTTAGTAAAACTTAGGACTTTGTTTGCCCCCTTGATTTCAATCTAATAATGATATAAAATAGTATTTATAGAAACATCCAACAGAGACAGACAGGTTTACATATTGGATTAAAAAGGAATGAAACGTGACTTTGTTTGGCATCTGCCAAACGATCCAGCGAGATACTGATGCCAAAAAAACATAAAACAAGTAGCAGACAGCTGGAATGCTTCTAACCACATGCTGGACAGATGGTTGGTGCACGACTTCAAGACTTCTTCCATCTAAATGCTGATGCCAAACTCAACACAACTTTTTAGTCCCATGACAAACCCTATTACAGATATTTTCATTGAATACTTTTAAACACATTGAGACAAAACTGTGCTGTTTTTAACTGAATCTGGATGTTTACATTTAACCAGACAAGGTGCTCAAACCTGATGGCTGCAGGTTTAATGAGCAGCTGTTGCTGGCAGTGAACAAGACGTCTGAAGAAGAGAGGGTGAAGGAGAAGGAAAGAGAGGAAGAGAGACTTCCCAGAAGAATGTGAAGAACCCAATACGCTTTATTAAGTGAAACCGTGTTTATTTTACACATTTATGCAATAAAAATCGAGATTTTTAAATGATACATTTTAAAAGAAGAAACTATGTTTTGTGACACAAAAGTGAACACAAACTTTATTCTGTAGCTTTTAGTTTAAAAAAATTGCATTGAAATGGACTCTTCTTAAAATCTGACATTAGTTTAGATCCTGGAATGTTACAGGAAGCATTTTCAATACAAAAAAAATATTACAGTATTATAGAAACTGATTCAGGAGCAGAGCATCAGTGAGAAGTTGTTACAGGACAGTGTTTCTGTCATGAGACTCAAAAACAATAACAGATATTTATAGATGAGTTGAGCTCATGTCCATTAACAAACACACAATAATGCAAAACAGTTTGTGAACACAAGCTGAATCCATGAAAACATCAAAGACTAAGTGGAAACTGTGTGGTTTGTCTTTGATTCATGGTGCATTCAGAGGAAACTAGGGAAAAGAAAGCTTTCATTATTTAAATCTTGTCCTTCTAAAATAAAGACAAAAAAGGGAACATATCAGATATTTGCTTTGTTGAGACAAATTTTATTACCAAACTTCACATACTAACTGAATGACATTCATTTGACCACATTACAGGTAAGTTAGCATGCTAACCACGGGTAAAAATACTTACAGTGTAGTATACAGTAGTCTAAAAAAATAATCTGTTAAAATGTTATTTGTTGTTGTGATTGTGACTAGAACAAAGCCATGGTTAGAGCTGCGTTTTATCATTAGCTGCAGTGAAGACAATAACTGAAATAATCTTATAATCTATATGCAAATTTTAAAAAGGCAGTTGACTGGAATAAATAGATTTATAAATATATCCTTTTTGTTTGTATTATCAAAACAAACAGCTAAAACCTTTCTCTTTGCAGGCTAAAGAGGGACAAAAAGGTCTTAATGGCTGAAGTATGACCAGTAAAGCATCTAGTCTGAGGTTCTTTAAAATGATCCAAACAGCTGGACATCTGCCGTGAAGACGTGCAAAAAGAACAAACAGGATTTATTCACTGCTGTAATGGTACAAAGATATGATGCCTGAGTCAATGGTGAATAAAAACAAAGCATTTTTTTTTAAAGTGTAGTATGAACCCAAAAGACTCTTTTTAATATAGTATGATAATTAAATGAATCATATGCTAAGCTTTAAACTGGCCAGGTTTAATATTGTCCCCTCTTAACTCTTTAAGAAACATCATGTTTGGTGGTGCTGCTGGTCAACTCTTGCTTCTATGAATGAAGATCCCGTTGGTTGGATGCTCTTCATGCCCTCATGTTCTCATTGTTTTGATTTGATCTGGGAAAATGTCAGAAAAAAATAACTTATTCTGCAAAAACAAAAAAATACTGTAACTGTTACTTATGGACTGCTGTTATTCAGAATAAATGAAAGAAACATTTAAGAATCAACAAAATAAAAGTGGGTCATGTAGCAGAAGCAGGTTTAGGAGTATTGGTGGATGGTTTGACTCCTTGTCCAACCAACATGGAGTTAAATCTCAGCTCTTCTAACTTTTCATGGGGGTAATATTTCTTTGCAAATCTGATGTCAACCATAAATCGCATGATTCTGCAGAGAATAACCTCAGTGGTCCACACGCCTACCCTGGTTACAGGAACACAGGCCACAGCCAGGAGTTTCTACACTATCAAAACACGACACATATACAATAATCAGTACTCACTGTATGATTTGATCTATGGAATGAATTTTGAATGAAAGCAGGGAACAAAAAAAAAGAAAAGACCCAGACATAAAACAATGTGCACTTTCACACTAGACAGACATATGAATCATTCAGTTGTGGTGAAAAAACAAAATTTTTATACTTCACATGTGGGACTTAGTCAGAAGCTAAAGTTAAAAACAAGGATGTAAAAAGGTTGTTATATTAGTTAGAAACATATAATGATCTGTTTGATTAACAGTCACTGCAGGAATTAAAAATGTATAATTCCCTGCAGATTACTAAAGCTTAGTTTAAACATGCACTGCTTCCATTAACCAGCTGAACTTCTCAGTGTTTATAAATTTCTCCTCATTTCTTTTGTTTTTTCATCAGAAATCTTTCTGACAGTGTATTACCTAATAACACACTGTAAGTCTCACCTTCAGCGTGGCACAAGTGCAAACTGCTGTAGCCAAGCTACCAAACAAGCACCGACAGCAGTGGGAAGTTAATTTGATATATGAACAGCTGCTGCAGCCAAACCTGACAGATTGAGTTAACAGATAAATAAATAAATACCAGAGCTGTTAAAACTTTCCTTCTCCACGTGTTTACTTCTGATATCCAGCTGCAGAACCTTGTAGATTCGTTTCTGAGCGAGTTCCACAGGGGTTTGTTTAACACGGTGCTCCATGTGTGATACATTGGAAGTTTTATTTTTATGTAAACTCTAGGATGCAGCATCACATACATCAAATACTAACGTTAAATCAACTATAGTATATCCCTAATAGTTTAATGTCTATCTGGTGAAAAAGTTTAATGTGTACAAAGTTAACCACTACTGTCTCCTGCATAAGAAGTCTGATACCTTGTAACCATTCGACTCCTTCCTGTAAACCTTCTCCTTTCAGAGCATCGGTAGCACTGAAAAAATAAACATGTCATTGTGAGAAAAAACTAAATATTCCATCAACTAACTGCTTAAAGATGTTTGATTTTCTACTTAACACTGAGAAACAATTCACAGCTACATTCAAAACAAAGCCACAAATATTAATCCTTATATTAGAAAGGCCAAAGCCAAAGTAATTATGACCCCATCATGTCACAGCAGGGATTTTTTCTAGACACCTCACACATAAAGCTGAACTAGTGTTTGTGTAAGTTTGTACCAGATGTGCCAGGGTTTGTCTTTGATGTTCTCCAAACAGAGAAGCTGGGAGACTTTGACAGAAGACAGAGCATCTCTCACATCCATCTTGTTAGCAAAGAACAGGATAGGGATTCTCCTGTGTTTAATATCTACAGTGAAACAGAAAGCAGAGTGTGAACATCAGAGAAGCCTTTCAAAACAATAGTTTAAGACTGAATGATAAAAAATATGGTACAGAATTCAATAAGATATTTGACATTTTGTCTAAGTTTTACAAAATGCCTTATGGCAGTTTTTTTTTGCCTAGGCACATGATTATACAGCTTTTTATTATTATATATTTGAACTTATTGCCCTTTAGTCTATAAGCAGTGGTGGATAATAAAACTCTCATGGTTCTGGGTTTCTGAGTTATTTTTCATGAGGTTTTGGCCAGGCTTTCCTGTGCTTTTATTTTGGAGAGTTTCTGTGTTCCTGTCTGCCTTGGTGTCTTTTTGAGCTCTTTATTTTTTAATCAGGGGTTTTGTTTTTTTGTTTTCTCCAGTTTTGCTTGTTTTCTCATGTCGAGTTTGACATTTGATTCAATTCTTGTTTGTTCTCCTGTCCCTTGTATAATTCACTTCCTTGTGTTTAGATCTGCTCCTCAGTCTTCTCTCTTAGTTCCTGCTCTGCCTCGCTAGCTGCCATCACTTCAGTAATCACCTGTCTTCTGTTGAAATACACTTTGTCCGTGCCCGCTGTCTCCTGTCTGTGTTTTACCTCAGAGTTTTCTGTTTCCAGGGTAAATGCCCTGTTTTGCAGCCATGTCAGCTTTTGGGTTTCTTTATAAAAAATATGTATTTTATGTCAATCCCTGTGTCTCCTGAGTATCAGCACTTGGGTTCATTTAATAACATCTCACATGACAAAAACACTTTTATTACATTTTATAAAAATAACATGGACTATTCAGTCTCGACTTAAAAGAGGACAAGAAACGAAGCAGGATTGTGAAACCTGAACTTACCGGGATGATTTAGTAATGTATCCAGTTCTTCTTTGGCCACGACCATTCTCAGTCTGTCTGCACTATCAATGACAAAAATGATAGCTTGACCATCCCTGAGAAGAGACCAAAGGTAAAATTATTCATCTTAGAATTAAAAAAAAGAAAAAAATGTTCTTTCTTGCATCCCCATTCACTTACTTGTAGTAATGCTCCCAAAGATTTCTGTATCTGCCTTGACCGGACATGTCAAAGACTGTGAAGGAAAGACTGAACAAACATGCAATTTCAGTTAAACTAAAAATTTAGATCTTAGATGTATTATACATGCTACTTCATACATCAATCTGCTGAAGATGTTGGAAAAGAAAAGAACAAAGTGGTGGAAGTGCTTTATTAACATGACTGGACTTCAATTTTTGGTTCAGTACATGTCATTATGTCATGACGAGCAGCTACCTTGATGTCTTGAACTTCTCTATATTAAAGCCGATGGTTGGAACGATGTCTTGTACCTGCGCCTGAAAGAAAATCCAATTGTATTTTCAAAAAAGAACAAAAAAATCTCAAGTTACTGTAATTGTACAGTATATATGGTCCATGAACAGGAGATGTGAAGAACAACACAGGAATTTGGCGTAAATATAGAAAATAGAAAAATATCACAATGCTATAAATTGGAAGACTTACATTAGAAGGTTTGAGTTTGTTGATGATTGTGGTTTTTCCACTGTTGTCCAGACCGAGACACAGTACATTCACCTCCTTCTTTAACCCCAGCCATCCAACCAACTTGTCAAACAGTCCCATTGGCTAACCAGCAACCATCAGCTGTGTGTTAACCTTAAAGAAAAACATACACATTGAGAACATCACAAAACCAGCAAAAGAACATTCAAATAAGGATTTTCTCAATATTCCCAGAGGCTATTTCTTTTGATCTTAATAGAAAATATGAAAGAAAAATGTTGAGGTTGAGGAAAGATGTTTAAAACTGTAAAGACAAGTAGCTACACTTCTAATCAAACCAAAGTAAAGTTAAAGTAGGCTGGAGTGTAGATCTAATGAGAACCTCCAAATATTCCCTATGGCTGTAAGGAATTAAGAAACCACATTTGTTTGCTTTCCTCTTAAAAAGAACAATCCAGTGTACAATCGATTCTCAATCATTTTCTTTACTCTGAGTGTGGTACCTAACCCCACACTCATTGGGTAAGAGGAGGGAAACAATCAGGTAGTTCATCATAGGATCAGAACCTTCCGAATAAAACAAGCAATTAGGAATTGGATTAGCTTTGTCCAAACAGAACAATTAAAACATAATAATTATCAACATTTTACACCCATTACAGTCAATTCAAAACCGAATGAACTTAAAAGGGTAATAAAACTTGTCAATGTTTGTGTCCCACAGACTTAGGAGGCCTTATCAAAATATGAATGCTGTTAAGCCCGTTACACGGAAAAAATACTGAATTCATAAATTAGGTTTTATTTAAAGCTTCCAATGAATCAGTGGACTAAGTTTTTCTTGGATTGAAAACAAATTCCTCCTTAGACTGTTTCGACGTTTAGCCTGAGTCAAAGAATTCAGTGAAAACCGACAGACTTCGTCAAAAATATCGTTAGCTAAAATCCAGAATGAGAAGCAACAATAAGATACAAAGCGCTCGCTGTCGGCTCACATCAGATAAAACGCTAACTCTTAGCTTAGGCTAACTAGGTTTGTGGGCTCTTAACAGATTTGAACCCGTTTATTACACGCTAACAGCGAGAGATTAAATAGCTTCCAAGCTTGTGCTAACAATTAGCTACCTCCGTTTCATCTTCCTGAAATTCAGAACACAGCTAAAAACAATAATTTTATCAGTTTCAGACAATAATATTAACAACGAAAAAATCAAATGTATGTGTTATAGCCGTCAACACTGACAAGACCGTTAGCCTAATGTCAGCAACGTTAGCTTGTATTATCCTGACAGTTAAGCACAGCAGTAGTTTACCTGTAAGTCTGCTGTGGTGTCCTACTTTCAGGATTCACTGCACGTCGTCTCAACGTACTTAATTTGGTAAAAGTTATTAAATCGACGTTTCATTCATTTCTCCGACTCACTTTCACGCTCTTTAAACCAAATACGGAACAAGTTATTTACACTGTGTTGCTGGGAGACCGCTGCGGACTCTAGACTGCCGCCTATATGTGTTCTAGCAAATGCCAGATTGGATCATCGGGAAAACGCAGTACGGTTTGATCTGATGGTTGACAAAAGAATGGATCAGTCAGAGGGTGGTCTGCTTTGATTGGTTGTTAAGTTGTTAGGCAACGAGAGAGCCGTTCTCTGCTGTGATTGGTCGTGATATAAAGTCGACAGACGCGTGTTGCTTTCTCTGTGCAAAAGTTTTAATCCGACCCCGTCTTGTTCTTTTCTTCCTAAAATCTTAACTTTGTCGTTTTAAATGGTTTTGTTCAATAGGTTTTTAGAGTTTGTACTAGTTTTTTAAAGTTCAAAACAATGAAACATACACAAGAACATTTTTGAGGGAGGACTCCGAACTTTTGCATAGATCTTTAAGTTAATAAGAAGTGAACTGAAAATGCAGACATAGTTCAGATTTTTATAATTCACACTTAAAAATTGAAGTGATTAAGTGCCACCACTGTCACCAGATAAACCTTGGGTGGTGGTACCTGACCAATCAGATCCTCCTGCATTATGTTCAAATGCAGGAGGACCTCACGTCTTTGTAAAGTAATCTGTAAAAGACGTGAGGGCCTGGTTGATCAGGTAAGGGTGGTGGTGGCGTCACAGTGTGGGCAGGTGTGTCTATAGTCAGTACAGAACTGCTCCTCACTTTGTAAATGGTTCAGTGACACGCACATACTATATTATTAACATTATTAATCCAGTCAGTGTGCCCCTCCATGGACAACACAGGCCTAATTTCATCTTCATGGACGACAATGCTCCTGTTCATCAAGGTTGCATCATCAGGGCCATGCCTCAGCAGACAATAAGTTAACTTGGGAACATCACGAGATGTTGCTATCAAGCTTAATTGATGCTTAATGGCACATGACACATTATTAAGACAGACTTTTTATGACATACTCACCACTTTATTCACTTGAGAGAGAACATGTGTTTGTGCAAATAAATGTGTGTAGATGTATAAGTCCACCATGAAGAAAAGTAGAAGTTTCAATCTTGTTAAATTTAAAAGAAAAAAAAACTATTAAAATATAGTTGTTTATTAAGGAACAAACTTATTGAATAAAACATACAACTTTCACAAGACTTTTTGTACAAGACATATTGCGTTATCATGAGGAGACAACATACATTTCTAAAAAAGAAAAAAATCTTTTGACATTCACTGGTCTTCAGATCAAAAAACACGATTGGATTTATCATTTTTATTCTCAATTTTTGGTGAACTGTTTGATAAACCAGCGTGAATTATTAAAACTGCATGATATTCCATGCATCACCATGTAATATAGCTTCCCCTCATCTTCCATGGCCATGAGGTAACAGACTTAAGACCTTTCAAAGTCAATAGAAACCACTGGATTGTCATTTGGAAAGAAGAGGTATTGGTGAACACTTGAATATACACTAGAGAGAAATACTCCTAAATTCAAGTGATTGCTAGTACTTGCTGAGATAATAAAAAGACTGCATTCGTCCAATGCTGACAGAGGTTGGTTGTTGTGGAGACTGTCCATTGGATGATACATGAGATGACGAGTGTGTGGTAACTAGACCGCATGCAGCCTAGCAGCAAGGCCGCTCTCACAGGAGCAGCAAGTGGTACCGGCAACACCCAACAGTCTAGGTGTTTGTGCAATTAGTTGGATGACGATGCTGAGGAACTCCAGCTTGGTGTGAAAACACAGTCTGAATTTGTGAAACGGTCTCACACTTGAAAGCCGCTCTGCTGGATGTGGTGAAGCTGCAGTCGGAGAGACTGTATGCTGCTTATGATTCTCCTCTGGTGGCCAATCAAACAGATTCCAATGCGTTTGATGTCACTGGAAAAAAAAAAATCTAGATTTTTAAGAGGAACTTCAGACAACAAATTTGTACATGAATGTAAATACATACAGGTTTGAGAATGCTAAATTTATATAGTCTAAATGAATAAACAAATTAATTAATTAACAAACAAATCTCAAATCTCAAAACATTCTGGGTGTCCAAACAGGGAAAAATTTAGAGTTTTGTAATACTTTGTAACATTTCTCATCAACATTATAGACTATTTTATGGAGTTTTTTATCCTTTTTATAAAAAATATAAAAAATCTAACACTGTGTCCCTCTCAAATATTTTCCTCAAAACATTAGCGACATAATATACACAAATTAACACTTTTATTTTCCCAAAACACACATTTTTCAGTTTCTTTCTTTCTTTCTTTCTTTCTTTCTTTCTTTCTTTCTTTCTTTCTTTCTTTCTTTCTTTCTTTCTTTCTTTCTTATGGAAACTTTGAAAAGTTACTTTTTTATTTCCCAAGGAGAGTGATCAGTTAACAAATACAGCATATATAGCTTCAATAAATGAAAAAAAAACTGAACAAACATAGAAAAATAAACTATATTCATTTTCTGAAAAAGTACAGAAGTACAGAACAATTTTGTTATAATGGCACTTATTTTCTTTCCCTTTGATGCTATTTTTTTCCTTTTGATAGTGTAGCTGCACTCTATCTAATTTAGCTTTACTCACTCTATACACATGGTAGAAATAGAATCCAGTGTGGTGTAGCCTGCTGCAAGGAAGTTGCTCTTATACTGGCTCATTTTGATGGAGTCAAGCCAGTCACCAATAGAGATGAACAGCGGATAGTCCGGCATGTCCTCTGGAGAGTCGGCGAAACTATGATGACAAGCAGAACGTTAGCTGCTGGCGAATAAAAACCCCAGTCAATTTTGAAAACATCAGCTGTGAGTCAAAACGTCTTTCACAATCTTTCCTGCTGATGCCATACGAAGACATCCAGTTTATACACATATAATTTATTGTTTTTGTGAGGTTACATAATGTTTATGTCAAGACTCTTGGTTTGTTTATGGAATAATGTAACATGTACACAAAAATCTTACCTTATAGCATCATTGACAAGAGTCAACATACTGCTGGGATTAATTATGAGTTTGTCAAGGAAGGCGAGCACATCGTTAAAGTGTGGGCGCTGGCTGGATTCTTTCTGCCAGCAGTGCAGCATCAGCTGGTGCAGGATCACCGGGCAGCCAATCGGCGCTGGGAGACGGTAGCCTTCTTCAATTGATAAAATAACCTGAGACAAAATAAAAATACAAAACTTAATAAGTACAGAGACACATTTTAAGAGTTATTCCTCCATTAAACACAAACAATATGCTTTTTATTATGTTAGAACTCTGTGACAAGAAACTCACATCTTGGTTGGACATTTCCCAGTAGGGCCTCTCACCATATGACATCACTTCCCACATGACGATGCCGTAGCTCCACACATCACTAGCTGAGGAAAATTTTCCATAAGCTATCGCCTCTGGAGCGGTCCATCGTATTGGGATTTTTCCTCCCTGACACAAAGAAGTAGCATGAAGCTTGTTATGTTCATGTTTTTTTTGACACAAACATTGTGCTGCTACTAACACACTGACACTCACTGTGGCTGTGTAAGCGGCTTCAGAGTCGTCCTCGAGAACTCGCGACATGCCAAAATCAGACACTTTACACACCAAGTTCTCGTCTACTAAGATGTTCCGAGCCGCCAGGTCTCTGTGAACGTATCCCATATCTGACAGATAAGTCATGCCAACTGCGATCCCACGCATCATCCCGACCAGCTGGAGCACCGTGAACTGACCATCACGAGCCTGGAGTTGTTGTATAAAAGAGAGAAATGATTGGAAGATGTTATGAAGAAGTGGTTTTGGGACTGTGGGTGCACATCTGTAAACTTACCCGGAGGAAAGCATCAAGTGCTCCGTTTTCCATGTACTCCACCACTATCATAACCGGCCTGCCTGGAGAAATGTATAAAAATAATAACTGGTTTTAATGAAAGGAAAAAGTGGCCATGGCGTGCAAATGCTAACTACGCCATGAAAACCAATGATTAAGGAGGACATTTTTGCCAATTTATGTAATAAAAAGTAAATAAAATGGAAAGTTACTCTTGGTGACAACTCCTTCAAGCCTAATGATGTTCAAGTTGTTGAACTGTCCGATGATCGAGGCCTCACGCAAAAATTCACGTCTCTGGTGTTCCATATAACCTCCTTTAAGAGTCTTTATTGCCACAGCAACGTCTTTCCTTCCAGGAATACGCAAGCGACCACTGCAGACTTCTCCAAATTCCCCTACAATATAACATCAGGAATAAAAAAATAAATGTGTGAACATTAAGTCTCCAGAAAACATTCAATTCTTTAAATTGTTCCTCTGCTGACAAAATAAACCCAGTTTTCTTGCTTTTAGAAATACACTGAAAGCAGGTAACTGCATGTGGGCTCCACCAGATGGCGATATTGTCACAGGGACCCAAAAAGCAGCCAGCTCCTCCTGGCATTCAAAGGTTTTAAAAAAAAAACAGAATTTGTTCAACTTAATGAATCATAAAACATTGTTTATAGCTTGCGGTCCTGGCTTTGTTTCTCTAAACTACAAAACAGTCAAATTTATTTTAAATCAGCTGCTAATGGAGGCAATAAAAATCTAAAGTTAAAACTTTATTGAGCTCAGCAGCATTTCTTTTTATTATTTTTCTCAGCATAAAATGAGATCATGTCTGCATCAGAAGTGCCCAACAATTATCACGGGAACAATTTGACTCAGTCTTGAGTGAAATCAGTATAGAAAATCACACAAATTGAGATAATAATAATAATAATAATAATTCTTTATTTCAGACTCAATAAAAAGGTCCATAGATAATGACATGTAGCTCTCACATCACTGTACATTAAATACATTTACAGGATATTCTAATTATTGATAAGAATGATATTACCTGTACCGATTACCCTATCAATGCATATGTATGATGGATCTATCTCTTTGGCAAATTCCTCTACTGCCTGAGTGGGGTCTTCATACGTGTCTGGATCTACGTAGGTCTTTATCCCGGAGAAAGGAACTGCAACATAAACAGCACACAGCAGCATATCAGCATCTATCTGACAGTTTGTTGACAAATAACTTCTCCACACAGAAAAATTACTTTCATATTGTGATGCTATTCAAATATATTTATCCACATTTTTCCCACGACTCGGATCGGCCACAGAATAGATCTGGGTGTTACTTTTTATGTAGTTTTATGTATCAGTGACGTTTGTGCACCATCTGGTAGAAGTGACCCTTTCATTGAGAGAATCGCAGGAAGTTCCAGAGTTGTTCAAATTGTTCAGAAACTGATTATTATTCTCTGTGAACTGCTTCATCAGCTGCTTTCAAGCAAACATCTCTATATTCTGTTGGTATAAATTTGTTAAATCAGAAGGAATTTACATGAAAATTGCTTCTTATGACCTCTTATGACCCCTGACTGTTACTAAAGTTTTGGGGCTGAAACCAAATAATTGCCAAAAGTATCAGAAATTCTGAAAACCATTTGTTGAGACTGTGTCAAAGAGTTTTGATTACTCGTTTAAACACAATCAACAAAATGTGTGTTTTTAATTATCCTGCAAGTTGCTGTTTACTGTTTGTTAAGAGATGAAAAAGCTTGGAAAAAGAGAGGGAAAAAAAAAGAGGTGAGAAACCCCCCAAAGCGGAGTAAAAGATATCACAGGCAGCAGGAACTCGGCAGCCTCCTGTTTGTTTGAGGCTGGCGATTCTGTTACAGAGAGTGCAGACACAAATAATAACCCGAAGCAGCCCCCACAACACTTCCAGCAGATGAACCTGGGACTGAGTGTACTTTATAGCTGCGTCAGCTCTCATTGTAGAAAGTTTAAAAGTTTGTTTGGGAAAGGTTTGAGTTAGGAGTCTACATTCCACCTCGGTCTCCAGGGTGACTTGCTCAGGTCTACAGTAGAAGAAGTCTTTCTACTGGTTTGTTGAGCCTGCAGGTATTCTCTGCCTGGCTGAAACTTTCCAAACGCACAACAATGAGGGACAATGAAAGAAAGAGGAAAAAAAAGGCCACTGAAGGTCAGAGTCACAGTTATTAAGACAACTGTCATTTTATAAAGGTTCAGACAACAAACCTATGGGTTTCTGTTCAGTTTCCAGTCTACATTAGATCTAAAATGCCTCCAGTAAAAAACAAAAGGACCAAATAAATAAATAGATTCTGCATTCTGTATTGTCAAAACCTTTCATTCCAATATGTAGATTCTATATTATATTATATAGATTATTTTTCTCAAAATGTAATATTTTTCAATAGAGCTAAACTATATTACATAGTTAAATATGCAAAGACAAAAAACATAATTTTAAAACTGGCTACAGATATTAGGTAAATATTTTTTAAAACTTTAGAAGACAAATTTAAGAAATGCTCAATTCTTTGTTGACAACAAATCCATTGATTTGTACTTTTTTAGTTTTTGTATTTATCGTGTTTTAAGGCCTTTTAAACACATTCTGGTTTCTGTGGACCTGAAACAGACAGCCAACATAGACACAGTCATTATGAAGATCCAGCAGAGGTTGGACTTCCTGTAGCAGCTGAATAAGTTTAACCTGCCACAGGAGCTGCTGGTGAACCTCTACAGAGCCTTTATTCAGTTCATCACAGTCTCTACTGACTTTAGAGAACTATAAAGACCACAGAGAGCATCACTGATGTTAATCTGCCCTCCATCCAGGACCTGGACTCCTCCTGAGTCAGGAAAAGGTCAGGCAGCATTAGTAGGGACCTTCTCACCCAGGATGTCACCTCTTCTCTCCCCTCCATACAGTGTTACAGATCACTAAACCACAAGATACCAAAACTGTTTTTACCCCAGAATGTCCTCCTGCTGGGCAAACATGTTTAATATCTCTAATGAGGAAATAACCTATTCTACAATAAAAAAAATATATATACATGCAATCTACCTGTACCTAATGTCACCAATAAGACTTTTATGGTGTTTCCTCATGTGTGAACTATGTCTAACACTGTCTCTTTATCTTTATATATGTCTGTCTGTAAGTACAAGTGGAAAGTAAACCGGAATCAAATCCCGTGTATGTGCAACATACTGGGCCAAATAAACCTGATTCCGATTCTGAAATTAAAATCACTAAACTTACCCAAAAGATGGGTAAAAAAGAGAATTATACATTTTAGAGTAGAAAGTAAATAACAATATGAATAAATGAATGTTAATCTATAAATGGATTTATTTAAATTGATCGCTCTAATTTCAAATATTCTAACATATATTAGAAGATGTGTTGACCTTATAAATAAAACTTTTTCTACTCTATTTAAAACGGGAATAAACTTAAATGCAATCAGAACTGGCAGGGCTGTGTCTTTGGCAGTGTGTTTTAATAATCTGTTAACAGTCTTCTTTGTTTTCCTTGAATCGATTATAAATCCAAAAATCAGGCCTGAGCTTGGTAGAACAGCGTCCCAGGAGCCTCACTCGGGCCCCTGCAGGTCTCAGATTGGAAATACAAGATACAAGCTGTCATAGTAAAACACAAAGCATCATACTGTTCTCCAAGAAAACACAGCTTCCCTATGGGGGAATCAATAACTCACTGTTTTCTGTAATTAGTCCCATAATATGGTGAGCACTGTAATTCGGAACTGAAGGACCATGTTTCATAAAAATCCAATAATGAGAGGACAGTTAGCGGTGGCTTTTATTTATTTATTTTTTTAAAGACAGAAATACTTTAAAGCTGATCTGTGTCACAAAGTCCAAACAAGCGAGAACATGCTTGTTATAGATTTTAAACCCTTAAATCTAATCAATACCGAGCACAATGAACAGACATATTACCAGATATTTAGAAAAAGTATGAAAATGCAACTTTTTTGTACTTTTTTACCTCCTAATTTTGTTAACACAAGAATAACTTTGGATCACTGCTGACAAAAATACATAAATTATATTTTTGTCAATTTGTATTGTTTTTTATTGTGAAAACGTTAAAGTTTACATGTTTCTAAGGAAAAGTCTTGCTGTACAGATAAATAATGCACAATTCCCTTCTTTCTGTCATCAGATAGCATTTCCAGTTCCACTTTATAATAAGCTGAATCTCAGCTGCTTCGGTTACCTGTGCAAACATACGAAGCCATAAACCTAAAGTTTAGGTTTAACTTCAATTTTTAAGATTTATTTTCTCACAATATATCAGCTGCAGTTATTTCTCCTGTTATCCACTTTGTCTTCAGATTGAATCTAAGTCATGATTTCATCCAATGAGCTTCTTGTCAGCTTTTTCTGAGCTAATAAGCACATTCACTCCCATCAGGCTTTTGGAGAACTTCATATTGATATACGTGTTTCAGACTGTCCCCTCTTCTTTTCATCTGAGCTCATTAAGGCATCTCACATGAAGGATTTCAACAAAATCAAACCCTCCAGGATCCCATCATGTTGCTTTTTATTGTTAAAATGATGTGGATGTTGTAGCTGTTGCTAGAGTGAAAACAAAACATACACCAAGTGCAGCTCTGTGTGTCAATATTAAACCAGTGGGAGCAACAACACCATCATCTCAGTCTGCTTCTGTGATATCAGTTACAGTTTCAGTGTAAAGCGCAAACTGAAAACTTTCTATACAGTACCATGGCCACTGTGGAAGCGAGTCCTCTTCTCCTCTGACTTCATCCTGGCTTTAATGTAGCCCTGACATCTGTAAAGACCAATCCAATTACTAAGAGTGTAAAAAAATGTTTTCTAAAATCACAGGAAGTTTCATGTTGTGTGTTATTTTTCTGACATCAACAGAAAACATTCAACAGATTTATTAGGGGGTATTTATTTTGTCACCAGAAATGTCCTTGAATGACTGCATTTATTTAATTTTAACTGACTTCCTTCAGAACAAACAGATGCAGATAGTTTCCTTTTGATTTACTTGTCACTATGGAGTTCTTTTTGCATTTCAATATACATACTGGGACATGTGTAAGTATCAGGTAGGAAGGTGTAATTTGTATCTTCTACTTAAAACTACATAAAGGAAAATTATTCATTTTAAAATGTCCTAACGTTAATTATATAATTGTGTATTTAAATACCTTTTAAATTTATCATTCTTAATCCACATAATTGCTCGATATACTCAAATCAGATTTATTTGGATCTAAACATCAAGATAAAATTTTAACATACTATGACTCTTTTCTAATGTTGGAGGGAGTTAAGACAGGATAAAAAACTATCTACATCTATTCCATCAGTTGCTTTTTAGTGTGTTATAATTAGCAACAATAACAAAATTTCAAATTGTAATCATTTATTTGTCGCGAACACAGAACAATACAACATTTTGATGGTCATTCCTTTATAAAAACAACTTCTTTCTTAGTACCAGGTTATAGATTTGTGCTATTGTTTCAGGATGATAGTCAGATCTGTCCTTTAGTTTTGTTGATTTTCTATTAAGTGAAAGAATGATCCAGTATATTATTTGAAATATTTTAACAATATTTTTTTTTAATTCTGAGACCATAAATAATTATTAGAGTTAGATATAAATCAAGACAAACTGTCTAGATTTTATGGTCATTTGTCATTGTTTTTAAAAATGTGTCTAAATGGTGAAACCCTGTTAACGGAGGCAGAGTGAAGACAACAGCCCAGGCAAACTTTTGGAGGTTAATGGAATGGAGCAAACTGCTGGTACATGCATTACATGCTGGGTAATTAGGCAGAAAATTGGTTCAGCCATTTGGAAAATAAGACTGTCTGCTTGGTGGCAAAAAAAAAAGAGTCCATTAACAGATTTCAGGTTGTTGAGTTACTCCATAGATTATGAGAAAGAAAAGTGCTTGTGTGCATTTGCGTATGGTTTAATGTTGATAATCTTGTGCAAAAGAAAAGAGTCTCACCGTCCAGTGATGAGCAGGAAGAGAGTAAGGATGACCAAAAGAGAGAATCCACCAACAGATGCCGTGACAACCACCAGAACTTGACCCTGATCTGCAACATCAGGATCTGAGGAAGGTTTATGTGAAAAATGAGAAAAACACAGAACTGAAAACATTCTGAGTTTCACTCGTAGTAAAGAGATTAAATATCTTGTTCTACAGCTTATAAAAGCAAATTTCATACTTTTAAGAAAAAAAATCAACCTCTTTGGATGTGAAAGTATTCCCCCATTACTTACTCAAAAACATCTCAAAGCATGTTAATAACAGAGTAATAACAGGGTTAAATATGTGGTTTTCCAACCTAAAATCAAGCCAATATCAACATGCTCAGTCGTACCCTCAGCTGCTGTTGTAAACTCAAAGTTTGGGCTGTAAGCCGTGTAGCCAGCTGGAGTTCGAGCACGCACGTGGAAGACATAACCAGTGGAAGGTCTGAGGCCTGTTACTACAACACTGGGGGTTTTGGTGTGTGTTGATGAGTAACTCAGCTGCTCTTGCTCCTATAAGTGAATAAACAGATTGACAGAAATGATGAATCAGATTTTGTTTCTGCACCAATCAACTTGAAACTGTCATCTGTCTCTAACAGCAGATACTGATCAGATAAAATATAGCAAAACAATATTTATATTTAAGTGTCTGATTTCTAAGAAAAACAGATTATTCTGTAAGCAGTGATTGTTTCATTGCACATTTGAATTTTTTTTTTTCTTTTCATGCATTGATATTTATTTTGTAATAAGTGATTTACCTTCTCATAGTATTTGACTTCATATTCCACGACATCTGAAGGTGTCTGTTCCACTTCTGACCAGGAGAGGGCAATGCTGTTGTAGGTGCCCCAGTCCTTCTTTACTATCCCCCAAAAAGCAGGACCTAAAGTGCCTCCAAAGAAGAAAGAGAGTCCAGACAAATGCAATAAGAATCTTGTAAGAAGAACATTCTGAACAGTAAATGTTGCATCTCTTTGCAGTTGATGGACACTTCTTGTGCGTTTGTATAAATTTCCACTTTGGCAAATTTACCACAAAAATCCCATAAATTGTTTTGGATCTGATTCATCATGTAAAAACATCCAAAACTGAAGTATAAAAACTCAAATCTCTACAAAAATTGCAAATTCCCTGTAAGACAGAATCACACGTTTGACTTGTGAAAAAGAACAGAGGACTGAGAAAACAAAAGAGCCTAAAAGTGACATCAATCAGAACACAAGTGCAGGTATTGATTCAAACATTTCAAGGTTTTTAAAAAAAAAAACAACTCTGTGAAAAAGGCCAGATGCTACATGTTACTCAACTTTCGACAGACAATCTCATGTTAGACAGTTTTGAGTAATGGCTGCAGTTTAAAGTAGAAATGCTGAGGCCAAGAAACAGTGACTTTACCCCTCAACTCTAAAATAATACGCAGCTACTTCTGGGAATTTGTAAAGCAAACCACCAGATTTACAGTAGCTGTATAGAATATTCAACATTATCTCTGACTCTGGCTGAAGGGTTTACAAAGAGCATCCATAGATTTTACAAAATCACCTTCCAGAAATTCAAATATTTACAATCAATTATTCATGAAAGAGCTGCTTGAACAGAATATGAGTTAGCAAAAGCTCTGCTGTTGAGCTTACTGTTCAGGGATCATCACTGGAATACAGATGTAGGACCAGACGTGTTTATAATATGTCCTCATGCTTAAAGAAGCAGATAACCTGCAGCATACAGAAGGCCACAGACTGGACGAAGCTCTAAAAGACTGTGATGTGTCATTACATTTAGAAGTCAGATGCTCCGGGGTGCAGATCCAACTCTCACATTTTGTCAAAAAGCAAAGATTTTCTCAGCCCAGACAGAGCACTTCACAGTTCAACGGTTCAAACACTTGTATTAAAAGAAGAAAAAAAAGAAAAGGAGGAGGAGGAGGAGGCAACTGGAGCACACAAAAAGCAAGAATTACAGGCTTACAAGTTTGAACATTTAGATATTTGAAACAAACCTGCATGAGCTGAAAACTTGGGTCATTAAGAGAATTTTGGGAACTCAAGTATGTAAATATAGATCAATCACTATGTTCTAAAACCAAAACGAAGAAAATAAAAATAAAAAAGTAAAAAAAAAGTTTGATCCTACATTTAAAATGATGTATGGCATCATTCATATGATTTAAGCAAAATGTTTTGCAACAAAACTGTTCTGCTCTTAACTGTTTCGATCATTAAATAGCAAATGAAATGATGGTATCAGATCAACCTTTAAAAACTGTATGTCACAAGTATGAAGTTTAGAACCATTTCTCATTAATAAGCAAACTATTTGTCATAAAAGATGTGTATTGTCATTTTTTAAACTGAAACATAAAGCAAAAACTGATGAGAAAGTGTTTGTAATATTAGAAAACCTTGATTCATTTATCAGATCAAATGAACTTAGTGGGATAAATGTGTGTAACATGGACTCTGTGTCTTGCTTAAGATACCACAGAACAGGAAGCAGGAAGGGGGGGGTGACTCAGTCAATTGTTTTAAATTTTTTATTTTTTTTCTTTCTGATTTTTTAAAGAATTTGAGGAAAAAGGAACATAATTGAATATAGAATTTCAGGCTTTACGTTTTTAAAGATGATATGATAAGGACCCAAACTGTAGACTGATGAGGGAACTTCAAAAAAAAAGATCAACTAAACGTCAATGATAAACCAAAAGGCAAAACTGAAGCTAAAAGTAAGTAAAACTTAAGGAAGTACGCAGGGGCATAAAACCCAGCAGGTAACGATGCCAAACAGTAGGACCTTCAAATGAATGACTGAAAACAAGAGCAATATATACCGAGGAGACGTGATGAGAGTGAGTGCAGCTGGGAACTAATCAACACAATAATATTCTGGTGTGGAGGCTGAGGAGGAAACTGGGATAAATATGAACAGAATGACACACGGAGGAAAAACCAAAACCTCCTGATCACAAAAACCTACCCACTAGGAAGTGATCAAAATAAAAAGCTGAACTTGAGAAACATTTGAAACCAGAAGAAGTGATCAACCTGAAAACAAAAGCGAGACCGAGAATCAAAAAAGAGCCACAAACCCCCAAAACCCTGAACTCAAGAAACAAAATAATGACCAAAAAAATTAACAGAAAGGAAAGCAAAGGAAATGTCAAACCAAGAAAAATAAATGGCAACAAAGTGTATAAAGTAAAACCTCTAAATGAATTAGGATGTCATCTGTCAAGATCTTCCCTAAAGTATTTTTTATTTATCTTTAGGCATGAAACAACAGAACACTGTTTGCGCTTAAGTTTTTTTTTAATGTATTTGCAAAAAGGTATCTAGTTTGTCTAGTTCTTAGTTTAGAAGAGGGCCTAGATAACGCTCAGCGTGGCACACACAGGGTTAAGTTTAACCCACGGAGGCAGAACATGCAGATAGAAGGATTTACTTTATGTGCTGACAGTTTGTCAGTGTTAGTGTCAGGGATGCGTATCCGTATAGAGCTGTAAGGGATGCAAAATGTCTTGCATAGAAAATTCTACATCATCACAAGTTCAATTCCGACTTTAATCAAGTGATTGCACGGCTGAACAAGCTTGTAGTTTAAGGGAATCTGTTTAAATCTACATAATCAAAAACACCTAGATATATATATTTTTTTGCAAACACAGACACATTTCAGTTGGCATAAGATGTCACCGTGCACATACGTTTGTGTAGCCTACTTAGGAGACAAAAAATATTCCTGAGAGTCACATTGCTAGAAAGGAATTCTGTCTGCTGAAAATTTACAGTCAAGTTTAATTTTATCCAGCAAAAAGGTTATTGAGTTTTATACATCAATATTTTTGGAGGTAAAAAAAGTTCCTAACAACCTTCTGCACTCTTACGCAACAAGATATCTTAGGCTTAGCACAAATCAATCAGCTCTCTAAATACCTTTTAGTCCGGATGGGCAACTTTGAGGGAACATTTATCCCAGTTTAATCACAGTTCACACATCTTAAACATACAGAAAATCTGCATCAACTCGTTTAATGACAACAAGCAAAAATAGGTTAACACTCAGATGTTCAAAAAGATAAAGAAAAGCAAGAAACGCAAAGAGGGGAGAGAGAGAGAAAGAGCGAATGAGTGAACAGGAAGAGCTGTAAAGAAATCCCATGAGGTTGCATCTCCCCAGTATCTGAGCGTAAAAATAGAAGACAGTCTTATTCCCAGAGCAGTGGGGATGAAAACAGAGGAGAAACAACTGAAGGGAAAGGAAAAGGAGCAAAGTAGCAGCAGAGATCCTCTTGTGAAGCAGGACACCACAAAACAGTGGAGATCCTTTACTTTGAAGAGAATTTGACAGGACCAGTTGTTTCACAGAAAGACTACAGATTATGTGCCAGTAACAAACTGTGAAAAACCACATGACTGGCAAAAAGCTTCAAAAATGTACATTTTGACACAACAAAGTGCCATTTCACACTTTAATTGTAATCAGAAGGTCATAATCTGTTAAATTCTAATACTTTGTAGCAGTAATGAGTTTTTGCTTATTTCTAAATGGTAAATTAATGAAAAGGTAGTTTAATATTTACATTTTTTTCATTGGGTTAAACTGATACATGATGCATTCATAATTTTAAATGCGGTGCATGTAATAATCCCTTCTCCTAGCAAGTTTTACCTTTAACAAACTATTTTGGTAGCCGTTAACAAGCTTCTGGCAGAATTCTGCCTGAATATTCAATCACTCTCCCAGGCAGGAAAAGAGTTCAATTACACAAGTGGGTTGAGATTTTTTTCATAAATCCTCAACTTTTTGAAGTCCGGACTATCCAAAACTTTTATAAAACTTTCTGTATTTGTTCTACAACTTATGTAACATGTTGTGTAACATCTTGGTTTGGGTGTTACACTGATGAACTCAGGGATTTTTTTTGCGTTTTCATTGTTTCAGGCCATCTGCTTAATGTGACACTGAGAGAAAACAACCTCATAATACTTTGAGAGTTGTGATCATTTGTTGCAAGTTAAGCAGCCTTTAGTTAAAATAAATTGCTGAGCATAGTGTATCAATAAATTCATGTTTAAATAGATTTCCATCTGAGAAAGTTTCAAACTGCACAGTCAATTTTTGAGCATCTATTAAAACTTTTTATGATCTATTAACTGTATTCAACCAGAAGGAGCATTCTAATAGAATTACTAGATAAAATAATCAATACGCTGAAATGTTTTTGCTTTTATATTTACAACCAGCAAAAAGGAAGTACAGCAAGTTTAACTTCAACTTCAGCTTATGCATTTTGTTTCTGTGTCCAATACAGTAAATTGTGTAAAGTTAATGTGCACTAAATTTATACACTGAATAAAACTTCTTTGTTCTTCAGAGTTTTCCTGTTAACTTAGATATATGTTTGCTCTGAAAAGCAACACTTTAAGACCAAAGATCTTTTAGTTTTTGGACAACAAAAACTATTATTACTTTTAAAATGACCAGATAACAATTTATTAAAGTGGCCATTTCATACAAATTTCATGACTTTGTGGTTATTTCTGAAGTATTAACCAGTAATATGAAACATTTTATATCTAAAAAACGTCAGGAAACACTTATTAACAGACCTTTCAATCTGTCTGCGTTACAATTCGGGTGGTTCCGGCTCCTTCCGTCAGGCCTCAAGCAGCAGCTCGTTCATATTCATTATTCAAATTTGCTGGACTCAGATTGGCTAACAAACTAGCCTATCAGAGCAAGGTATACTGTTTCCTGCCCTGCTGCGCATGGCAACATCAGACGTCGTGTCTTCCTGTTTGATACTTCTTATGCTACAGCTTTTAGCTAGCAGCATGCTAGGCGTGGTTTCAACTTTGGGAGCTGATGAATACTAACAAACAAAGGAGTTGTGACGAAACAGATACAGACGGTTCAAACTCGGGTTTTATCACCACCTGTGTAGTTTGAGAGATTAAAACTGAAAGAGAAGTTGTTGACCTGTTTTCACACCCACTATGAAGGTAAGAACACCTGTGGAGCTAAAATATTCAACAGAAACCTCAGAAAAAAACATTTTTAATGGAAGGGCCTCTTTAAAACAATCAAATTAATGTTTTCCATTATTCACCTGATACTTTACACTGTTCATGTTTCAATTTTTCTTCACTGGGAACTAAAATCTTTTTTTTTTCTTTTCTGTAAAGTTCACCACTAACACAGAAGAAGTCTATATTTGTGGTCGACCCCTATGCTCCTGTTCTATGGGCCCATTTCTGATCTGTGCAGCAAACTCCTTACACAAATTTGTGCTGACTTCCCTGCGCCTCATCAAAGAGTGCTGCTGCAGTGAACTTAGTGGGAGGAATCTTCAGTGACAAACACTTTGCTGAGCAACAACTAGCCCACAGCGTGTTCTGATCAGAGTGCAGCTCACTCTACATGAATACAGAGATCGTTCTGCTCACTCTGCTCTGCATTGCTGCTCAGAGAGCTGTTAGGATGACAGCTGACCATCACCCAACAACTAGCATCCAAATGAAATCCGTTGTGCAGAAAACAATTGTTTCTCATTTAATAGAGGCTCTGGAGGAGAAAATTTATGTGTGGGGGGAAAAATATGAGAAAGCCATGGGAGCTAAGTGCAAATGACTAGCAAACAATATGCATGTCTGTAGGCGGTACATGTGTGCAAATGTCATATTTATGTGAATTTGTTTGTCTGCTTTTTTGCACACAAGCCTCTTTGTGCATGCTAACAGCATGTCAGTTGTGAAAAAGCAGTTTGACAATTTAATCCTGTCTAAACACCCTAATAGGAATATTCCCACTGGCTGCCTCTCCTCCTCTGCTGAGATTATTTTGCATTCTGACATTCCCCCATCAGTCTTGCTGCCTTTGCCAGAGAGGCTGCTATATGCAGCGACACATATACACCTGACATCTTGCTTTCATGGTATGATGACAGCTTATCAGCACCACATGTAACTTCTTAAAATAACACCTCAATTTACATTTCCGCCCAGTAGAAAATTAGCCATGAGGAATGACCACTTAAATGGCTGGAGGACAAATATGACTGTGATAAAACTGATGCAATCTTTTATTGACTTAGCAGCTGTGTGCTGCATATTGCTGTGAAAAAAATATGAATAAAGCGATTAAATTAAATCACTGCAGACGAATGCAGAAAAGCTGAAAGGGAAACGTAATAATTTATTATAAAAAAACAGATATGAGATCAGCTTCTGCCATTCATAAACACAGCAGGATCAACGTCGGATATGAAATAGCTTTTTCCTTTTTCTCCACTCAGTCTCACTTCTTTGCAATCTGATACTGACTCATTTATGTTGCATCATCTTCAAAGTAACTTGCTGCTTTTAACTCAGGAAACTGCTGGATTCTCCTTTTCACTCCTGTAATGAATACATGGCACAAAGCCCATTGGTAACATATGGAAATATATTTTAGTGACTAGGAATTCATATTTTGTAGTCACAAGATTGGAAACGCTTATCTACAAGTTCATTATGATGTACGTATGAATAGTAATAAATACATCAGAGCCCCAAGTTGCTCTGGAACAGGATCTGTTGCTTGACAATTCCAAGAAAGCATGAAGTAGTTTTATTATAAATAAAATCTGATTATATTTTGCTTGATTTCATTTGATTTAAATGGGATCAGTGGTTTGATAAGAATTGTGTACTGTAGTTAATCATAGTGTCAATTGGTGAATGGGTTAATCCTTTTTTTTAATAATGCTAATGTTGATTTTTTTTTTTATTTATTTTTAGGATTTTATTATGTTTGAAACTGTAGAATTGGTGTTTGATTCACTCACAAAGTAAAAAAAAAACAGTGTAAACACAAATATCAAGAGAATGATGATAAGAAACAGTCCTGCACAAAGTCATATATGTGCAGATCTTTGAATGTTTTATTCATGAATGTGATGATGAAAACAGAAGGACAGATGCAAACACTCATGCTGATAAAAACAGAAGCCACAAGGGTGGGTTTATAGAAAAAGTACGAGTTAGGTAAAAAACACAAAAGCCAGGAAAACTGGGAAGAAGAACATGGTTTAAAATAAGTTTAAGAATTTCAGAAACGTAAAGAAAATACATACAATAGCAAATATCCTCAAAGAACTAAAACCAGGAACAATAAAACGTTAAGTTTGACTTAAAAACAAAGGGAACAAACAAGTAGAACGCTTGACACTGGTATCATGACCATTAAAAACATTTTTTCTGAGGTTTCTGTTGAATATTTTAGCTCCACAGGTGTTCTTATCGTCATACTGGGTGTGAAAACAGGTCAACAACTTCTCTTTCAGTTTTTATCTCTCAATCTATGCAGGTGGTGATAACACCCGAGTTCTCTCGAGTCTGAACAGCCTGTATCTGTTTCATCACAACTCCTTTGTTCGTTAGTATTCATCAGCTCCCGCAGTTGAAACCACGCCTAGCATGCTGCTGGCTAAAAGCTGTTAGCATAAGATGTAGCAAACAAGAAGACACGACGTCTGACGTTGCCATTCGCAGCAGGGCAGGAAACAGTATACCTTGCTCTCATAGGCTAGTTTGTTAGCCAATCTGAGTCCAGCAAATTTGAATAATGAATATGAAGGAGCTGCTGACGCATGACGGAATGAGCCGAAACCACCCGAATTTTGACCCAGACAGATTGAAAGATCTGTTAATAAGTGTTTCCTTTTTTTTTTAGATATAAAATGTTTCATATTACAGGTTAATACTTCAGAAATAACCACAAAGTCCTGAAATTTGTATGAAATGGCCTCTTTAAAGAGGCTAATGATTAGGTGTTAACTCAGAAGACAGATGGAACAAAAAATACAAAAAAACAAAAAACAAGAAAAACCAAGACAAATGCACAACAAAAAAATGACTATTTTAAAATAAAACAGGAAGTCCCTGCACTGACGCTGAAGAAAAAGAACAAACATATAAATTAACCCTATTTATTTTTTTAAAGCTGTCTTTTGAACGCCAACCTTATACCTTTGACTTGTGTTTTTATGTACTGTAATACTGTGAAAAGTTTTTTGAGGGCAGCTACATGTAAGTAATATTATTTGCACAATGTGCTGACTGCACAGAAGGGGACAGAGTTTGAGTCTAAAGACTTAATGCAGCACATCCTGAACATTGCAATACTCTCTTGGAAAAGTTACATTTTTATTCATTTTTCTGTTTTTTTGCGTTCTCCTATTTGGGTTCAGGGGGGTGAGATTTAAATATTTTCCAGCCTAAGTAATTTATTTTACTTTTGGTTAAGTCAAGTTTTGTACACTTTTGTACTTTTTTGTATTCAGTCCCTGTTTAAAACACTCATGTTGTAAAGCAAACATAGTCAGATATTATGTATGTAATCGGCTTCATCAAACAGGAGCTGGAAGGGCCTGGGAGACCCCATGGCTACCAGCAGATGCATAATAAATGCCTGATGAATGGGATCAATGCAGAGAAAGGTGGATGTTCTTCAGGCATTTATTATTCATGGCAAGCTTCTCGCTGCATATGAGAGAAGAAATTACAGTGTGTGGGTTTGAAAAATGATTTGGTTACTCATGGGGATTGACTGTGTTTTGAGTTGTCCTCACCAGAAAGTACCAACATTCAGAAGGAAGTTTTGAACCTTAGCTTCCAAAAGGTATGACAGTCGTATCAGCTTGTGTTAACATTTGAGTTAATAAAGTGGGTTGTGCTTGGTGCCATGCATTTTGTGTAGTTTGTCTCCTGCAGGGAAGGTTAGGCTCCCTACAGGATAAACACCTTGCTATGATCTCCATGACCTCCATAAACTCTTAGAATGTTGCTGAATTGAGGCAAATTTTGTAGAACTTCTTTGGTGTGACGGAAATCATGATGCTGCTACATTCCAAGTACTCATCAAATAGGGTTGCCTTACTATAATCCCCCTCCCTGAAACCTTCACATGTACCCTCGCCATGCTCTATATGTGGGTTCCCATGATGATAGAAACATGTACGTGCAAATTCCATACAAATTCAGACATACTCTAAACTACTACTACTACTACATACTATTAGTTCCTAAAGGATGAGATGCTTTAGTAACTCAGTGTTTCTTCAGCGTGTCGTTAGAGGGTTCTAGCTGTGGACAGGAAGGATCTCCTGTAGTGGGTTCTAGCTGTGGACAGGAAGGATCTCCTGTAGTGGGTTCTAGCTGTGGACAGGAAGGATCTCCTATAGTGGTCTGTGTTGGATCTGAAGAAGCTTCTGACTGAAGACACTCTGTTGTTGAGTTACTGTGTTATGAAGAGGATGAGGAGGGATTTCCATGATGATTTTGATTTTCTGTAGCATCCTCTCCTGGGCAATCAACTCAAGAGACTCCAGATCCAAACTTGTAGACCCCACAAACCCTGCAAAGACCCTTCACATTCTGCAGATATTTTACTGTCATAGCAGGATCTTCTTCCAGTGTGGAGGGGGTCTTAATAAATTAAAGAAAAGGATCTATTTACACAAGTTTACACATTTATTTTTTAGAAGCTTCAAATATAGTTTCAAGAGTCACAGTTTACCAGTTAGACATTTAACTTCTCTGATTAGTTTATGATGATCAAGGTGTTTGTGAAAAATTTGGCTGCAGCAGTGCATCTGATCAAATATTGAATTATTAAACATAACCATCTCGAATTGAGTTTCTTTAATATTGTTTACAATATAATAATTGGCTAAACAGTACTCTGTATACACTAAATTTTTTAGCACATTTTTATTGCAAGAACGGACAACTGCTACGTAAGTTTCACTCTTGTTCTCGAGTTTTACCTGTTTACTTGTTTGGTGCACATGCTGAACATGTGCACATCCACCCCAGTGTACTTTGTTAATTCACCTCTTCTCATCCTTCATCTTGACCTTCTTCATCAATTATTCCATCAAAATTCTTGCCCTTGAAACATAAGTCTTCGTTTGAACCTCACGTGTCTTATTTTCACTAATTTAGGCCTTAGACAATGATCTCTTGTGTGCTCATGGTGCAGCAGACCTCAGGTCAGCTGGGTTTTTCTAATTAGGATTAAGTTCAGCTCACAGTGGCTCTGTCAGCTTTCCGTAGGTCAGAAGAGTGTTTCACACATTGACTCATTAAGATGGATTCAGGGGTTATGTGAGAAGACGCAGAGTGCACAGAAAGCAGAAAAGCAAACTATGCCATCAAATGCAGATTTATTCAATCATGGATCAGATAATTTAATTCAACTTAAATCTAGCCTAAAAAAATCTAATTAAAAGTTAACTTTAAAAAGAAACTGAGACAAAATGAAAAAATTAAAAGTAAATAAGTTTCTGTAGTCACAAGCTGAAATAAGTTCTGGTGGAACTTTCTGAAGGTCATAGGTAGGGAAGTTTTGAGACGCTGGCAAAGATAATCAGTTAAAGCTGCTAGAAGGTTTTGAAATATAGCTGGGCTGAAATAAAAATAAAGCGTGTTTCTGCTGTCCCACAGGATTAGCAGAAAGCTAGGACTGTATTATAAAGTGCAAAAATATGAAAATGTGCCACCTTATATTTGCTGGATGATTTTGTGCCATGTAAGTCTAGAAAAATGTTTTAGAACTTATTGCAAAAACTATCATTTTTAAGATGTTTCAAATATTATTAATAATAGTTACCATTGGACAATAAAAGCAAAACTTACAGTGAAATATATATATTTTTTTCTAACTGTCCAAAAAGCCTTTACAACACTTGTAAAATCACCATGAAAACCACTTTGGAAAGACCAGACAGTTGGGATGGCTGGTCCGAATGGACCCTCTTCCAAAGAAAAGTGTTGCCATCTTTAAACAACTCCAATCTTTCAAATGTAATAGTGGCATATATAAATGCTCACATTATATTACATGTTACTCATTTATTTTACTGGAAATAATAGGATGTTTCAGCCAGATATGACCCCTGGATATCCCATGTAACTGCTGGTGGTGATATTCCAGCTCATAAAAAACACAAAAAAATCCATATATATATATATATATATAAAGATGTAATGCACAATGAATGACAACACAAAGGTATATGGAATAAGAGTCACATGAATTGCTACAAAGATTTGAAGCTTGGATCTATGGAATCAACAGTCTGCATTTGGACTGGCCATTAGCCCATCAGTCCTAGTGAAAGAAAACTTTATTTCCCAAAACTAAAACAGTTTACAAACCTGTGTAGAAAGGGCAAAATGTGACTATTTGTAACTTTGACATTATTAACCCATTTTGAAATGGTGGATCTGTTTCTCTTAGTTCTGCCGCTGGATTTGAAAGCAATAAAGAAAAGAGAATCAGAATGTTTTTATCAAGAAGCTTTGCAACTCACCAGTTTGATGTGTATTGATGGTAACGTTTGCCAGAGAACGAGCACTCACACCCAGCTCAGAGACACCGTTCACCGCTTCCACGTGAAAGGTGTAGTTAGTATGCATTGCAAAATCCAGTATTGCCACGGAAGTGCCGGTTATACCAAGTGGTCGAGGGATAAACCGCAGGTCAGTCTCACACGGTTCACATTGTGTCACACCGCTGTCACCATCACATCTTTGACAGAGAATGTTGTAAGTGATGTCACTTCTTCCTCCTGTGTTACTGGGAGGCAGCCATTGCAAGAAGAGGGCGGTGTCATTGATCAGTGAGACCAGGTTCCTTGGGGCTGATGGAGGTCCTGAGGAGGAAAAGAAAAATCAGACTTTGGTTTTTATAATCACAGAACAAAATCCCATTAAGATGAAGAGACACTGATCCCCAAAAAACTAACAAGTTAACAACCAATGAACATCATTTTAAATTCTAAGACATTAACTGAGCGTCAGAGTGCTGTAGAGTAGGTGGTTGGATTTCATCATGTACTGCTGTGTCTAATTCCAACAACTTGCGTCAACTTTTTTTCATAGATCAAATTTTGGCAGTTCACGTTCCTTTTTTTTAGTTTTTCAATCTGTAAATGTTCTTATTTGGCAAAAAAAAAATTCCAAAGTTTTGTGCGTTTCTCTTTAAATATCCGTGTGTAGGAGTGTGGGTGCTGTAAGCTGAAGTGTTTTATTCCAGCATGCAATTTGTCAGTTTCATGCATATGATTGTCAGTAATTTTCACACCAGTTAATGAGTCTTTTTTTGCACACGTAATGCGATACACCTAAGTACGGCTGAAATGTTGTTAAAAAAACATATAACAAATTTTATATTTTAACCTTGTTAATATGTGCAAATGGTGTTTTTATTTGCCAGAAGGTAATTGATGGGGATATAAGCTGTCAGTGTTGCAGCTGATTATTTTTACACTGCAAGTGTAGCATTATCAACAATAACCTTTAAACCTCTTTTTAAAAGTTATTTTAGGGAACTTTGGGGCTTTTATTTTCTTTAACAGGAAGTACCAACAATTATGTCCCCATCTATATTCTTCATTCTTCTTTACTCTCGTCTCAACAGTCAATCAGGTATTTTGTGATTATTTGGGTTTTATTTCTTCAAGTGTCAGTTAGCATGCCAGTCAGTCATTAGCTGTACCCACTTACTGCTGTTCAGGGTTGGGGGGAGCTGGTGTCTGTCTCCAGCATTCATTGGGTGAAGCTACACCTGGACAGGTTACCAGTCCATCACAGGGCCACATACAGACAAACAACCATCCACACACACACACATTCACACCAATTTAGAGTTGCCAGTTAACCTCAAGCATATCTTTGGTCTGTAGGAGGAAGTCTGAGTCCCTGGAGAAAACCCACACATGCACAGGGAAAACATGCAAACTCCATGCAGAAAGATCTCAGAACACAGGACCTTGTTGCTGCAAGGTGACAAAGGTACTCACTACATCACCATGCAGCCCTTCTTCATGTGTGTTTCAAACGTTTTAGAGTCAGTGTTGTTGAGTTGTTTTTAATGATAAAAACAGTTTATTTTTTGTGTCCCTGATCTGAGAAGTGTTTCGTTTTTGCTGTCTATCAAGAATTCTCCCTTCTTTTCCAAACTGACAGCCCAGTTGTTATTGTCTGACACTGACTCCTCAAAATACATCTGGCAAGCCCACTCCAAACAAAACTATCTCTCCACTAACAGATAATCTCAGTAAATTCTAGGTAAAAGTGTTTGTGACTCAATGTCAGTTTTACAAATGTTTCTTGAACTTCCATGGTGAATGATTTATATTAATGACAGATGTTTTTTACAAGAACTAAAGTTCTAAAGGGTGAGAAGTCCCTGCTGAAATTTCCTGTCCTTTTCCCTCAGTCTGGAGGAGTCCAGGTCCTAGATGGGGGAGTCCAGGTCCTGGATGGGGGAGTCCAGATCCTGGATGGAGGAGTCAAGATCCTGGATGGAGGGGTCCTAGTCTTGGATGGAGAAGTCTGTCAATGTCTATTTCAGGTTCTGGGTGGTCCCCTGAAATCTAAACATGTCCACTATAGACACGATTGTCTCTGGTAATGGGGGGTGAAAGCTTCTCCTGAATTCCACTGCCATCTCCACAGTTTTCAGAGGTCTAGATTTCTCTGACCAAGACTCTAAATTAACACCCACCAACCCGCCAAATGTGGTTTAAAATGTTATTTGTCGGGTACCGATAAAAATCTACAGGCCACTTTCGTCAGTGATGAAAGCTGCAAATCATTTCAGTTATCTGTCCTGTCACTACTATTCCTACATTTCCGGTGAACGTCTCATACAGCCATTAGCTGCTTGTTTGCATGCAGTGTGACAGTTATGTGCCAACAAAACTGAGTCAAGCTCTCGAGGAAAAAAGCAATTTTAAAAATCTACCAGTCAAAGTTAATTTTAGTTATTTGGACTTCCATAGCTCCAGTGATCTTTAGCCAGGAAGGAGACACACCATCTGGACCTGAAGTCTTTCTTCCTTTCCGTCTCCTGAGGAGTGGACACTCCTCGTGGTCACAGATCTTCAGAGCTCATGGGTGGAGTGTTGGAAAGGACAGTGGTGGTGAAGAACAAGGGATAATATCAGAACAGGTGAAAGGTGTGGATGATAGCTTATCAAATCTACAGTAGAACACTTTCAGCTTGTCTGTCATCTGTTGATTCCCTGCAGACTGGGGGGGGGGCTCCTGTAGTAAGTGTTGTTTTTCAGCCCTTGCCACACTGAAAGGGAGTCACTGGCTGAGAAGTGGCTCTTCAGTTTCACACAGCACTTCTTAGCTGCTCCAGTTTCTTTATTCAGCATGTTTCTGGCCTGGTTGTACCGGAGTCTGTTCCCAGAAATCTGCAGAAATCCGACCCTTCCTAGTGATGAGAAGCAGCTAGTCAATTTTATTGGTGAGGGACGGCACATTTGCCAGGGGGGGGAAGGGAGTACATACAAAAACCCAGCTGTCTCAACCTGATGAATGCTTCAGCATGCTTCCCACGCCTGCATCTTCATCTTCAGCTGCGGTACCTCCAGCCAGAAGTTTGGGAAAATTGGAAAAGACCACTGATCGAGGTGGAAACGTTTGTCCAATAGAATATTTTATGTTTAAGTGTTTCTCTTGTGTAAAATAAATAGTAGCTGCTTCACACAAGATGCCACAAACACACAAAAACAAAAAGAGTACAAGAGACCAGGTGACCAAGGCTGCTGTTCATAGCGCCATCTTGGATTAATATCTGAATTACTAAACTTAGAAATAAGAGAGGGAGAGAGAAAGTGTGGATAACAAAATGGTTTTGCTGGAGTCAGGCGAATTGAAAGTCAAACTGTTCTATATGATTGTTACATTTCTTTTCCAAAAGCTATACCTACTTGTGCAAGCCATTGTTGGAGGGTCTTTGTTGGCCCTGTAGAAGCCTTTCTCGCAGTGGCAGATGGTGGCAGCCTGGTCATGGCTGGAACTATGCAGAGGACACTTGGAGCACTTAAAGTTCCCAGCATTTGCTTTGAAGAAGCCAGGTTTACAAGCTGTAAAGTGAAAGAGGAAGGACAAAATGTTTAAAAGGTTAACATCTTCACACAGCTTTTTTTTTATCATACATCTATTGTCTGTACTTGTTCGATTCTGTTCAGGGTCATGGAGAGCCAGTACTTATCTCCAGTGGTTTTGCACCAAACTCCAGTGGACCAGTCCATCAAGGCCACACAGAAACAGACAAACACTCTTATGTTGGACCAATTTAGGTAATTAACCTAGCATGTGTGTTTTTGATAGTGAGAGAAACCATACAGAAGGGCCAGAACTTCCTAGTGTCCTACCAATGATCTGCACCACCATTCTAATTTTCTATATGTAAATACAAAATTTTGGGGGGTACAGTGACAGATCAACCAACAAGTTTTTCAGTAAATATAATAGCATGAAATTACAAGACAGAACAGAACCAAATGTATTATAGTTACTTCCTTAGCATCAATTCAAAAAACTTAAAGCAGAACTAAGTAAGTTTTGCTCTCGCTCTCCCCCTACTGGTCCCCTGTGAAAGCTCACTGTCGTAACGTTCCCCCGCCGCCGCCGCAGACCCCCCCCCTCACCCCCTCCACCCCGCCGCCGCCCCCCCAACAACAAAACCAAGAAAATGTCTCGACAGGTGAGTATTATTGTCATCTTTGCGCTCCTAAGGGTGGCGTTGCTAACAACGGCAAGGGCTTCATGCTTGTATTTATGTACGTGAGTGTGAGTGCCGTAAAGCAGGTTTGTTCTCGCGAGATTAGTCGGGTCCGATCCACTGAAAGTTGCAAGTGCTGCTTTCAGGACACAGACCCCAGAGGGAGGGGAGGGACCCACGAATCACCCCACCAAGTCCTTGTTTACCCCCACAGGGACTCTAGAAAACATTTATTGAGGTGAAAAAACTTACTTAGTTCTGCTTTAAAATAACTTAGTTACAATGGGCGGGGCTAATACTGAACATTTCAATTAATGTTTTCAGATCTGAAATAAAATTTTGAAACTAGGAGTTGTGGATAGTAAAACATGGAGGATAATGAGGTTGAAAGAAACCTTATAAAAAGTTAGGAACCAAATCATTATTTACTTCAGTAACCATGAATGTCTTCAAAATCCATGTAAGTTTATCCAGCTGAGCTTTATTAAACCACTAATTTACATATTAAACATATGAAACACACAAAGTCTATTAATACAGTATATAAGTAAAACACAATGAAAAAAAATAATAATTACAGCTTGACTTCATACTTTATACAGTTAATTCTGATGATTGAGGTATTTTCAATTGTCCAGTTCATTTTTGACAACAGCTGATTACAGTTTCACCTTCCAATTTCTTTCTTTCAACCAACACAGCCAATCCTCCTTTCCTTATCTTGTCAATATTTCACCAACTGTTTTGCTCTGCCTCAGTTTTCACCTTTTTCTTGTTTTTCATCTTTCTTCCAATACATTTTATTTTTTTTTCCATTTGCCCTTCCTACTTTCCTCTCTGTCGCCTTTTCCTGCGAGACTTATCAGAAGATGGCAAAGCCATTACAGATTTACCTCCTGACTTCACTGCGGAGCGAAGAATAAATCACAAATAGTGAAGTTATTTAATTTCTGCCAATTTTAGAGCTGAAATATTTGTTAGAGAACATGTTGCATGTGTGCAGGTGGAATATTGGTTTCAAAATGATTTGTGTGCACGCAAGTGTGTGTGTGTGTGACAGAACTTGCACAACAGAAAAAGTTTTTAGACTGATTAAGATGTTTTATATATATATATCTATCTATATATATATAGATAGATATATATATAGATATATATATATAAAACATCTTAATATATATATATATATATATTTCTAATTTTATAGAGGTACATTCCATTCTATTTAGCTTCCATATGCAATAATAACAGCCTATTTCCAATTTTTACTTTGTGTATTATAATGAAAAATGATGGAGTTGCTTTTGTGGGTTTTCTACATCTGTCTTGCTTTGTCATCATCAGAATTGAACTTTTTGGGTGTTGAAAATCAAGTTTAGGGAAAATCATCATGGAAGTCATTCTTTCTCTGTATTTTAATCTATAGATATCCTCACCACCCAGTGGCATGGTGTGGGTGTTTTATTGTTTGCATCAGAATAATATATACAGAAATCTTTTTAGAAGTAGAAACAGTTAAAAAATATGTGATGTAGATGGATGTGGAAGTACTTTTAGTACTTCTTTTATTGCAGTACACATAGTACAAACCACGTCTATTGTATCTGAGCTAAAATTATATTTTTCAAAATTATAGGTCTCTTTTATGTCTTGTACAATACGCTTGTGAGAAAATAAAACCCTATTACACTTTTTATACAGTTTAAACATTAAAACATACACATTTTAAAAGGTTGCTTTGCATCAAATTACCTTAAAAATTTGTTCTATCTTTTTGCAAATTACAGAGGAAAAGCTGATGTATGTAGAATTTCAGGCAACACGTTGACACCCTTCAAATTTTCCCCAGAAACGTTCTCGTTCACATGGATCTCACCTCCTTTTTATGTGCTGATCTTGGCAAAAAGAAACTAACACATTTATTTAAAATCACAACAGCTCTTTGGTCTCAAATGGAAGCTGAGAAGATCACCATCTGCAGGGTAAACGTCAGTTCTAATAAAAGGTTCTCAAACTTTCTCACACACAGAGAGACAATAAAATATAATGTTCATACCCTCAGTTGTTGTTTTTTTTTTTTTTTTCTTCGTGTCATGTAATTTTGATAAAGGGAAAAATTTACGCTCCAAATACATTTTATTTTTGTTTTGTTTTTCTCTCTCTCTCTCTCTCTCTGAGGCAATGAAACTGTACACATATAACAACAATAAAATGTCACAATAATGATGACAGATTAGGTTTCTCTAGTCGCTGGAGCTTGTTAAATCAAAACTGCTCCTGTTCTGCTTTGGTCTTTGCCAATTCATTCAGAAAATAGTGTGTGTTTCTTTTGCAGTGCACGTACAGAACATCATAAGCGTGACTTTCTCAAGCGTATGATATTAACTCTTCAAAACACCAGCAGCAATAAAACTCTTGTTGCCCATTTAAAACATGTTAAAACAGGTAATAGTCAAGCAAATAAAACAACCTGCACATTTAGCATTAATGAAATATCATGCTGAATAATTCTGATTTCAGGTTTCAGGGTTGGAAGTTTTCTCTGTCTTTATGTTGACTGAAACAGATGGTGTCAGAGTGAATGTTTACCCTTCCTGGTCCTTCTGCTTTGATATGCAGATAGGAAGTTCACAGAGAATGAGAGATGCTCTAGCCTGGCTGCGCTGCGTTAGTGGCCAGAGTAAACACAGTCTTTAATGGATACAAGAGGGGCAGAATAACTCCAATACAAACAGAAGATTATTGATTTCTTGTTCCACTTTACCTGAATTTAAGGTCACAATTTGTACTCTGGCAGAAAGGTACGAGTATGTTCAATTTCAGTTAAAAAGTGACCTATTTTATTGTATCACTTTAAAACCTGAGGGATTCCTCACCATTAACTTTCAACAGCAGGAAGGGAATTGAGCTGTATCACTGAGAATCCCATTCCAAGTACAGAATGTGGTTTTGAACCCAAAATATTAGAATTTCTATGTTGAATCTAATCACTTATCAGACTGGTATGACTGGTGGGTGTTTGGTCTTCACAGAATATCTACTCTGATTCAAATAAAATTTGAAAAACATCTCTATTAGCTTCCCCCCAGCCCTCATCTGCAACTCTCTGCCTCCTTTTTGAACGCATTGCCGTGACGAAAGGATGCGGAACAAACAGAATCAGCTCTATGATGTTCCCTTATCTAGGTCATGATATAACCAGCCTATCTCTGAGTAATCCTCCCGTGGCTGACACTGAATGAAAGCAATAGAATAATAAAGTGCTGGATTGAGATGTCAGAACAGTCTGGTAGAATGCTGTTGGGGTGGAAAGCAGGGTTTGATAAGCACTGATGCCTTTGTTTAGGAGACTGGGGGGAAAGATGGACGTGTTGGTACAGAGCTCTGCTCATATTCGGGAGCATTGGGGTTTTCCCTATTCTCCCTCTGCCTCTCTCATCCTCTCACTCTCTCTCTCCCCTCTTTTGCTTTTTCCCCACGCTCCCACTCAGACAGCTTTGATCACAGTACCCTTTGAAGCAGTGCTCCAAAATGAAAACGAGGAGAAAGCAGAAGTCATCGAAAGTTCACGCCTAAACTTCCTGCAACTACTTGCAAAGTGCACATCTTTATACCAGCATAAGCTCTGACAGGCTTTTGGAAATTATTCATGAAAAAAGACTATAAAGCTTTATAGCAATAAATCATTAATTATGTGGCCATGCTGTATTGTTGCTTTTGACCCTTCCTTTAAACTAATGATATTGAGCTTGAGAATGCTGTTTTAGAATCGGTAAACAATGGATGGATGGATGGATGGATGGATGGATGGATGGATGGATGGATGGATGGATGGATGGATGGATGGATGGATGGATGGATGGACGGACGTACGGACGGACGGACGGATGGATGGACGGATGAATGGATGGATTTAAATGGGAAATCGGAGATGTAATTTATGAAACAGGTGTCCTTTCAAGAAAAAAATAAACAAAACCCAAATCATGTAGCCACCGCAACACTCCATCAATCTATTTATTGTTATGTTTTTGGCAGTGAAACTGGACTAAAACAAACTACAAAACCAGCAGATGTTCAAAGAAAAACTGCAAAGACTTGAGAAACCGGATAACTGTTGTTCAAGGTCACTTTAAAAGATAAAAACAAAATCTGGCTCCATGGAAGCAAAGTGAAAAGGGAAAACGGGGAGAGTCAGAAGATTTTCATTCACTGCTGTATTTTTTATACAGCGTTAACATAATCATTATTATGTACTTTTTATTTTGTTAAACAGAATCCCTTGATGAAAACATTCCTCTGTTGCATCAGATCACTTATTTATGAATTTGTTTTTATTTGTAGTATCAACTTTGCTCGCGTCGATGTCATGACTCTTTGCTGTTCTCTGAGCTTTCTAGCACTTTCTTTATGAAAAGTGGGTCACATCTACTGACGTTAGTGACATACAGTGTAAAGTGACTGTTAAATTTGCCTATAGTGTTGCACAACCATGAAAAGAAGCCACTACAATGTCAGAGCATGACCAGGAAGAGCAAAGACTCGAGACATATACATTAGACACCATGAGACTGCTGCTCTGGAGCTACAGTCACACTGATAATCTCTCCCGACAGGCTTCATCGTTGTTTAACTTCAGATGATTGAGAGTGAGTGAGAGTGAGAAGATAAATACAGAGCAGATAAAAGAGAAGAAGATAAGAAAAAAAAAAATTACACCCGCAGAGCAGCTAAAGAAGATATTACAGACTGTCCTACATATCAGCCACTAATGACTGTTTGAGCTGTAATACCCTGAGCAACCGCATCTCCACGGGGGTTCAACATGAATTTCACCCCAGCTGGCTGAGACTGCTGCAAGTCTGCAAAATGTGGTCAGAAACAAAAGCACTTTAATTGCAATCATGCGGTGTGGCTCAATTTAGCTCCTGCCTTAATTATAAGAGCGAAGAAGGGAAGAAAAAGAAAAGAGGGGGGGTTGGGGGAGTTTTAGAAAAGACAAGGTGCAAGCTAAATTATCTGTGAAACTAACAAATGAAGGCAATTAGCCAACTAGCTCCCAGTCTGACTACACAGTCTAAATGAGAAACCAGGCCAAAAGACTATTTGGAACAAGTCAACAGTTTCCTAAACTTTTTTTTTTTTAATTTGTTCAGCTCACAATGAGCTACACTTAGGTAACGCTGAAAGGACTAATTAGAGAAGAGGCATCCCAAAAAGCCATTTGCCGAAGCGCCGTACTATGTATGGCCATTTCAGTATTTAAATGATTATATGTACAGTAGACGTTAAGTGATTCTGAAATGGTTCCACCACATTAATACCAAACCACAAATCTAAAAAAAGCTGATAGAAAAAGAATTATTTTCCCCTCATTTAAGCAGAATGAAGTCCAGGGACGTCCTCCTGAAAGCTTAGAAATGTCAGTAAAGTGTTGGCAAAACATATTGTATGCATTTATTTGCATGTTTTTTTTTTTCTTAATCTCCTCGAAAATGTTAATAGGAAAATGTGGCAGTGGGATTTAAAAGGCAGTTTTAAAAAGAAATAAGTGAAAGTAGAGAACTGTGAATGAAAACAATGATGCAGATGAAAGATCAATCCAAGACCCAAAAGAAATCCATCGTTTGCAGATGTGACAGGAAGTGCTCTAAAATGAGCTCAAACACACCCGATAAAATGTCTCATGCAACTTCTCACCTTTGCAGTAGCCGTCCGTCTCCTCATGGCCAATGCTACAGATGCAGCGGCCCAGCGGTACCAGCCAGTCGCCGTCAGCGCCACAGTACAGTTTAGGCGTGTCCCTCTCCTCTGCGTTCTCCACACAAGCTCCTCTCACCTCCACCAAAGAGGATGAATCCGTATGCGGCACTGTTTCAGGAAATTCTGCCAGGTTCCTTAAAGTTGATGGACAACGCTTGTAGAACACCTTATGTACAAGACAACAAGCTGTTACTGAGGTTTCGCTTGTTTTTTAAAGAGTTAGATTGTTTTTGTTTGTTAACAGACCTTGACAGACACAAGAGCAATACAGGCGCCCACATCCTGAAAGGCCAAGTAGAAGCCCTTCAGTGTCACGGGTCCCACCTCCCTGACCTCCGTGTTGAGGCGGAGAACACGATCTCCAAGATCTGTCTGTGTGAAGCTTTCATCTGCTGCTATGGTGTCCACCTTCAATCAAACAACCAATACTTTGTTCCCGTTTGTGAAGGTCAGCGGTGCAGCTGAGATGTTAAACTCGATTCAGAAACAAACCTTAGCGTAGTCGGTCAACCGAAACCGTGCTCCTGCAGGAAGTGGTTCATTTGTCTGCAGGTAGAAGAGGTTGAAGGTTTCCTTGCAGGTGCCGGAGACCCAAGGAATGGAGTTGCAGTCTCTCAAAGTAAAACGCAGCTCTACATAAACCTTAATGAAAACATACACAAACAAAGGTTCAGTTGTTTGTGGCATATTTTTAATCTGATCTATTTTCAGTCCTTACACTCATTCAACTGACTGCATTTGTAATTGGGGCATAAGTTCTACTGTAATTCTACAAGTGAAATAAAATTATATGATTTACAAGAAGCAAAACAGCAATTTCTTTGAAAGAAATGACGTATACTGGGCAAGAAGGACATTAGAAGGATAAAAAGAACTCATTACAACAGCTAGAAGGTCATTTTAAAAAGCTGATCTTTTCTCCGGCTTCAAATTGTTTTTAGTATTTTATGTTCTAGCTGTGCAGATATAACAAAAAGAACTCCAATATGTACCAGAGAGTTATTTCTCTCTCCCTAAGTTAGTTTCTGCGAATAGATTTTAATCTCTAGAAGGAAGTTGTTTTTTTTTTTTATGCCGTAAAGCGACTCTGTTTGTTATTTTCTTTTTATGACAGAGTTTGTGGAAGATTAAGTTTTCTCCAAGGAATGAGACATTATCTTAAAGTGTGAGAAAGTGTCACAACTGCAATGTTTTCTTTGAGAAAATGTCATAAGAAACTGTTTCCAGACATGAGTGAGAGGGTCCAGACCCGCTGTGCAGCTTGTCTCTCGATCCATCCAGACCGCAGCCAGTTGTTCTGGTTCGGCTCCATGACATGACACACCTGAAAGGTGTGAATAGGTCTGTTCTGCTCATCCATCTCTGTGATGGCATCCCACTGCACACACACAAGGAAGCACAAATAGATGAGTAGTAGGAAACTATAGGATTATCTCACAGGAAGTAAAATACATAAGCAAATATTGTAAAAGAAAATATTATTGATATTTAGATTATAAAAAGCACTGTTTTAAGTTTAAAGTTAATTGTCCTTTAATCAGAAGTTTTTCATTCCACTGGTTTTATTATATATAAGGCTGCATGAAGCATGAACAAGAGATGAACTACCAGTGATCTGCTTTCAGAAAACATTTAACTTGTAAACCGTCTTCATTTGGTGGTAAAACACATTTTTTTTTAGAAAATGGGACATTTTAGATACACCGAATAGATCTCGCTAAGATTTTCAAGCTGTTTCATCAGCCAGACTGTCTCATTTGTCTGCTCCACTTCAACAGTGTGATGATCAGTTCTTCAAAAGCCCAAACATCTATTGACAGGACTCCTCCTGTGGCATCACACGGACAACCGAGACTCTGTCAGTCTTACAGCTGGACAAGTGATTTTGACCCCGGGGATGAAGTAGATTGAGATGTTTCTGTTTCTGTCTGTTTCTGTTTTTTATGTGTTACAACTCGGAAATTCAGAGCTGAAGAATTCAAAGTGTCGACATAAAGTTTTCAGGATGTTTTGGCTTTTAGACTCATAAAGTTTTAGGGATCATCATCATCATCATCATCATCATCATCATCATCATCATCATCGTCATCAGATCTATAAACAACTACCAACAAATTACACATTGTTATATAATAATAATAATAATAATAACAATAATAATAATAATATAGTTATTGGAGTAAAGTTATGTCATGAGTAAGAGAATTTGTGTAACCTGGATCTCCATCTTCAGAAGCTCAATAGTCCAAACGTTGCCCTCACATAATCTTGTTTCTGATTCTGTTTAGAAGTAAGACCGTGTAGCCTCAGAGCCCAAACCTTCAGGCTTTCATATTAAATTCTCATCAGATGATCAGATGCAGTTGGAATACTGTGCGATCCGTCCATCTTCTGCACTTGTTTGAACCTGTTGCCAGTCCATCACAGGACACAGAGACAACCAGTCTCATACACATGCAGGGCCAGATTAAAACTGCCATGGTGGAAACTCCTTGCAGAAACACATCAGCCTGGTGTCGAACCTGCAACCTTTGTGCTGAAAGGCAACAGTAATAACCAATATAATCAAACTGCAAACCAGAATAAACAACAGAATGAAACTGTCTTCCTTCAGATGCAAATAAATTCAACTCTCAATAAAAATAACTTTTTTTTATTTTTCCATCTTTGTCCAGCTTCTCAGGTCCACCAGCTCTTTAATAAGCATCGTTACTTCATAAAACCCTCTTTTTCTGTAAAATGTCTCCAACAATTCAACAAGTGACAGATATACAGTCTTTCTGGAAGGTGCACAAAATTTTATAAGATACCATGGGCCATAAAAGATACATTTGCGGTGTCTCAGCCCATTTTGAAAGGCCAGTCTAAATGGGATAGGTCATGACAGCCTATTAAAATGTCTTTGGTATGAAACGCTGTCTTTTCAACACCTATCCCCTGATAGATTATTGTTTCCACTGAAGGGGAGTGACTACCCAGTAAATCTTTCTCTGTAAGCATTATCTCCTCCAGTTCCTTTCACTAAGTGGAAGATTGAAGCGTCTTCTGTTATTTCACACTATCACTTCCAGGTCGCAGAGCAACACACTGGTCATTGAAGGGATAAGCAGAAAACACTGTCTGTGTGGTTGTTCATTTTACCCTCCTGTCCTGCGATGGGTCGGTTCATGCATCAGCAAAATAAGTAGTTTTTTAAATAAAAATGACACTATGTACATACACTGGTTCATGCACAGTTGTAGTAATAACTAAGCAACTCTTGTTTGTAAAATGGCATACACGCCTTAAAATGCACCAACGGAATCTAAAGTCTTACAGGAAGCAGAAATAATCCGGTAAAGTGTAAATTATTAAATAACACTCTAACCTTATGTAGAGTTCATAAAAAGCAGTTAATTTTAATAACTAAGTAAATTATCTCTATGTAACACCCTTGGTCACATGATTAATCAATCATAATTGTTCCGTAGATCAATTAAAACTCTGGATTTCTGACAGTATTGAACTTGTTCCGTGTTTCTTCACTCAAAGTGGGAGAAACTCGATGTTCTTCAATAGATTTATGTGACTATAAGCATAATAAAATGCTGCAAAATGTACGCTTTTACTATATAAAAAAAAGGGAAATACACCTTATTATTTTACGTAACTATTTTTATCACTGTGATAAATTCAAGTTCTTATAACATTAATACAACTAAAACTCTGTAGTTATGTCAGCACTTTTGGAAGGTTGGAAAGATTAGTTTATGCTGTTTTTTGGTTCGCTTGTTGTTCTTGTTTTTTTCAACTGTGTCCTTAAAAATAAACACTAACACTGTTTGCTTCTATTAGTTGTCATAACAAGTAATAGCACAAATAAAGTTCCTTTTACTGCTAAACTCATTCCCAATCAGACAAATCAAGCAGGGTACAAAATTATCTTCTTGTTTTGCAGTTTCACAACTGCAGCTCAATAAACAAATGTTGTTTTTGTGTAAATATCTGCCCTAAAAAGTTAACACCAAAATGAATCAGCCCAATTTTACAAGCTCACAACCTGTTATAATCTTCAGTTTAACTAAAAATCCCAACTGCTCTGAATGCACCATATTTTAACAAACACTGACTGCTGGTCAGTGACGCTTTGCATCACTTTTAAGTGCAGCGGGTCTCCCTTTAATGTTTTCTTTTAAAGCAGAGAGCTCTTATATGTTGGTGATGGATGGGGAGTTTTAATGTCTGACCAAAGCTCCTTTAACAAACACTTCAATCCAGACTTGAGATGCCTTCTTGCCATCGCTGTGTGATTTCTGAAAGGATCGAGCCGCATGAGGGGATGAATTTAATATGCATGTTCACCCGTTACTGTCACGCCTGTACAAGCAGGATTCTGCAGGATTTACAATGGGAGATGTTTGATACACATTTTAAGCATGTTGCTTCACATCATTGCAGCTGATTTATACCATACACGTCTTCTGGCTCCAAAGAGACGACTTATTTCATTTACAGATGGCCAAAGGCAACTTAAAAGCTCATCTTTGCTGCTATTTGTTTGAAATGTTTTATGAAAAAGGTTAAAGTCTGCATTGGGAGTTAAGAGCTGGGGAGGAGACTCAAGTCAGAGGACTGTGTTGCTGTGTGAAACAAAAGCCTTGGGTTATGTTTAGAAAAGCATGATAAGTTATTTTCTTCAGTCCAACACTGACACACTTCCTTTTTCGATGATGATCTTCTGATTCTTGTTCTGAGTTACCCTGATCACTCACAAATTACATCAACCAGCACTTCCTAGAAAATACGTGTCGAGGAGCTTCAACCTAAACTCATTAACAAGATGCATTAACTATCACAAACCAAAACAAATACATTTGGAGACATTTTCCATTCTGTAAAGGTTAAAAATCAGTAAAAAAAAAAAAAAAAAGTTGTGCAAGGTTTCATGTTGTCTGTCAAATCTGTTCTGTTAATTAGACAACCGGATAGGAAATGTGATAATGAGTAAGACAAATCCTGCCAGTGCAACGGATGCAAGCTCTTAATTTAATTTAGTTCCTGGAACATGATGCAAAAATAAAAGTGATTGATGATGACAGATAAACACTTTAAAAACTTGTTATGGTTATAGTCACTGTGCCAATTCTTCCAACAAATCCTGTCCTTCTTCTTTAAAATCTCTCCTCCAAGTACTTCCTGCTATCGAAAATGGAAACTTATTCAAAGTCACAATCTCTTGTTGCGTACAACAGCTGGGCCACTTTACCATATGTTATTCCGCTATCTATTTTCACAACTTTTGCTAATGCATAAAAGTGTAAAAATCACAGAAAAGAAACATACCTAAAAGCAGCACATGAGGATGATGTAATAAGACTCACATTCTCTATTCTGTGCCCTCATTAGAGCTGAAAACAAACCCCAGCTTCTAAAAAAGAAAAAAAAAAAACAAGGCTTCTGGTTTGCATATGATCAGCATTAAGCAATTACAGATCCATGATTCATACAAACAGGGAAAAATGGTAATTTGTCACAGCGTGTGCCTCGGTCTTTTAAAAATGCACCCTTGGGATGTAACATGGTTCAGAGCAGATAAAACAAACACAGCCGGTTTGAACATTACTCACACTCTTTGAAGCAATCAGATATGCAGCTACTAATCGCTTCGCCTATTAGTGCCAAGCTCAGCAGACAGTAAAGCAGGTTGTGATTACAAGGTGTAGCACTAATGAATGCACTGAACTTATATTTCAATATAATGGTTTAATGGGTTTCCAGAACGGCAGATAAAAAAGGTTAAGTTCACTTTGAGGCTCGGATAAAATGCTGATACTGAATTTGACACTTTGCCACTTGATTATGAGTTTTAATAAACCTGAGAAGTGACTGAAACACTTTTATCGTCACACTGTCAGCTGCTCTGCTTCCCCTCATGATGAATCGTTTTAACTTTAGATCCCGTATGTCTCCTAGAGGCTGCTGGAAACAGGCAGCAGCCCAATGCACAAGAGCAAACGAGTATAGAAAATGAATGAATGGATTATTATTGCTGTTTACATATTATGTAATGAGTGTCTTCTTTTTGCTTAGACTCAGGGTGAAAAAGCATATATTTGAGATCGCATGAATTATTTATGACTGAGATATATAATTTATCAAAGTGAAGCTTTGTTTTGGGGTTTGTTACTCTAGAATTTAGACAAAAAAAAACTTTCCTGAGCATGTTGCTCATCTGTGCTTCGTGAATCAAATATTTGATGACATTTTCATGGTTTATTCTTAGATAAATGAGCATTTCTTCCTGTTTTACGCATGCTAAGTGTCATAAAGTTGCATGAAGAAATCAGCTTCAATCATTTTTGGGGCTCAAGCACAATTTCTATGAGCTTTTCTCTCTAAGTCTCTAGAAATCTGTTTTTACATTTGCTTTGCTAACTATGCAATAAAAACTGACATCCTTTTTCAATATTTTTCTCCTGAAAACAAGAAAAGCAGCTGAACAACGTCAGTAAGCCCTGCACACTTAATGTATATGTATGTAAATACGTGTCCACGCCTTGTCTAACTGACTTAAAAAAGGATTTCTACTTCTCAGGTTAAGTAGCTTTGCTGCTTTACATAGTGACAAACTACTGGACTGTTTCTTCTTCTAAAATCTTCTCACTAATTTCCCTTCAGTTTTCTCCTTGAGTCCCTGAGAGTCAAATGCAAAGCCGACTCAATGGAAAGGCTCAGATAATGTTATAAAAAAGGTTTTTGTTGTTGTTTGGGTTGTTTTTTTGTTTTTTTTTATCATGTCCTCCAGCAGTGTAACATCTGTGCTCAGGATCTGAAAGGAGCCTTTGACAGCTGCTGATATATTCTAAGACAAGTTATTGTTAAAGTTTTTTTTACAGAAAAATAGCTCAGATGTTACGTTTGCTTTGTAGAAAATAAAAGCATTGACTGAAACATTGATGTTCGTGGAGCTGAGGATTAGTAGCGCACTTTTTTTCACCAGTATTTCTTCATCCTTGGTGCTTTTCAGTGGAACGAGTTAATTAAAAAGTTTAATTTAACACCTAGAAAACGGACGTATTAAAAGATGGTCAGATGCTCCGATTTCAGCCAATTTTCAAATTATTTGAAAAAAATACAACATCACTCAATTCCAAAGTGCTAAATTTCACCAAGGAAGTGAGTTCATAACTTTCTTTTGTTTTGTTTTTTTTAAATATGTTTATTATTAGAGGATTTATTCGGACTCTTATCAACTCGAAGCTCTTAAAGGTCCCCAAGCAAAATAAAGATGAGATGGCTGTTATTTTTTGTTAGCTACTCAGAGTTATGCAGATTTTTATACTGTATTTTGGTTGAACTGTGAATTTGATTCATTTTTAAAATGTTTAATTTAATGAGGGATGAAATTAAAATAGTCACAGAGTAAATAAATGAGAACGTTGAAAGGTAGAATGCACTCTGACATCACGGGCTCTTGTTTATTACACAGAAAATATCTGTTTTATATACAATTAGTTAAATAGTCAAATAAGAAAAATGAATTATGTTCAGCAGTTTGTAAGAACAAACTTTGGAGTACACTGAAAACTTAGAATCTGCTCTTTAAATATGTAAAACTGAATGTCATATAAAAACACAGTTGATGCAAATACATTTCTTTACATTTACAATCAGGCCTTTTCACATAAACATCAAACCAGTTATTACTTTACAAGTTTGGACACAAGACATAAATTACTTTGAGATTACACAACAAATTGGTTTTATAAAACAAAACAAAAATCTGTTGACTTGATAAAAAGTAGTTGGGTAGCTCCATCTCCAGCAGCCATTGAGCGAGAGGCGGTGTTACACCTTGAACGGGTCACCTGTCCATCACATAGAGACAGCAGTTCTAACACACTCACAGCTGAGGGCAATTTAGAGTTGCCGAATAGCAACGCATGTATTTCTCCATGTAGTCCCCAGAGAATACCCACACATGCACATGGACAACATGCAAACAACATACAGGTTCTGGCCCTGTGGGACCAAACAGAGTCAAGAAACAACAGGCTTTTTAGTGTAATTAGGCTCCGTTAGGTGTAATTATGCAACACCTCAAGATTAATCTGTCAATTACAAAAAAGACCTGAAAACGTGAATATCAAACTCTGGTAAAAAATCTGTTGTTCTGATCAATGTGTAAATATGTATAATGTTGGTTCATACAACAACAACCAAATACAGTACAGACCATTACTGCACAGGTAACCTGTTGCAGAGGTTTGTGATTTTGATTAAAATAAAGCAATCTGTCTTTGTCAGAGGAAAGAGTTTGTGTTATGGAAATATAATTAAATCTCTGTAGTTTTGATGAATTATTGATTTGATATGAATCTAGGTGCCATTGTGCTGCACTTTCCTTCAATCAATTAATGCTGTCATGGGTCCCAATAGCAATAAAGTCTGTGTAGGGAGTGAACCAGGGCGGGGCAGTCATATTCTAAAAAAAAAGGTTGTTTTTTTATTGGTATTTGTCAACATGATTTATTAAAGTTTTAATAGAAGACTGAAAACACAAGAATTCCTCCTTACTGTCTCATGTGTCAAATTATACACATTGCAATGAAAATAATTCCTACTGTTGCCATGGTTTCTCGGTCTCAGATGAAATATTTGTAGGAATTAACTTCACAGTGTTCCCCCTAAAGACTTAGCATTACATGCTACAATTAAATTAGTTTACTCTCTAGATGTTTTAGTGGCACATTGAAATTTGCACACACCGTGTGTAAATATTATCTTTTTTTCCACCAATAAAGAGACTGATAGAAAAAGAGAAAAAAACATGATTAAAACCCGTTTTACTTTCAAACTTCAAAATTTGGTTTCAGAAACTTTAGCTTCATACAACAGATTAAGATTATTTTTTTTAATGAAGCAGAATTAATTATCCTAGATGTGTTAACTCTTTAATTATTACTTTAAGATTTCACTTAAATCAATAAATAAACATTCTGATTTTTTCATGCTATGTACATTTTATTTGAAGGAGCTCTGAATATAATAAGACCAGCATCAATCAGTTCAAGGCTAAGCTGTATATGCTGCTCTAAAAATAGAAATGTTTAGGTTAAGTTTACATATAATCTTTCTGAATGTATTTTTCATGCTATATTTGGAATTATTCATCACGCATCTATCCATTATTTGCTTGAAATTCAAGATTGGAAGGAATCCTTCTTCCAAGTAACTCTCTTCACCTCCTTTTGCAGGATCTCAAGGTGTTCCCAGGACACAGAGGATCTTAAATCTTTCCAGAAATTTTGATTCCACCCCAGGAAATGCATGTGAGATCAACCAGTAAAACCTCCAGAGGCAGCTAATCAGCAGGCATCTTAATCAGATGCCTACCTCAGCTGATTCCTTTTGATGTGAAGGAGCAGTGGCTCTACTCCAAGATATTGGAGCTCCTCTCTTTATCTCTGAAGATGAGACCAGCCACCCAACAAAGGAAGCTCATTCCAGCTGCTTGTATCCGGGGTTTCGATCTTTCTGTCATAATCTGAATCTCATGACTATGGATGAGGGTCAGAACATCGAGCAGTAAATCAAAAGCTTTGTCTTTTGGGTCAGCTTCCGTTCCACCTCTACAGACCTCAACATCCCCAATCTGTCAGTCCTTCCTGTTCCGCTCACATCATACTCTAAACAAACAGTTTCAAGTCACCCACATCTCCATAAAGCACATGAAAAGCAGAGTGCTGAACTTCTTCATGGGAAAAGCACCTGCCCTTTGGTCCGGTGTGTGTCTGTGACACTTGGGTCAAACTCAAAACACGAGAAGTCGAGTTGCTCGCAGAGCATATCTACTCTGTGGATAGTAACATCAAGTTCAAAATGGAGGGTGTCAGGGGAAATAGGCTGCCTGTTTGTGCTGCACTCAGCACATTGCAGACAGTCAGATAAACACTGAAGTTTATAAAAAAAAAATCCTCTGCACAGAGAAATACTATAATACTCTGTCCGCTAAAGCATATAGGCTGGGTGTTATCAGAACCCCAAAGCCCCAGGCCAACAATGTCCCAACAAGACAGAGTGAGAGCACTTAGATATTAATAAAGCACTTAATATCTGTGGACACGCCACATGGGAATTCTTACAGTCAGCCAAGAGATAACACAACACCACCTGTTTTACTACATCATGTCTGCAACAGAGCTCAACTGAAAGCTATGGCGGCCATCTCTGCCCACTGAGCACACAGACTTTCAAAAACCAACACCCAATTAAGCATCTAGTTGTAGGTTCTAAGCTTCCTTTTCCTTTGGGTGTAATTAATGCTGTTACCTCACACTCCTCGCTGCCCTGTGCTTCCTTATGTTGGAAAGAGCCCAGATACAATCCATAACCATGCTCTATATCCTAAGTCTAACTAATAATCCATTTTGTATGCCTAATTGTTCTTATCTCAGTATTGTTGTTGTTTTAATTCATTTGCTTAATGGAGTTAGATAAAATAAGGGCATATAGCTGTAAACAATGGTGCATTTCATCCACAGTTAGTCCAGATTTAACCCAGGAAGTCCTCTCCATCACATACTGATGCATTGCTTTAACTACTGTCAAAAAGGTTGGCATGTTCTGTAAAATATGTCACCCACTGCTGACATGTTTCTTTTCTTTTTTTTTTCTTTTAACAAGACCTAAAGGTCTTGTCTCCTGTTGGGCTCAGACTAAAAACCCCTGTCAGCCCTCGCTCAGGTGTTGAGCTTCATTTAAAGTCACATTTATAGTTGAGCTGTATTAAAATTAAGGATTGTGATCAAATAAATACATTGTTTTCATGTATTTGTTTGCTTGTTTATCATTTTAATGTTAAAAATTATATATATATATATATATATATATATATATATATATATATATATTTTTTTTTTTTTTTTTTT